>PITA01000080.1:209840-404665 GCA_004023965.1 Spilogale gracilis | reverse complement strand
GAGAAAGGAGGAAAGGGGAGGGGAGGGGAAGAGAAGGGAGGGGAGGGCAGGGGACAAGAGAAGAGAAGAGAAGAGAAGAGAAGAGAAGAGAAGAGAAGAGAAGAGAAGAGAAGAGAAGAGAAGAGAAGAGAAGGATACCAATCTTGGGACAAGAATCTTGGGACAAAGGGAAAATTTTAAGGAAGAGATAGAAAATATAAGAAAGTACCAAGCCAAAGTCGCAGAGTTGAAGAATATAATAACCAAACTAAAAAAAAAAAAAAACTGCAAGGTTCAACAGGTTTGTGCTCTCTGTCTCTGACAAATAAATAAAATCTTTTAAAAAATAAAAAGAATAAAATACCTAAGAATAAATTTAACAAAGGAGGTAAAATACCTGTACACTGAAAACTACAAGACACTGATGAAAGAAACTGAGGAGAACACAAATAAATGGAGAACTATTCCATTCTTACGGGGTGGAAGAATTAATATTGTTAAAATGCCATATTACCCAAAGCAATTTACAGATTCAGTGCAATCCCTATCAAAATCCCAAAGGCATTTTTCACAGAAATAGAACAAACAATCCTAAAATTTTGATGGAACCACAAAGTATTCTGAATAGCCAAAGCAATCTTTTTTTTTTCAATGTCCCAAGATTCATTGTTTATGCCCCACACCCAGTGCTCCATGCAATATGTGCCCTCAATACCCACCACCAGACTCGCCCATTCCCCCACTCCCTCCTCTCCAAGACTCTCAGTTTGTTTCTGAGTCCAAAGTCTCTCATGTTTCGTCTCTCTCCCCAATTTATGCCACTTCCCATTTTCTTTCCTTCTCCTACTGTCCTCTGTATTACTCCTATGCTCCACAAGTAAGTGAAACCATGTGATATTTGACTTTCTCTGCTTGGCTTATTTCACTCAACATAATCTCTTCCAATCCGGTCCATGTTGCTACAAAAGTTGGGTATTCATCCTTTCTGATGGAGACGTAATATTCCATTGTATATATGTACCATATCTTCTTTATCCATTCATCTGTTGAAGGGCACCTTGGCTCTTTCCACAGTTTGGCAATCGTGGTCATTGCTGCAGTGAACACTGGGGTACATATGGCCCTTCTTTTCACTACATCTGTATCTTTGGGGTAAATACCCAGTAATGCAATTGCAGGGTCATAGGGTAGCTCTATTTTTAATTTTTTTAAGGAATCTCCACACTGTTTTCCACAGCAGCTACACCAACTTGCATTCCCACCAACAGTGTTAAGAAGGTTCCCCTTTCTCTACAGCCTTTCCAACACTTGTTGTTTCCTGTCTTGTTAATTTTTAGCCAAAGCAATCTTGAGAAAGAACAAAGCTGGAGGCATTCCTGTGTGCCCTTTGTAACTATATTACAAAGTTAGAATAATGAAAACTGTATGGTATTGGCACAAAAACAGACACATAGGTCAATAAACAGAATAGAGAGCCCAGAAATCCTTTCATATATGGTCAATTAATTCATGACAAAAGAGGCAAGAATATACAATGGAGAAAGGACAGTGTCTTCAATAAATGATACTGGGAAAACTGAAGAGCCATATACAAAAGAGTGAAACTGGCCCACTATCTTACACTACATAGAAAAAGTAATTCACAGTGGATTAAATACTTAAATATAAGACCAGATGCCATAAAACTCCTAGAAAAAAACATAGGTGGTAAGCTCCTTGACATCACTCTTAGAGATAGTTTTTGGCTCTGACTCCAAGGGGAATGGCAATGAAAGCAAAAATAAACAAATGTGGCTACATGAAGCATAAAGACTTCTTCACAGTGAAGGAAACTATCAACATTTAAAAAAAATCCAATCTATTAAATGGGAGAAAATATTTGCAAATCATACATCTGATAAGGGGTTAATATCTAAAATATATTTTTAAAAGTCATACAACTCAATAACCAAAAGACAGTCTGTTAAAAAATGAGCAGAGGATCTGAATAGACATTTTTTTTCAAAGAAGACATACAGATGGCCAACGGGCACATAAAAAGATGCTTAATGTCACTAATCACCAGGGAGATGAAAGGCAAAGCCACAGTGTATGCCAATGTTTATAGTAGCAATGTCCACAATAGCCAAAATATGGAAAGAGACCAGATGTCCATCAAAAGATGAATGGATAAAGATGATGTGGTATATATATATATACAATGGAATATTCCTCAAACACCAAAAAGAATGAAATCCTGACATTTGCAGTGACATGGATGGAACTAGAGGGTATTAAACTAAGCAAATTAATCAGTCGGAGAAAGACAAATACAATATAATTTCACTCATGTGAATTTAAGAAACAAAACAGATGAACACAGGGTAAGGAGATGATAATAAAATAACATAAAAACAGAGAGAGAGAGGCAAACCATAAGAGACAAGAACAAACTGAGGGTTGCTGGAGGGGAGGGGATAATTGGGTTATAGACATTAAGGAGGGCACTCGATGTAATGAGCACTGGGTGTTACATGCAACTGATGGATCACTAAATTTTACCCCTAAAACTAGTAATGCACTATATGTTATCTAAATTAAAAATATATAAAAAATAAAAATAATACAATGAGATATCATCTCATAATGTGAGAATGGCCATTATCATAAGGATAAGAAATAACAAATGTTGGCAAGGATATGGAGAAAAGGGAAACCTCATGTATATATCTAAATTGAGGCAGCCACTATGGAAACCAGTATGGAGGTTCCTCAAAAAAATAAAAATAGAACTACAATATGATCTAGCAGTTCCACTTCTGGGTATTTAAAGAAAAAACACTGGTTTGAAAACATATGCATCCCTATGTTCATTGCAGCATTGGTCACAGTAGCTGAGATATGGAAACAATCAAAGTGTCCATTGATGGATGAATGAATAAAGAAGATGTGGTGTATATATATACTGGAATATTACTCAACCATTAAAAGAATGAAATTTTGACCTTAGTGACAATGTAGATGGACCTTGAGGGTATTATGCTTAGTTAAATAAGTCAGGCAGAGAAAAACAAATACCATATGATCTCACTTACATGTGGAATGTAATAAGCAAATAAATAAACAAACAAAACCAACATGTAGATGCAGAAAATGGATTGGTGGTTGCCAGAAGGGAGGGAGGATTGAGAGTTGGGTGTCCAGAGGCACAGAGTTCCAGATTTATTTATAAAATAAATAAATCATGGGGATGTAATGTATAGCATGGTGACTATAGTCAATAATAAGGTATTGGATATTACATAAATTTATATGGGAAGAAGCTAGACTTGTTGTGATCATTTTGCATTGTTTGCAATTATCAAATTATTATGTTGTATACCTGAAACCAGTATAATATTATGTATCAATTAAACCTTAATTTAAAAAAATAGTACATAAATATAATCTCTTCTAAGTTAAAAAAAAAAAAGAAAGAAAGAAAGAAAAGAAAAGAAATGGAGACGTTTATGTAAATCTTACACTCCTTGTCTGAATGGTGGTATGCTGGACCAGAGTTTTTGGTTCATGGTTTAGAAAAATATTTTAATGTTTTATTCATGATGTTTCTTTCTTCCCATGATTCCTTCTCTAATTCTCCCCACTTTGCTTATGGTGATGCGCCTGTTTGGAAGTCTGGCCTCATCTTGACTGGTGTTGCCTGTTGTATAGCCAAGAATTTCCCATGGTTGGCTAAATGGAATATTTAGTTATTAAATGATGGTTTGGCCTCTCACTGGTGTGTTTAAAGCCCTGACCAGAATTTCTCATCAATGGTCAGCTTTTGATTGATATACGCATAGAATCATGCCAACATTTCTCCTAGCGAAGAAAGCATCCTGACTTCTGGAGGTCAAAATGCTCTGTCTGAGGGGAAAAAAACTGCATTTCTAAGAGGGTTACAGTGGAACTGAGGAATAATCCCCTCCATCTCAATTTCATTTAATTTGAGATTTATGAGATCCTAAGCTAGTATCAAGATGCTCAGAGAGACTCAAATTCAATAATTTAAAAAATACATTGTTTTATAGGAATAGCTGATAGTAGTATAGAAAGAAATGCTGGATCATCAATTTTATTAATACCATGGCCTTAATCATCTCTTTCCTATGTCTCCACATTTCCTACTCTGCCCTTCCTCTTTCCAAAAGTACATGCCACATACAAATAACATTCCACCCACACATACACATAAAACCTTCCTTCTATAGAACAGTCCAGACAGATAAATGAAGATCCCTTCCAGGCTGCTGAATCTCAGCACAGATATAATTTCACTTTAGTGCAAAATACTGACTTTTAAATTAGCTCAAATTATTGAGCAACATTGTGAGAAGATATCAGAGGTTAGAAGGGCAGCAACAGTGGTGGAGGGGGGAGACACTTTGTCTCCTTGGCTCATAATTGGTGTTTTAGGTGCGTAAAGATGGTTAGTGGCAGATCTGTGTCAAAGACAGTAAATTATTAGTGTAAATGTTTTCTAGTCTCCAGAGAGAGCTTCTGTCTTCCCTGGAAGAGATGGGTATGGTCAGCGTTCTACCCAAGACCTTCCGGGAATTTGATTCCATTTTACAACACAGAGCAGAGCATTGTCAACTACCAGTTCCCAAGGGCTCAGCCACTGAACAAAATTATCTTAGGGAATAATTGTTATGGATTCCATCGTTAATGGCATTCTCTGCAGATCCTGTTCCCCTGTGCACGGCACTTCCTTTATTTAAATGAGAGTGAAAGATGGGAGATCATTAGGCATAATGAGGCCAGAAGAGCAGGAACAGGGGAAGATGGGTTGCCCAGAGAATACTCTACTCACAAGCCTCTCTCCAAGTGTAGAGTCATTGACAGAGGTGAAGAGATTGGGTAGATTTGTCAGCTCTGTCTTTACCAGTTGGCCCACCACCTTTCGTCTCTGCTGCTGTCACCTTTATACAAGCTCCATATTTTCTTGATTAGATGACCCCAAGGGCCTCCTCACTAAGTCTTCCAGCTCCTACTTGTGTTCCTTCATCATCCAATGCCCAACCAACAGACACCAGAATTATTTTGAGACAAATCAGATCTCCTTATTCCAGTTAAATCTTCCAGTGACTTCTTGTTGTCCTAAGAAAAAAACCCAACTCCTACCTTACACAGTCTAGCCTCTGTCACTCTTCTTGGTGCCATCCGAGGCCACTCTCTAATTCTACCACAGCAGCCAGGCCAAACAGGCCTCCCTCCTATTGCTCCAATACTCCCACACCTTTCTCAGCTGAGGACCTTGGCCTTGTTGTATTGCTGCCTGGGACATTCTGACTCCAGACGTTGGCCTGGGTAGGCCCTTCTTGTAATGCGGATCTTGGTTCAAATGTGACTTCCACAGAGAGCCCTTTTCTAATAACCCTGCCTGCAGTGCTGTTTTTGCCTTGCTGGCCATTGTCTGTAATATGACCCAAATTTATTTTCTTCATGGCACTTACCACCCCTGAAATTGTTTTGCTCATTTATTTGTTTAGTTGTTTATACTCTGCTCTCCCATTCCGCCATTAGAAGGTAAGCTTCTTGAGAACAGAGATTTTGTCTCTCCTGTTGACTCTGTAATTGCCTAATATTTTACCTAACATGTCATTGGCATTCAATAAATATTCTGTGAATGAGTGACTGAGAAAAGGAATTTGGTCTCTCTAAAATATGGTCAAAGGCACCTTCTGTTCTGAATCATGGCCCTGAAAAAGCCCCAAGTCACTATTGAGCAGCATATGCACACATATATGCATACAGACACATGCATATGCACATTCATCGAAGGTACACACAAAACTGAGGGTGAATTAAAATACCATATTTCCTTCTTCCATTTCTGGCCACTATTTCACTTTTTGCAAGAAAAATTACTTGAGTTTTAAAAAGGAGAGGGATCAAAAAAAAAAAAAAAGTAAAAGGATCCTGCCTTGAATTTTGAGAGGGCCTGCATGGGATGAGCCCATCCACACACAGCTGGGCCATGCAACATAGAGGTGAACTGACTTCAAGAGCCAATAGGTGGGATTTCACACGCCCACCAACGAGAGAAACAGCCCATCCAAGATCCTCTCTTGGCTGATGTGAGCCAGTGCATGAGACTGAGAGCTGGGGGAAGAATGTTATTTTCTGATGCTTATTTCAGAGACCTGCGGATAATATTCTCTGATACAATGAAATGAAAAGATAAACTGTGTTTGCTTCATCTCCCAGCCTCATTGATTTTTTTTACACTTCTAATGGGCACTGAAAGGGATTGTGTAGCTATTGGGAGCCTCAGTTCAGTGAAGGCTTTACAAAGAAGGAAAAAGAAGACTAGTGGGGAATCAAACAAAAACCAAACCTCAGTCTAGGGGAAAAATAAAAAAAAAAAAATAGATTATACTAATTTACTGAACACTGACCTAAACCTCTGAACCATTCTTTTCTTGATCTGAGATCTAAACTAGAGATTGTTCAAAAGACATCTGGTAAATTAGTCCAAACCTGAAGTGAACCTTATCTTCCAAATCAGTTGAACCAGAGCCATACTGGAACATCAGATTATTAATGTTTTCCAAACTAACGCTGTCCATGTCTCTGGCTGGTGTTGTATAAAGCTGCAACACCAACCTACTGTTTATTCTTCTTCGCCCCTGTCCTGCCTCCTGCCCCAATCTACCACTTCTCCCTTCTGTGCACATACCAGCCTTCAGTGATGGTCCCACCATTCAGGCCACGCTGTAGAATGCAGGCCTTCCAGACTCTCTGTACTGCTTCTGTGATGTGACGGATCTGCTGTTCTGAACAGCTTGACCTTCTCTTGACTTTTAATTCCACATCACGGGGAAAAGAAGAGTGTCTTTTCAGTGAGAGCATACTTACTAGATGAATGGGGAAACAAAGGGGAAGATAGGATGAAATGAACCAAAGGAAGAAAACCTGGAATAAGAAAGAGGGAGGAAGGAAGACCACCACCAACAAAAAGGAAATGTGGAGCAGAGGTGGTAAAGATAAAGACTCGGTGGGGGACAGAGGAAAGGAAATCAAGAGAATAGGAATATTGAATATTGGGCGGGGGTGGGGGGATGTATTTCAGGTTTGTTTTTGTCTTTTTCTCATTTCTTCCAAGGCAAATGGAACAATTTTTGATGACACATGTGCCTCTTCATTCTGTGCCAAGCTCCGTGTGAGCTCTTGTTTGTACAGTAACCTCTCAGGAGGAAAGAAGCATCATCTTCATAGATTACCAGAGCCAAATAACACCTTCTGGAACTTCTAGATCAGTGAGCTCATTTTAGAGCTGGAGAAACTAGGCACAGAGCAGTAGGGAACTCACAAGTCTCAGCCCTCAGATTCTTGGTCTGGTACTGTGGACACAGCCCAAAGATTCATTCTTACCTTGGCCATGATTTTTCATTAAATGAAAGGGAAGAGAAATCATGGAAGAAGGATCATTGGCTTATAAGGGATCAAGTACTGATGCTTGAAGGGTCAGTCTGGCTGGGGTTGCAGTTATCTTAAATGATATTTCTTTGAAAGATACAATACTGGTAATGGATTTGCTGGGGAAGTAAGGATGAGTGATTCTTATCTATGATAGAGTTGTGGGAGGTTCAATGGAAGCATTATGACTGCCTCCTTGTAGTTATGTCATGACATATCTGAGGAAAGGAATTGAAAGGTCAGACCTCCACATGAGAGCCATTCCAAGGAAAGACTCAACAAAATAGGTAATCAAAAGGAACGAGTAGAGGCTGACTCCCCGGAATGAGTAGAGGCTGACTCCCCGGGGCTTTCAGCCTAGTGTTGGAAGAATGGCGGTACTAACAAAGAGAAGAAAGGAGAAAGTCCTCTTGAAGTAAGGTGTTGAAGGCTGCTCCCAGGGATGACAAGCCCTGGGATATTTGAATTTCCACCCCCTAGGAATTTCAGAAATTAGAAAGCTAAAGTCAGCATGGTATCAGCCTGAACAGGATTTTCTTTTCCATCATAGTGAGTTACTTCCTAAGCACACACATTCTTTATAAGGATGTGCATTTAAAAAAAAAAAAAAAAAAAAAAAGACCCTAGCCTATTACTTACAAGCCAGCTCATCAGGTTTTCCTACTGGGCAGGGGCCCTATACCCTGCTTACCTGTCATAAATAACCCATTTACCTGTAGCTAATTAGCCAGATTCAGTGTAGAGTCCCAAATTGCTATGCTAATGATGACAGCCCTCCCCTCCCAAGAAGTGCTGATTTCCTAGCTCAGCATGAGGGACTTCAATAATATCTCTTTCCAATGATATAATTTGATTCCTCCATGGGAGGCTGCTCTGGTCCTAGCTCACTTAGCACTAAATCTCTAGCTAGATAGTCTCATTACTTAATCTTTTCAGGCCCCAGACCAGCCCAGGCCTCTTATTTATTTATCTGGGGCCCTGTTTACTTCCCTCTTGTAAATTACTTCTGGCTCCTGGCCGTCTGATTGCTGCAGTGATAGACTAATAGCTTGGAGCGACCACATTTGCCTTGTGTGATGAGGCAAATAATATGCTTAACTTATGGGAGAGAAGTGCACCCTCCATTTATTTCAGTGGGGGAAAATATTACTCAGGGGAAAGGGCCAAATCATTTACCTAATGGCTGCTAGTGGAAGTCGGTGTAATTACTGACAGAATTATGTGAAACAAATTGCCATGTGCATAAATCTAAACTTCCAGTTTCTCCAAGGCAGAGAGAGAATTTCAGCAGCTGGTATGGGTTCTGCCTTTCTGATGAATGGGTTTCCAAAGGGATGTTGGTAGAAAGAAGAGATTGGCCCTCTGATTTTCTTGGCAAGGGGGTACTCTTCCTCAGCTCCAAACTTCCTAAACATCTCAGGCTGGAATGGCCACTCTACAGCCTTCCACCCTGTCCAGCCCACTGCCACCTGCTCTAGGAAGTCTTATTGGAACACAGCCACACCCACTCATTTACATACTATCTGTGACCCTGTCTGTGCTATAGTGGCAGAGTTGCATAGTTGTGGCAGCGATCGTATGGCCCCCAAATCCAAAAATATTTATAATATGGCTCTATACAGAAAAAGTTTGTTGATCCTTGTTCTACTAGAAGAACCTTCAAATATTTTATATGGAGATGGATTAATTTGGATGACTTCCCTTAATTTTCCTTCAGACAAATTCAATCCTGGGGCAAGGAAATTTGAAGGGAACTGGAATGGTTATCTTACTCCGTAGGTCTTCTGAAACCATTCATTGGCTTCTCTCAACAGTTGTGTGATTTAGTAGGGATTATGAGCCCATTTGACAGAAAAGAAAACTAAGACTTAAAGGGCAAGTGTTTTGCCCAATGTCTTTCAGTTGAGGAAACTGTAGAACTGGGATTCATACCTTGCCTGTCCCTGACTCCCAGTTTTGTCTCCTTTCAACTCAATCTCATTGCTCCCCAAGGTAAAGGAAAGAGGCCTCAAGCAATGGGAGAGGATGTATCTAGGCTTTCCCTCTTTCTGCAGAAGGGCTGTTGAAAGGTGTCATGGGAGCAGCCAAGTCACAAGGTAAACAAAAGCCAGAGAAGTGAGGGTGGTCTTGTTTTCTTGAGTCCATCCCTGTGGGGTAGATGGTGGAGCATACGCTAGACACTTTGTCATGCTGGGAAGCTTAACAATTATTTGTCAGGCACCAATAGAAAACCAACAAGAGGAAAGCCTGGGTGATAAAAGCTCATTTCATGGCCCATGTTGCCCATGCAATGCTGATTGCTGGAGAAAGAGCCTGGTCCATGTGGCTTCCTTGTGGGGAAGATAGATGCCACCAGCTGTGCTGCAGCCAGGGCTGAAAGCTAGCCTTGGCTCTTGCACCCACTGGAAGCAGTTCTCTAGGCTTTGGGGCAGCCTGGAGCTGGGATCAGATGCCCTGAGTTTATGCAGTGGGTGTGAGAAAGATGGTGTGTCCATAAGACTGCAGGCACCAGTGTGCATGCTTTAGCTGTAGACAGCTCTGGTTGAAAACAAGACCAAAATCACCTCTTGCAAAATAGCCTTTGGGTTCTGAACCTAGGAAGACAAGAGAGCACAGTGAAATGATGGCCAATAACAGAACCATGTCACAGCAGATATGATTTGTTCAACACTTACAAAACACCAGCCATTGTTCTAAATGCCACAATCTTCATGATCTCATTTAATCTTCATGACCATCCTGGGAGGTGGGTATAATTCTTCCATTTTCTTGACAAGGAAATGAAGCTCAGAGATGGTTAAAAAAAAAAAAAAATTGCTCAAGCTAACGTGTAAATGTGGAGCTGAGAACTGAATCTGCCTGCCTAACTGTTCCACATACCAAGGGTGGAAGGTGGGAAAACCACAGACATAGAGCCAAACTGTCATGAAATAGCTTTGCCCCGTGGGTACATGGTTTTGCTTTTCTGAGTCTCAGTATCCAGTGCTTGAATGGATGTAACAGCCATGGTTGTGGAGATAATCAAAGGTGATGGTATATTTTCAGCTTAAACTTATTGTCTGACTCAAAGTAAGAGCTCAGAAGGCCCCTCTCCACGTTTCCCCCTCTTCCTGTGCCTGCTAAAGCACAAATCCAAGCTTTTCCATCACTACGATCATTGTCCATGATACTCTGCTGAGCTCTGCAGGAAGTGAGATACACAGACCCAGACTCTCCCTTTAAGGCATTTTCCACCTGAGATGGACATTTATTTATCCATGTATAAATAGATGTGCATTTGTGGACCATGGCGGGGGAGAGAATATCCTACCAGACGTGAATGGAGCGGGGGTATTTGTATCACATGTGTGTCAAGGGAAGTTGCATTTTAGAGGAAGACATTTTTAGAATTCATTCATCTTTGCTGAGCTCCTGCTCTAGGAAATAGAAAGCAAAGAGAATTTTGCAAAATATGCAGATGGGACAGGTGAGGGCTGGCTGTCACTTGTCTTTTGATCAAGCTGCAAAGGCTCTTGGTTCAGTCATCTCCTCCCCTGAAACTGGCAAGTTTGTGATATACCAATGAATTAGCCTTCAGTAAAGGAACTTGACACTCAAAGAATTAACATTGTTTTGTGGTGTATTACATGCTGTGCAAGTTCTCTCTTTGGCATTTTTCCTTCCAACCCTGTGAGATGGGTGTTAGTCTTATGTCCATTTGACATCAAGGGAAGAAGTTTAAAGAACATATGGTCTCAGAGTTAGGGAGAGATGGAAACAAGAGCAGAACCCATGCCTTCCCAACTCCAGAACTCATATACTACACATCACATGATGCCTTCACTCTGAGAAGGAGAGGTACTCTCCTCATGCCCTCCATCTTTCTTATGACATCCCAACTGTCTCCAAAGAATTTCTAGGAATTGTTCCAGGATCTATGTATAGTTTCTTGAGGCCTGACCACTTCCAGCTTAGAGGGACTGGACTTTTGGGGACTTTCAAGATTACCACTGACAGAAATCTGATGCGAAGTAGAATAAAGAAAAACAAACAAGCACCAACAATGACAAACAAAGCCACAAGCTAGGATTGATGTTATAGGTCACAAGGTCCTAGACCTGGAGCGCATTGGGTCTTTGTGACTCTCTGAATCTCATCTCTGCATCTCTCTACCTGGGAGCACCATTCCCTCAGGTGTCACCCTGTGATGAAGCCTCAGCAGCTTGGCACCATATCCTCTGTGGCCAGAGCCTGGACTTATGATCAGCCAGTTAAGATCACGCACCCACCTGCTATTGCTGGAAGGAAACCAGATGGATTCTAGGCTTACAGAGCTGACAGCAAACATGCCTCAACCAGGTGGAGCTCTGACTATGGTGCCAAAGGTCACAGTCACCTTATGTCCAGAACACTACACCTCTTCAAGCCAACAGCCATGTCTAGAGTGCCTTGCCATTTTCATTCCTGGTCCTCCATAAAATAGGGAAGTCACATCTGCATCTCTTCCTAAGACTCACCCACGGGAGCTTTAAAAATAATATATGCTTAATAGGATTGGGGAGGCATCAAGGCTGCTGGAGGAGCAGTAAACATTTGAATTTGTAAGGCTGGGGAAATAATGGGAAGAAGCCAATGCCTCTTGTTTCCAGAGCTAAGAGGTAGCATCCGTGAAGCTTGGCAGGACTTTGGAGAACAGAGGGGACTTGATGGAAGTCTAGATCTCTCCTCTGCCTCCCTCTCCAGCTTTCATTCCTGCCATGTCCTCACTCACTTCTTTTAATCCTGTCATCTCAAAATGGTCTTTTGCTGTTCAAAAATCCACGTTTTATTTTTGTTTGCATCATTATGCCTCCTTATTCATACCTATAAGGCTCTTCTCACATCCTATTGTCTAATTAAATGTCATTCTTAAAACTTAGCTCTCAGTTCCTCCAGGAAGCACTCCCTGATGACACTGGTTTTATGTATTAGAAAGACTTCTTCTGGCTCTAGCTTCCTGGGTGAACTATGTAACTGTGCATCAGCCATACCCTCTCTTGAGACTGATGCTTTGCCTGCCTTTCTACCAGACTATAAACTACTTGTAAATGGGAAATTGTGTTTATATTTTTTATTAGCAGAATTTAGAACAGTGCTAAAATATTTTTTTTAAAGATTTTATTTATTTGACAGAGAGAAACACAGCCAGAGAGGGAACACAAGCAGGGGGAGTGAGAGAGGGAGAAGCAGGCTTCCCACTGAGCAGGGAGCCCAATGTGGGGCTCGATCCCGGGTCTCCAGGATCATGACCTGAGCCGAAGGCAGTCGCTTAACCAACTGAGCCACCCAGGCGCCCCAGTGCTAAAATATTTTTAATGGAAAAACTGAGTAAGTAATGTCTTAGTTCAGGCTGCTATAACAAAATACCTTACATTGAGTGGCTTAAACAACATACATTTATTTCTCACAGTTCCAGAGACTGGAAATCTGACATCAAGGTGCCAATATGGCTGGGTTTGGGTGAGAACTCTTTTCCTTGAGATGGCCTTCTTTTTGTGGTATCCTTACATGGAAGGTGTTGGGGGAGGGAGGGAGAAAGAACTCTCTGTTGTCTTCTTATAAAGGCACTAATCCCAACATGAAGATCCTACCTTCATGACCTCATCTAAACCTACTTACCTCCCAAAGGCCTCACCTCCAAATACCATCACATTAGAGATTAGGCTTCAGCATATGACTTCTGGTAGGACACAAACATTCAGTTCATAACAAATGGTAAGTAGTAGCCACAGAACCAACGTTGATTTTGTAGAACTCATTACCTCAGAGGTATTCAATATGAACATCAGCCTTAATATCTAGATATTCATTTCCCAGATGTGTTCTGCCTTAATAGATGTTCAGAAAAAAGAAGAAAAAAAAAGTATCCTAGTCAGATAAGTTTGGGGAATGTTCTAAAGGAAACATGGAAGGCTTCTTGATTGCAGGACTTCTTCACACCTTTACTTTGTTAAGATTCATTGTGAATTTCCAGGAGGTGCAAACAAGCATGCAACTAGCTCCCAAGTATTTTCTGCATGTGGAATCTGTGTTCATGGTACATTGGGTGGCACTTGAGATTTATAGTACTGGTATTAAGAAAATATCAGGTTAGAACTTTTTTAGATTAGGTTAATCCGTAGGTGAAAGAGCCATAAAAAGAGCCTGATAAAAGTACTGAAGTCAATTCAATATTTCGTCCAGGAATGCCCTGGTGATCAATCTGGGTTGTTGATTCTGAGGTGCCATTTAATTGCCATCTCAGTTTGACCTTCAAGAGCCTTCTCATTGTTGGTTCTGACACAGGGTCAAGGTCCCCCTTCAGGCACTTCCCTCCACTGAGGCTGAGAAGCATTTCAGAGGCTTTTGTAACACGCTATTTCTTTCTGAAAGCTTTCCCTGATTTGCTAGAAGAAAGGTGTCAGTTTCCCTCCATGCCATTTGTCTCAAGCTGCTGGTCCTCTCTCTCCCTTTCCGGACCCACCCCCTTCAACATTTCCTCTTTGACTCTGTCTTTGGGGAATTCATCTGGCGTCAAGGGCAGAGAGTAGCTGTTGACTACAGAGGCATACCAAGTGGGTTGTGGGAACCCAGATCCCTGTTTGAATCCAATATCCTCACCCCAAACCCACCCAGTTTCCCTCCAGAGGTGGGGTGAATTCTTCCCAGCTGAATCCTATGAGATGGGTGCTTGCAAACACTCAGCAGCTCCCCCAAAGCAAAGAATGTTTATATATTCACAGGGTGGGCTGCATTCCAGCCTAGGGATCCTTCCTGCTTTGCCACTCTGTCCCTGAGGACTGTAGTCTGATCCACGCACCTCCTGTGGTGAGAATAGCAATTAAATGGAGCCTCAGAATCACCAACTGGATTGATCACCATGGCGCTCCCAGAGGAAGTACTGAATTGTTCTTAGATACTTTTTCTCCTTCCTGAAGCTTCAGATCAAGGGAGTGCTACGCCATCTCAGGGCTGCTGTCACCTCTGGAATCTTGGTGTCAGGCATTTATACAAAGCACATACACACAAAGGAAACCCTCAACACACACTCTTACCTCCCCCTCCCCATCTTCCCATTCATTTGTTTGACCCATTACTACCCCCATGCTTTTGCTCATGTCCATTTCTACTGCCTGAGATGCCCTGCCTTCTCTAACAAGGCCTATCCAAGTCTAGAGAAGGTGCCATATGGTTCTTAAGAGTGAGTGTTCAGGACGCCTGGGTGGCTCAGTCAGTTAAGCGTCTGCCTTCAGCTCAGGTCGTAATCCCAGGGTCCTCTGCCTGCGACTCTCTCTCTGACAAATAAATGAATAAAATATGTTTTTTTTTAAATAGTATGGGTTCTAAGCTAAGAGATTCCTGCAAACATTAAATGAGGTATTCTTGATAAAGCATGTAGTACGGTGCCTGGTGTTCAGTAAATGTCAGCTGCTTTTATCTCATCCTTAAGCCTCAAACCCTTCCCATTCAATGAAGACCTTGTAGCAATCTCATCCCACATGAGTCCCCGAAATTCCTCACTGTGATCTCTAGAACCACCTTGATCCTACTTCTGATGGTACTGTTTCCATTGTTTTAATGGACTGCTCTTCCTCTTCAGTGTTATTAAACACAGTACTCCCTCAGCCTCTTCTTTTTTCTCCCACACACCTGGTTGACAGTCATGTTGTCTGCTGGGGTCCACTACACACGCAGGCTGATTGATTTACTTGTCCGTTTAAGTCAACCACCTGATCGGCTAAAATCAAGATTTGGAAAAATCGCCCTTGTCCTTCTTGCAGCCACCCTTTCATTTAAGGGGTGTGCAAAATGGTGATGGCACAGATGGAATCCTGCCCACAGATAGATTGTGTTTGGCCTGCATAATTTAAAAAAAAAAGTTGACTATATTTAAAAATTGAGAGAGTTCATAGAAAAATCCAGACTGTTTGTTTCTCCCCCACATCAGGAGCTTTGGCAGCTGTAGGGGCCCCGATTCCCATTTGGCAGCAGTCCTCAGAATGAAGTCTTGGGAGCCCCTTTTGAGGAGCCTGTTTTCACCGTTTTGCTAAAATTCCCATTGCTGTCACTGCCCCACATGGGCCTTGTTTATTTATTTTCAAAACCCTTGTAGTCTTTCACATATGGGGACATTACCTTCTTCATCCCCTAACAGCATGGCACCGAAGAGGCAGCTGAGGCCCACAAAGCCAGGGCCACTGATTGGGCAGTGATGGAGATCATTAAAGAGGAGATGACCATCAGGCTGCTTCTTCATTCCTCTAAATGAAGAGCAGGCCCTTAACAGGGGATTTGGAAATTATTGAAGACTTTGCTGGATCTTTCTTTGATGCTTTCCACAGTCCTTTCACTTCCGAGAGGGAGGCAGGGCAAACCTCATGATCTCTATCCCATATAGTAGGGGGCCTAGCAAAGTTGAGGTCTTCAGTGCTCTTCTTGGGATTCTGAAGGCCGTGGTGGGAGGCAGCACAAGCCTTTCAAGTGTGAGTGTCTGAGTATTCTGCCACCTCCAGTCCAGCAAGACCACGTCCCCTCCTCTGGGTGCCATCAGGGAGGCACACAGAGAATCCCACCACGGCATCCCACCAGGAAGTCCTTTACCTGAACGCACCATTTTCTGTCCCTGGTAACGCACATCTGAGCTGCCCGTCCCACAGTTTAGATTTCTACCCGGGAGGAGGGCTGGGCTTGGTCTCTGTGGCTCGCTTGACTCAGTCCCAGCAGGATCCCATGGTCAAGATCAGGCCTTGTACTCCTCTGCTTGGTCAGGCTTTGCAAACAGGGAGTGCAGAGGAATGGCTAGGTCTGTTTTTAATTGAGATAGTTACTTCACTTCATCTCAGAGTCTGTGGGTCAGGGCCCTGATTTTGTGGTAATGCAGCTTCTCTCTAAAGTTGGGGCTTCTCTGTCTCCAGGTCTTACTTATGTTGTTGCCAGCAAGTGATTTGGGGTGTGCTAATTACTGCCTGAACCCAGCAGCAGTTCTCTGTGGTAAGAGAGACTTCCCTTGCCAGGATCCACTCTCTCATTTTCTGCACCGTGAAAACTTCCATTCTCTCTTATTTGACATCTCGAAGTTCCTGGGCTCCAGGACCTTTTTACATGGAAAGGTTTGGGAGAAGCCAGCTAATTTCTTTTCCCAAGTTATGTCATCGAAAGCTGGTTCCATTATTTATTCCAGAAAAATGTGTGTTTTCATACACTTCATGTGCAGACATACCATAAAATGATATATTAATCTGGAAGGGTCCTTTGAGATCTTCTCATTAAGTCATGGCAAATAGATTACATTTTAAATGACAACTGTGATTAGATAAATGGCGTGCAGGGCAATATATTGAAAGGAATTCAGAGGCCTATCCAAACCCTGGAAGGCACCCTGGGATACATTACACCTGGTTACTGTGGAACCAGTACGTAGAGTGGCCGCACATTCCCTCAGTAGGGGTCCCCTGAGGAAGGTTCAGGCTCCCCATTTTACAAGTGAGGAGCTTGTGCCCGCAAACTGGAGGCAACTGGGGTGCTTACAACACCCCAGTGTGAGTTGGAACAGGACACCCTTCCTGGGCTGACAGTGCTCCAGGGTCACGGATTTGGGGTGTGTCTTAAATGAATGACTTCTAAGAAAAATTCCTGCTGCCATGGTGGGGGGGAGGAGAGGCATAAAGTTATCCCAGCAGGGTCTCTGGCCATGGCCACATCCAGGGGTCAAGGAGCTTCAATGCAGTTTGCCTCCTGTTACCATTTCCTGTTGTCCCTCCTGAAGGACACAAGTAGTTCAGCCATCAGCCATTAGGAACATGCCTGAATGTTGAGAGCTTGAAGGGGATTCTGTATAACTGAATGGTTGAAGACTAGGAAATCCAGACAGACCTGGGTTTGAATCCTGACTTCGCCACTTTGGGATCCTTGCCAAGTTACTTCATTTCCCAGGGATTCAATTTTGTTTGATTTTGTTTTGAATTAGTGATACTAACACCTACCTCATTGAGCAGTTGTAAAAGTTAAATTAGATGATGCATGTAAAGCTTCTAGCACAGTGTACAGCATTTAATTAACACTGTCTCAGTAAATGTATGCTATTTTTACCATCTGACGCCGTGGAACACATTTCCCCCTGTCAAAATACTCCAAGGTGAAGAATTTATCAGGGCTCTGGGACTATGAGTCTTGGAACAATAGAAAACAAGATGGCAGAATATTTATGATTTTTTAAAGTTATTCTTCACCTAATTAAAAATGATTTGAGTGAACAATTTTTAAAATAAGTACTAAATTAGTTTTGCAAGACATAGAGCCTACTCTCTTAAAACTGTTTTCATTACTATGAAGTTGTAGAAAGGAGCTGACCCCATGCTCAGAATGAATGACCCAGGAGGATGTGAGGGGTTTGGGTTCTGTTGACCTATGGTATAGGAGAAATGCTTGCAGAGATGAAGAGGTGCTCCCATAGGAAATTCCCTCATTAATGCTTGTCTTCATTGCCAGAAACCTCAACAGAACATAAAAATCCAGATCCTCACTGTGGAAAGGTTAGGAAGTTCTCCAGTAGTGCTCCAAAAGAGCTGTGGGCTCCCCTTTCCCCAGGCTGAAGCACTTTCTAGACCTCTGTTCTTCCTCCTCCTTGCTCATCTGTTGTTGGTGCTGCCATAGGATCAGCGAAGAAGGGTATTAGGACCTAGGTGGGGTGAACAGACAGACCAGTGCCTGAAGTCAGCCTACCTGGGCTTGAATCCTCTGCTCTTTGGCCCAGGCAGATTATTTAATCTCTCAGGGTCTCAATTTTGTCATCTGTGAAATGGGTATGATAGCGGGACCTAGCTCACAGAATTGTTGCGAGGCTGAAATGAGTTAATGCATGTAAGCACATAGAACAGGACTTGGAACCCAGTAAGCATTAGGTTCATGTTGGCAGCATTATTATTATTAATATGAAGAGGGAGGGAGAGGTGGAAAAATCACTTTGGAAAATCTTCCCAAGAACATACATTGGACTTTTCTAGATAGGAAGTTTCATTCTCCTCATTTCTGTCTCTCCTGAGTTTCTCTTACCTGTAATTTCAGTGCTATTATTGAAGTAAGCCAGAAACTGGAAAATATGAGACCTGAAGCATTAGAGAAGGTGATATTGGCAGGGGGTAGGGGCAGGGTGGCACCTACCAATTTCCCAGCCTGCTGTTAAATGCTCACTGGATTAGCCTAACCAAAACCCAGGAGGGTGTTTTTCTCTATCAGTAAGGAGATGGGAGCCAGGAGAGGTGAGCTGTCTTGACCAAGACATCACAGTTACAATAAGGTCTCAGCAGGAATCAGACTGACATGGGTAGATCTGGGACCCAGACTGTTTCCGCCACCTCTGCTGCTGCTTCCCTGTTGCTCAAGAAGGTCCCTATAGCCCTGCCAACAATAATACCATTATCGTGTACCTTGATGTGTCCGCTGCTAAATGAAGCATCTGAGCATGACCACACTGAGTGAACCATTGTCCAGGCAGCCGTTTTCTCATTAAGAACACGTGTTAGCAAATGAATCTGTATCTCAGCATGATTGAGTCCTTTGCGGGGGGTCACTGGTCTCCATGGAAAAGAAGGCCAGAAACAAAAGCAGTGATCCCAGAAGAAGAGAAGGAGGAAAAAGAAAAAAAAAACAAAACAAAACACAAAACAAACAAAAAACTAGTAGTATTATCACAGACTCTGACTTTAGACAAAAAGAGGAAAGAATATAATGTGTGGTTTTTGAATTTGAATCCTGAGTTTGATCTTTACTGTGGGACTGTGGGCAAGTTACTCAACCTTCCTGTGCCTCACTTTCTTCATCTGCAAGACAGGCGTAATGATGCTGATATTGCTGACCCCATCAGTTTCATTCAGCCAACAAATTTCTTTTGAGCACCCACACTGAGATCAGATGGACACTCAGATACCCTTCTGTTCCAGGGGCTAGGGACATAGCTGGGGATGAAATACAGCAAAATGCCTATTCCCAAGGGGCTCGTGTTCCAGTAGGTAACGTACATCATAAACAAGGTTAATATGTAAAACAACTGGTATGTTAGATAGTGGTATGTGCAAGAACAGTTATACAGAGATGATAGCAGGTGGCTAGGAGAACTTTAGGTAAGGTAGCCGGAGGAGCCGCAGTCCGAAGGTGACATTTGAGCAGTGACTTGCAGATGGTGAGACAGAGCTAGGTGGATGTCTGAGGAAAGAGCACTCTCCATGCATGCATGCATGGGGTCGTGCGGATGCAATACGATCGTCAGAAATGTGAAGCTCTTCAAACAGTGTCTGATGGATAGCATGTGCTACCTTTATAGTTATCAGAGTAATCATTGAAGTTGCTGCCTCAACGTCTGCTTCCAGCTTTCTGAAAAGTCATGTTCAAGCTAGGCAGGAAGAGAGGCTGCAGAAATCTCTTCTGATTCTGTGTGCAGTGTACAACGCCACCTCTCTTTCAGGTTGGCCTGGGCAAAGGTTAAGACTCATCACACATTCAAGGATCATGATTATGTTTCCTTATGCATGTAGCCTTTTGGAGCTTGTTCATACTTTTGCATAATTTGTGTCACTGGTTCCTTCCAACAGCCCCATGGGGTAGGTAAGGCAGGTGCCCCCTAGCTGCCCACCTCCCTTAGAAAGGGCAAAGGGATCTAGCATTTTCTGAGCAGCTACCCTCAGAGCCAGGTACTCTGCAATTGCTTCACGCTTATGTGTCCTCTCTCTTAGTCCTCCCCCAAGTCCAGTAGGACATGAGTTTTCTATGGCTGCTGTTTGAGAGGTGAGAAAGCCAAGTGGGGGTAGGGCTGTGGCTGGTTCAGAAAGGCACAGCTATAGTGGCTGGCTGGGGACCCCCTGGCATCCAGAGGGTCCAGTGTCTTGTTCAGCTCACATAGTAAGCCTGCCCTCATCTTTGTCCCTGTGTGTAACCTTGGGGTGCCACCTTACGATAGCCAGCCATGCATGGGAATCTAGGGGACAGGGCCTTGTGGGAGGCTTGCAGTTGAAATGAAGTGGAAAGCAACTCAGGGAGACAGGCGCAGATCTGCTAATCCTGATCCTAAGAGTGTTGGAGTTAAAAGCAACCATGGGCCCAGAGAACAATAGCTCCACATACCAGCAGGAAGGGGCATGGTCACTGCCCCCCAACCCAAACAACTGCTCTTTTTCCAGCAGAGCCAGGGCCTGGAGGGTTGAGCTGGGTCCAGCCCAGGAAAAGACTGAGTCACGTGCGAGTAGAGAACAGCCCAGAGAGAATGGGAAAATGTAGAAGCAAAGTTTGCCCCCAGTGGCATATACTTTGGGGCTGAGTAATGTGGCAGACAAGTCACTCCCTGTACCATCCCACCCCAAATAGAAGCACACCCTGAAGCCACAGAGATGATTTTTATTGAAACAATAAAGTAAAATGGAGCCACAGACTCTGCTGCTTCTTTAGGAAAAGATGCTGCGGTCCTGAGCCCCCCACTGCTTTCTAGAGTGGGGCCTTTGGAAATGAGCCTTCCTCTAAGGGAGTTGAATTAGCCAGCAATATTTCAGATCACATTTTCCCTCCCATTGACTTGTATTTACTGGTCTTGGTGGGGAGTCTGAGGGTGGTATTTAGAGAGCCTTCAAGGGAAATTCTAAAACAATAGACTAGACTTTCAAATATGTGGTCATGTTGAGATGTCTTGGGTTACTTTACCCTGGCTTGGAAAAGGAGCAGCCAAAACATCTTGACTTGCTAAAATCCTTCCAGAACATAAATCACTGGGTGCTGTCAGAGCTCCTTGTGAGATGGGCCCATTGTGCCATCTCCCATGACCTGCCCATTGCACACTATCATCTGCCACAGAATGGTTCCCTGCTGGACCATCAAGCACCACTTCTGCCCAGGCCCAGAAGGAACTAATAGGACAAAAGTCTGAGAAATTTGCCTTTGTAAGTTTTGCAGGAAAACTAGCCTGAAAGTTATAAGATTGGAAAGAGGACCGGAGTGATTGTGTCACTTCCTTCCATTGTCCTGGAGACTGTTCCTGGACATCTTTATTTCCTGATTTGCCCCGGGCAAAGGTAAACCAAAGTTTCCAGATCTTTTGCCCTTGCTCTGGGCTAATAGCTCATGCTAGCTGTCTAATCACTTCCATGAGGGTTTAGGTCTCCAGAACAGGGAGGAAATAAATGTGAGACATCACAACTTAAATTTTTTTCTTTTCTTTTTTTTTTTTTTTTTGCAGTCCATGAGTTATATTTTGGATGTTCCTTCAAAGAGTATCCAGAGAAAGAGTTGTAGGAAGAGCCACGGCCCTCTTCGTAAAGACCTGGTGAATAAACAGGGTGTGGCTTGGAGAAACTGTGTCCAGTTCTAAGATATTCTAAGATCTTGAGTCAGCATTCTCAAGGTGAAAGTCAAGTAGGTCAGACTGTTTTTGGTCTACTATTAGACTGGTATGCCTTTTAACTCACTCTTTCCTAATCAGTGGTACCATTTTCTTCTTTTCTCTCGTGTCCATCTGCTGAGATTTGCACCCTGCATTGAAATCAATTTTAAGTCCCCATTCTCTGTAAGTCTTCCTCCCTCAGTGCCATCGCCCCACCCTCACCTTACCTTTTAGGATTTGGCAGGAAACCTGTAGTAACATCTGGTGACAAATCTTAATGATGGCTCTAGCCATTTCCTAGCTAAACCCAGTACCATGGGCCAGCCACCATATAAGGTGGTTGCCCTGATTTCATTTCATCCTTAGAGCAGCCCCAGTAGTTGGGAAGAGAAGCTAGACCACATTGAGGTCACATGACTCTATCAAAGTCCCATCGTTTGAGAATGGGATCCCCAACCTCTGAATGCTGATGTTTTTGACTCCTAGTGTGGTCTGTGCTGTTAGATGACTACTTTGTGTACATGCTTGTCCAGGCTTGATAATCAGGGAATACTTTCTGTGGGCAGGAATCTCACATTTCTTTGCATGCCCATGGCATCTAGCACAGTGCTTCGTACCTAGAAGAACTGTGTTTCTGTGTGTTGTTTGAAAGGTGTGTATTATGCCCACTTTGTGTCAATTACCAAGAGACAGGAAGAAAGGGAGCTTCTCTGGTTGCTGTAAGGGGAAGGTTGTAATAGTGAATCTCAACTTTTGGGCATCATGCCCTCCTGAAGAGCTGATTAAAACATCGCTGGACCTACCCCTAGAGTTCCTGAGTCAATAAGTCTGAATGGGGCTGGGTACTTTGCATTTCTATCAAGTCCCTAAGTGGTCTGGGACCTCACTTTGAGAATCACTGTCATAATGGGAAGTATAACCCAAGTTCTAATCCCACCTCTACCACTTACTGTCTGACCATAGGCAAGTTTCTACAACTCTGGGAGATCCAGTAGAATTTTCTCTAAAGGGTTTCTCTAACAGCCTTATTAAGCTGTTGTGAAAATGAACTGAATAACATATATACGTATGTAGTATTTATTTACCAAATGTGAGCGCAGCTCTTGTTATCCTTTCTAAATATGAACTCAGGGAAAACCTATAATGAGCTTAGGAGGTGGTCCTCTTATTTTCTTCATTGTTTAGAGAGATAACTGAGGCCCAGAGATGTTCTGTGATTTGCCCAAGGTCACCTAGCTAGGTCTGTGGATCTGGGTTACAACCCAAGCAGCCTGGCTCCAGGATCCACATGCTCAGTGCTACACAACACACAATACCTAGCCCATCATGGGCACACAATCTTTCCTGTCCCCAGGCAGGCTAAGAACACACCCTCCAAAAGGGGAGAGAGACTAGTTTTCTAGTTCATAGGCGTATTAACCAGAAATGACAAAGAAAAGACAACTATTTTATGACCACAGCTTGAAAATCACACACTTGACCTCCCTTCTGATACCAGTATGGTGGTAGGGAGAGGCTGTTTTCTCTTTAAACTTCTCTGGCACCAAGGTTTATCATTGCTCAGGAGGAGGGTGCTTAAAAGAAGCTTTGTGGGCTCAAAGAGTGTAGGAGGTGGGTTGCGGGTCAGTAATAAAAGCAGAGAGAGGTTTGCAGCTCCCCCGCTGAGGGCCTCAGGATTCTGGCCAGCAGGTGGGTGCAGAGGCACAGCCTAAGGAAGGAGCAGTGATGGACAGGGTGGGAGGGGAGCAAATAGTTTCAGCCTGGCTGGGTAGCTGACGCCAAGAGGGCAGGCGGTGGGAGAATTCCAGCTATGTCATGGGAAATGGCTATGGCCAGGGCTCTGATTAGCAGCCGACCACAAATCCTCTGGGACCCAGCCAGGGGTCAGGAGGCGGGGGCACACTGAAATGCCAAATGGTTGCTGGATTTTATTGTCAGAGAAGGAGGTGATTTTTGACTGTTATCCCTGGATGTGAGTGCTGGCACTGCCAGGAGCCGAGAGCAGGGTGGGGACAAGGGTGTGAGAGGGAAGCTAGAAAAATCCACTTTTCATTCCAGGGAACATAGAGGAAAGACCAAGCCATGCTGCTGGGGCTTGGCATGATCTCAAAGCTTTTTGGCCTCCCTTGCTGAAACATTTTTGCCCTTTCTTCTTCTCTTGGCAAGGTGAGACATCAAAGACTCTCGTTGCCATGTTTAGAGACATGAAAGGGGATACTTGACCTAGATGCCTCGAAGTGTAGAGGGTTTGGGACAACTGGGCTTCTGGGAGAATGGATGACACCAGTGAACCCCCCCCCCCCATAGTCTGCTTGGTTGATATGTTGGGCTCAGAGCTGAGCAATGAGATGTGGAAAAATCCACTTTCAGAGTACATAAGCTCAGTGCCCAGCCTATAAATGAGGACCCCTGTGGGAACAGGATCGAGTCACCTGATTCTTTCTAGCTTATCTCAAGGCCCAGTACCATGAAGCCTTTATAAATGCTGTTGAATGAATGAGAGGGCTAATTGATTAATTGATTGATTATGTCCCATAGAAACACCTGATAAATAAAAGCTTTCTTTGGGAACATCATGGTTCTGTGTGACTGTGGAAGGCAACTTTTAGTCAGGCTAGAGGAAATGAGACAAGGCTCTTTTTTTTTTTTTTCTTTTTTTTTTAAGGATTTCACTGGGTTTCACAGTACACTGTTTATATTAACAAATCAGGCCCTATAGTTAGACTTCTCATGTTTTCACCAGGCAGATGGGATGCATGACCCTGGACATGTCTCTTAACTTCTTTAAGCAGTAGTTTCCTCATCAATGTAAAATGAGGGAAATAGTGGGTTTCCCCCCCCCATTTTGGTTCATTAAGATAATCTCTCCAAAAGGCTTGGTACAGTGGTAGACCCATAGTAGGTTTCAGTAAGCATAGCTCTTTGGTATTAGTGAGGATTGGGTTTAGCCACAAAGAATAGAAAAATCCCACAGTAACAAGATTTAAATAATATAGAGATTTATTTATCTCTGAACTAAGAAGCCTTGAAGAAGTCCAGAGTTGGTGTAACAGCTCTGGCCTAATATGTACTCCAGGAGCCAAGTTGCTCTATCTTTTAGTTCCATCACCCCTAGGTTGTACTCCAATAAATGAAATTGAATGGCAGCCAGCACCTACATCTTCTAATAGAGAGAATGGAGGAAGACTCAAGAAGAAAGGAGATGTACCAGTTGCCTCTTTTTTTTAATAGTGTTTATTTATTTATTTGACAGAGAGAGAGATCACAGGTAGGCAGAGAGGCAAGCAGAGAGAGGAAGAAGCAGGCTCCTTGCCGAGCAGAGAGCCCGATGAGGGCCTCGATCCCAGGACCCTGAGATCATGACCTGAGCTGAAGGCAGAGGTTTAACCCACTGAGCCACCCAGGTGCCCTACCAGTTGTCTCTTAAGGGAACTCGCCAAATAACAATTTTGCTTATATTATATTAGCATGTACTTGGATTATGCTTTTTTTTTAAACCCACCAATCTAGATCTTTAAATTGGTATTTAGACCATTTACATTTAATGCAATTTATTGTAACTATTGGCCTATTAAGTCTGCCATTTTATTTTCTGTTTTCTGTTTGTTCTTTTTTTCCTTTTTCCTCTGTCTTCTTTTTCCCATCTCATAGTAGGTTACATGAACATTTTTTTGGAATTCCATTTTGATTCATCTATATTAGTCTTGAATATCTCTTCTTTGTATAGCATAGTGGTTCCTCTAGGTATTACATTATACATACGTAACTAATCACATTTTATTGGTGTTGACAATTTACCAGTTTGACTTACGTATAGAAATCTCGTAACCTCCGTTTATTCCTCCTTACCATCCTCAGTTAATGATGTCTTAAATATTTCCTCTGAATACACTGAAAGGCACACCAGCGTTACAATTTTTGCTTCAACCACCAAACATAACTTAGAAAACTTAAAGAAAAAGGAAATAAAGTTATCCATATTTTTAAATAATATTTATTTATTTGTGTATGAGAGAGAGAGAGCAAAATCATGAGAGAGAGCATGAGGGAGAGAGAGCACAAGCAGGTGGGAGGGATAGAGGGAGAAGCAGACTCCCCATTGAGCAGGGAGCTCAATGTGGGACTCTATCCCAGGACCCTGGGATTATGACTAGAGCCAAAGACAGATGCTTAAGGGACTGAACCACCCAGGCACCCAAAGTTACCCTTATATGTACTCTTCTCATTGTTCTTTCTCTTTTTTTCTGATGTTCTTCCTTTCTGTTTTGGGAATTTTCTTTAACCTTCTTTCTTTGTAGAATATATCTGCTAGTGACAAATCCTTTTAGATTTATTTCATCTGAGAATTCATTCTGAAGGATGTTTTTGCTGTATAGAATTCTGGTTGATTGATAGGTTTTTGTTTGTTTGTTTTTGTTTTTGTTTTTGCTTTTGTTTTAGCTCTTGAAAAAACTTGTGTCACTTCTTTCTGAACTTCATGATTTCTGATGAGGATATTTGCTGTTATTTGAATTGTTTTTCCCCTATAGATAAGGTGGTGTTTCTCTTCCCTTGTTCAAGATTTTTTGTTTTGTCTTTAGTTCTCAGAAGTTTGATCTACGTGTCTTGGCATGGATTTCTTTTTGTGTACCTGTTTGAGTCTGCTCACCTTTTTGAATCTGTTGATATATGTCTTTTTCTAAATTTGGGAAGTTTTCAGCCATTATTTCTTCAATTACTTTTTCAGCCATGCCACCTTCCTTTCTTTCTGGGTCTCCAATGGCATGTTAGATTTTTAAGGCTTTGTCCATTTCTTTGCAGTCTATTTTCCAAGATTGAGATTGGGTCATTTTGTTTTTTTATCCTCAAGCTTATCAGTTCTTTCCTTTGTCCCCTCCATTCTTCTGTGGAACCCATCTGCTGAATTTTTCATTTTGATCAATTTATTTTTCAGTTCTGAAATTTCCATTTGAGTCTTCTTTTATCTTCAGTTCCTTTGCTGAGAATTCTAGTTTTTTGATTATACCAAGTATCTCCAAGTATGTTCTTTGTTGCTCAAAGAACAACATAAAGTAGCTTTACAAAAGCTACTTTAACATCCATGCCAGTATTGGCATTTTCTGATTGTCTTTTCTCATTTACGTTATTTTCCTTGTTTATGGTATGATAGGTGATTTTCCATTAAACCTGAATACTTTGCATATTATATAATAAGACACTGGATCTTATTTAAATATTTTGATTCTGCTGGCTCCTGACATTACTCTGGAAGCGGGAGGGGTTGGCAATGCCTTATTACTGCAAGGTGGTGGTAGGAATCCTGATTACACTTTTGGGCTCCACCAATACCTAGAAGAGAAGACTCCTTATTGTAGCTTAGTACAAATGGGAATTTCAGCTCCGGACTAAACTTCTGTTGATACTATCTAGCTGGGAAGGCAAGAATACCTTATTACTACTTCCCACATGATCTCACCAACATCACAAGTATAGGGATGTGGAAGTGCCCTTATTACCATTGAGCAGTGGTAAAAGTACTGACCTTCTTTGGGACTCCTCTGATGCCACTCCACTGGTTAGCTGACTGAGAAGAGCTACCTTGTTACCTACCACAAAGTAAATCTAGAAGACCAGACTCCCCACTTGGTCTCCACTGATACCATGGGGAAGAATTTTATTGTAACTCAGCAAGGATAACATGCCTTTATCTAATACCATCCAACAGGGGCTTGGGGTTATAGTGAGGCTCATGAGAGTAGAAGTCTAACTTCCCCACTCAGCCAGTGCTGGAGGAGGTGGGGCTGCAGATTTTTGTGTAGTGTTTGGCTACAGTAAAGCAGTGAGTGGCTGGAAGTTTTCTGTTTGCTAGGCTGCCTCTTTTCTGCTCCTTAGACTAAGAGAGGAGGCCTTATTTGTCTGTGCCCAATGGCATATTGGGGTTGCTAGCTTCACCAGCACCAGGTCTGGTATACATGAGGCAGAAGAAACAACCAGAGGACACACCACCATCCCATTTCTTGGGTTCCAAGTCTCTAGACAGACTGCCTTCTTCTATCCATCTTTCAGAGTCTTTTGATATTTGTTTTATATCAGATCCAGAGCTTTAAATTAAACTCAATGAGAAAAATAAGGAAAAGTATCTCCACCTACTCCATTTTCCCAGAAGGGGATATCCTGTAAAATGGCCTTTTTAAGCATTTTATCAGGTATCTCAGTAGGTTCTGAGAGAGCAGAACTTTGATGATTTGGACCATGGTTTGTTCATGTATAAATCTCCTTTACATCCCCTGTGATTTTTTTTTTTTTTAAGATTCTGCTTGGTGCCCATCAGAAATGAGATGGAAGATGCTTTCTACTTAATTCTTGATGAAAAGCTGCTCTCAATGGGAGAAAGCCAACCAAGACAGGGCAAAGAAGGACAAAGAAGGAATAGAGATGAGCTTTCCCACCTCCATAGCCCAGAAATTCTCTTCTTGCTGACACCAGTGACACCAGGACGGGGCTGTTGGAGCAGGAAACTTGACAGGCTGAGCAGAGTATTTGTCATAGTAGCCACTGAGGGTGGAAATCAATCAGAGTATCCTCAATTTGGGTTGGGACTGTTAAATGGGATGTTGCTTGGCATTTTGTGTGTGTGTGTGTGTGTGTGTGTGTGTGTGTGTGTGTATGTCACACATGCATGCGTGTTGTGGCTTTCTGCAAGGTATATGTCTTAAAGAAGCCATGTTTTCAGAATGTCCCCTTTGCCATTATAATGATTTCTTCATCAGGATGGAATGAGCTGGAATAAGAATTATTGGTGTTCCCTTTAGCAGTCAGAAGAATGAACTAGATGGTTTATAGTAAGCTTGACATCCTGGAATATTTCAGGAAGCTTCTATGGGCTAGTAAATTACAAAGGTCTGTGATCGAAAACATTGGAGAAATCCAAGGTTAAAATAAGTTTAATACATTTCTGTATTGTGGGCCTTCTGAGAACCTTAAATGGAATGATATGCATTATAAAATCTGCAGTGTTCCCAAATTTACTCAGTCGTGGATCCATTTTGTTAGAGAGTATTGATGGATGTTGGTATCCTAGGGAGAAATCTTGTAGGAAATATGCTGCCATAGACAAGGTTGACAGTTTCACAGTTTTGAAAAGGAGTCATGGTGGCCCCTTCTAATAACCAAGGTACACAAACTCTCTCCCCGTCCATGCCCACTTCTGTTGCTCTAGAAGGGACAACACTGATTTACATATGTCACTCGGGGAACTAGACACTGATGTCTTAGATCCATGTCTTCTGCAAATGCTTCTTTTAAAGGAAAGTAAAAGTCCCAAGACCCTGCTATGGGTTTCCCACAAACAATCAAGTCTCCCGAGTTACACAGGGGTACAGGCTCATCCCACTGATCTGTAGGCTAAGGTTCATATCTTCCCCCTTCCTTCCTAGTTGCAGCCCTGTATCCACATTAGAATTCAAGACTCTGCTCATTTAGGGACTATTTGCTTCAGTGATTTGATTTTAACCTAAGACAAAAGGTTTCTACCTTAGCAGCTTGTGGAGCATTGGGGTTTCAATAAGTTAATTTCAGATCCAAATTGTTCATGATGTTGCATTATGTAAACATGACTCAGGCCAGGAGAAAGGCTCTGATGGCTATCAGTTGCAGACACCGAGGTGCTGACAGCGGTTGGAACAGTCTTGCTGTGTCTGAGTAGGAATGCAACCTCCGAAAGCTGACCGCACTGATAGGGAAGGCTTGTGTCAATTGTCCTTTTGCCATGGCATATATGTGGATGTGCTTTGTAAATTAGCTCTTATCCGACTCACAGACACCGGGATCAAAGGCTCAAGCACCAGCCACCAACACTAGGTTACCAAAAACTGCAGCCACGTGTGTGTATTGTAGTTACTTTAACCAGGTCTTAGTTGATGCTAGCAGGCTAAAATATCTTTAAGTTTCTCATCCTACTTGATCCTTAGATCTGATTTTTAGATGGCTTCCTCTTTTAATGTTCCTAAGTAAAGCATTCCTTTTGCCTTGAAATAGGCCCCCAAAATGGCTTAGTCTGAGATGGTTTTGAAGGTTTATTTGGAAAAGCCTTGGTGAGCTTATACATTCAAAAGAAACATTCTAACTAGACGTGTTCATTTTCTCTGATTTTCATTCTCAGTTTGCTACAGATTTCATAATAAATTATAGAATTCCCAAATGTCAATGCCACATAATTTGTATAATAACTAATATTTATTGTGCACTTAAAGGTACTAAGTAGCATGCCCTTCTTCCTATTTATTAACAGATTTCATTTCTGCAACAACTCTGTGAGGCTATTTTGACTTTGCAGAGAGGAAACTGAGGCACAGAGTGATTGAGGAACCTGTTCAGGATTTCACAGCAACAAATTCTAGGTCTGGTATTTAAAGCCAAAAGTCTAACCCCAGAGACTAAGCATCCTCTTTTAGGATAGAGCTGGGCATGGCCCCATTATTGGCATTGAGATGAAACAGACAGGCAGAGGCTGGACCTAGAACTCAAGGAATAAGCAGAAGGGGCATAGTGTAGGTGATGACAACAGGAAGAACTCAGGAAATGGAGAGTGTGGCCTCAGGTAATGCCAAGGAGCTGTCAGCATAGGGAGGTACAATTAGGAGTAATGGGAGCAGAACAAAGGATGAAGTCAGGGGTCTGTGTTACCCAGAGATCTGGAAGGGCTGGCAGCATCAGGACGGTGTTTCAAGGTCTCCACTGCGTAGGTAGGGTTCAGAGACAGGGCCCGCAAGTGAAGGGACTCGGGTGCCACATAGTTCATTTTGATGGGGTCAGGCCACAGGAAAATGTCTGGAACCAATAACTAGAACCAGAGTCCAAAGTCGAGACTGAAGGCAAAATTTGATCTGAAAGGTCAGAGTTAGAACAAGACCTAAAGCCACATTGATGACAGAGAGTCCCAACATGGGAGGCAGAGATCCCCAAATCCTCTTGCCCAAGTGATAATTAACTCCTTGTGTTGTCTCAAGACAACCCCCCACCCCACCCCAGGCAGAAGGCAGGCAAGCTCTGCTTGACACACAGCCTGTCCTGGAGCCAAAGAGAAAACCCAGGCCTGGGCGTTTCCAAAAAAAAAAACAAACAAACAATGCCAAGTATTTGAATATTGTCTGACAGTCTGTTTGTGAGGTAGGAAAACAGCAGGATTGGGTGTTGCAATAGCGCCTAGCTGCTCACGCGAATGAAACCTAGTCTGCTGCCATAGTTTACGGGGTATAATATTTGTTGAGAGAATGGAAATGCTACAAAGGGACCTGTAAACTGTCCTGTATAATTTCCATTGCTTTGTAAAGTCTGGAAGTTGGAAATGAAGTTTTTGGACTTGGGTTGTACAGGCAGAGAAGAATCATGTTCTGTGTGCCAAATACTAGAAGCCTGCTCTGAGTCAAAGAGGGGTTGCAGATTCTCCTGCCCTCCTCCTGGGCCCAAACGGAGTGAGTTGTGGGCCAGGAAACGGGGTTTGAGGCAGCTTGTTAGTATTGAGCTGTGAATTCTGAAACCTGGCCCACATCAGCCCAAGTGATGTCTTATCCAGACACATGCCATAGGAGATGTGAACTGGATTGAAATCAGAGCAGGGAAGGCTGTGGGGACCTCAGTGCATTCTGGAGGTATTTTTAGAATGCTTTTAACCTGAAAAAGGGAAAGTGCTACCCTTCTGGAGACCACGAAGCTGAGAATGGCTCATAGCTAAACCAGGTCAATACTTAATTTGGGGGCAGCCCGGGGCTGCTCCCCTGGGTTGGGGTGGAGGCGCCTGTTGTTATGCTCTGGGAATGTGACATGCAGGACTTGGCTGTCATCGTAGCTGCCCCACACCCTCTCTTGGGCCTGCGACTGGGACACCAACAGTGTCAGGGAAGGAAATAATTATTCCCTGTGTTTGTGAATGTGGTTTACGGAACACATGGGCAGATTTTATACCCATGACGACACCCAATACACAGGCCTCTTGCCCCCACTCTTCTGTTGAGGATTTTGGGGGTCTCACATGTCCACACAGCTCTATAGGAGACCCTGCTTGGAGACTCTCAGTCCCTACACTCGGCACATAAAGCAAAAAAATGACGGAGAGTCACAATTCCCCCAGAAAGAACGCAAATCGCCCTCCGAAGGCGGGGCCTGGCCAGTTCGCCGTCCAGCTGGCAGAGGTCGGTTTCTTCAGCAGACTGCCAGCTGCTGTCCTTGACTTTCGTTTAGAGTCATGTTTTATCAAAAGGGAAGTTCCTTAACGCTTAACCTGTTGGGATACCCGCACAGGAGAAGCACGTGGAAGCTGAGGCTGTGCGCGAGGGCAGGTGTGAGTCCTTGGTCCACACTGGCCGGGGGCACTTGCCTTCCAAGCAGTGTGGCGGCTGGGAGTGCCAGTCGCGGACTTTCTCTCTCTTCTTCTCTGTCACAAATGCATGTCGTTGAATTGGCCCTATTTAAATGTGCGTGTGCTGTTATAGAGCTCGCATTCCAGCCAAAGGCCCCTGACCTCAAACCCGGAGCTCGTGCACCACTGTCACCCGGCCTCTCTTGGTCCAGCGTTGCCTGGCAGTGGGCACTGTCTCCACTAACCTTTCAGTGATAATAATACCAATGATAATGGTGACACGTACTGGGATCTCATCTTGCAGTAAGTGTTGTCCAAGCTTTATCTTCTTTGCTCTTCAGATACCTTAGACAGGTACTCCAATTAGCCCCATTTTAGACAAGGAAACTAAGGCACAGAGAGATTGAAGCTTGTCACTCAGCCTGTAAGGGGAAGGACTTGAACCCAGACTTAGGCAGCTCCCACGGCCCTGTTCTTAATCACTTGGCTCTCCTGCCTCTGTCTCACCCCTTTCCTGACCACTGGGCCCTGTGGCCACATACCCTGTTAGGAAGGTGAACCCTCTAGACGGAGCAGGCCTGTGCACCTTACTGTGGGCGCTCTGGCTTGCTCTTGACCGTGGACCTGGAAGTCAGTAGAAAATGACCCTGTCGTCTGACTAAATGAAGTCCCTGAGAAGGGTGACGCTGATGGCAAGTGGAATCACAAGTGGAAACAGCTGATGACATTCTTCAGACACGGCCCACTGCAGTCTCTAGAGAGAGCGCATTCGAGTCCCTGACAGGAGGGTTATCCCCGCATTGCTGTTATCCCCCCAAAGCTGTTATTCCAGACTAACTTTTAAAGTTACTGAGCTCTTTGTAGTGCCACACCTTGCATTAGAAGCCCCTCTGTCTGATGACACCAGCGGAAGCTCAGGGAAGTCTCTGATGTAAGGGCAGGAGGCTTGATTCCAATGAAGAGGAAAGCAGGGTCACCCAGGGCAGAGGGAAGCGTGCTCTCGTCCACTGTTGGTGCCCTTCATACATGGCCACATGGCCACCCACTGTGCTGAGTGAGAGGGTCAGGCAAGGAGCCTGGGCTCAATAGGAGGCAGGGGTGATTGCTGCTTTGGTGCCAGACGTAAATCTTATTGTCCCTGACGCTGAGCTGCTCTCCTCATTCCCAGCCCCAGTTCCTGGCCTGCCACCCAACTCACAAGTACCCAGTTGTGTTCCTGACATTTCTTCCACTGCTTGGTACCCTCCTGTCCAGAAGTCCAGCTGCAAGATGCTTAGCAGCCCTCTCTCCTAGGGGAAGGGAAGTCTGAATTTTCCTTTGCCCAAATTGCTAAGGACCTAATTTCAGTAGATGTTTCCAGCACCTCTGTCATGAGTTCAAATTGTCTGTTCCCAAAGCCTTGTTCACCTGATTCCCTCGCACCCTCTGGGTCCTCGTGCCTCCGTAAGTCGAAGAGATACCAGAGTGGTTACTCCACCCAAAATTCTTACATCCCTATGTAAGACAGCTCTGTGTGTGTGATTGAGAGAAGTTGTACATGCATGTGGTATGTATACACACTTACACATGTAAGGGAGAGAGATTGTGTGTGTGTGTGTGTGTGTGTGTGTGTGTGAAGTAGGAGGATGGGAAATTGTCCCTTGTTCCCAGCCTGGGACAGAGACTATTTTCTGTTCCTTATTTAGACCTTTGTTTAGACCCAAGTGTCATTGGCTTGTCGCTGAGAACCTGCACAGCCTCATGGCTTTATCTTTATCTTACTTTATATTTAACCTCATTAGCCATTTGTGGGCCTCGCCTGGGCCACGTCATAATGGCAGACACACAGGACAAGGGGCTCTGATGTTTATCTTTGCTGTGGAGTGTCTGGTATAGTAATTAACTTTGAGGTCTTGGATACAACAGGATATGGAAGGAAAAATCAGAAGCACCCTTGCTAATTTGCAGAAGGCTTTATAAACCAGAAACCAATTATTTGTTTGTTGCTTGTATAAGGAATATTTACAGTATCCAGTTGCACATCAAAATGTGATGGGGAGGAACCTGGTTTTGGCATGCAGCTGCCAGGGCTGGAATCCTCCCCACTGGCTGCATGGTCCTGGGTGAGCTACTTTATCCTGCAGAGCCTCAGTTTCTTCATGTGTGAGGCAGACATGATAAGAAGAGGGCAATAAAACCGCTTGGCACTGTCCCTGGCATGCAGAGGGGGTCGACAAATGTGGGAACTCCTGTCCAGCTTGCTGTAGCCACCTGGTGCCCAGCTGCACACATCATGCCTACAGCTTGGATTCCTGCTGATGTAGGGCCACCTAACTGTGCTCTTTCCTGACTAGGGAATGGACTGTCTTGGAATTTAACCACTAAGGGAGTACCCCTAGACCTTCCTAGTTGGCAACATCATTGCAAAAACAGATTTAAAAAGTCATTCTACATTACTCACATGCTTGATCCTTCAGTTATGCAGTATCTAGTAATTGGCCCCCCTTTGCTTTCACAGGCACAAGAGAAAGATGTTTATGGGGGGTGGGGGAGCTTGGTTTTTGGAAGCTCCCAGTGGTTTGATACTGCAGATTTGTGCTGATAGCCACTAGAGGGTGCCCCTTGGGGTCTCTGGGGTGTGGGTCTCCTGTGGATAGGCCGAAGAGTCAAGTCAGTAATTACAGAAGCCTCCTAGGAAAGAGGCAGACTGCAGTGCAGACGACGGGAACAAAATTCTGGAGCTGGAATGAATAAAATATTCTTACCACATGACCAAAAAACACCCATGTTGTGATCCTTTGTGAGGTTAGGCTGTATCTTTTTCTAACAAGATCATTTACAATGATTTTACCCCCAAACAATCATTGAGTACAAAATGGCCTTTCTGTAAGCAATCAAATAAAATCTGTTAGTATCACTTCCTCTCAATTAGCCATGTAATTAGTGTGTGATTAGAATTTCCCAGGTTGTGTTTCTTTTTTCTGTTTCAGGAGGTGAGGTGGCTGAAGGCCATGGATTTTAGAGAGATCTGGCTTCAAATCCCAGCTTCCTCCATTACCAGCTAGGTATATTTTGAGGTCAGGTAAACTTTCTGAGCCTCAGTTTTCTCCTCAATAAAATGGGACTGATGAGAGGCTCCTGGCTGGCTCAGTTGGTAGAGCATATGACTCTTAATTTCGAGGTCATGAGTTCAAGCCCTGCACTGGGTACAGAAATTACTTTAGAATAAAATAGACTGAGGATACTCCTTTAAAGGATTTCTGTGGATAGTTAGTATAATGTCTGGAATGTAGTAGCTTTTTAATAGATGACAGATATTGCTTATTTTGATTTTTTTCAATGACATTGTTGGTTACAAACATCCTGATCTGCCTTGGAGAGCAACGTAATGACTTTTAGGTTATAATGAAGTATGTCAGTTCTCCTGCCATCACAGTTTAAATCTGATCCATCCTGTTTCCTTGTTAAGCATTTATTACACTATTTAAGAAATAAGCATTTTATATCCCACACCAATGCCAAATCACAATTAGTGACAGTTTTTATACAACACCTAACAGAGGCCGGGAACTATTTATGCAAGATGACAACAACCACTGAACAATGTGCAAAGAAAATATTGTGCCTTCCTGGCCATTCCTAACATTTCAAGTCAAGGTGTTGCATTTAATTAATCTCCAGAAGGTTTAATCTCAGACTTATTAAGAGCATGATTTTGTGAAGGCAAACAAACAGCCCTGCTAACGGCCCCAAACATGTTTATTCCAAATACTTAATTAAATTGTGTCAGTTCCTGCCCTGGAGCTTTCAGGCTATTCTGTTTTTCTACCCATGTGGACATTCCGTCATCATTCATTTTTATTTCCTCTCTGGCCTTTTAAAAAGAGAAGCTGAGCGGCAGTGGCAGCCCCAGCATGTGTGTAGCTGGAGCATTTTGCAAAGTGAAATTCATTAAATACAAGCCCAGCATTGGCCGTTGGGCTGTCTTTAGTGTTCAGAACTCACTGGACTTTTCCAGCCGCATCAAAACATACCTGAACCCTTCTGACCCTGAACACAAGCGGTAATGGTGACTAAGGCTTAGAAGTCTCTGGAAGTCCCCAGAGCTTGAGGCTGTGTAGAAACAGGAGCTTAGACAAGAATCTGGGTTGCAAGAAGGTATGGTGGTTGGCTTCCAGATCTGCTAACCCACGTCTCTGTTTCGCTCTGATGTGCAAAAACAGGATATATCAGCTTAGGAGTTTTCTCTAAGAAGTAGGGGGCTTCCTTCGGCTTTGGGAGTGCAGGGTGCCAGCCCTGTCAGGGGCAGGGGGATCATGGAGGCAGAGGGAAAGGCAAACAGCTCTGTTGCCTGGGCTGCTGTATATGGTGAGTCAGCAACGAGGAGACTCCGAGTCTTGGACATCCAATGCCCAGGGACACTGGACTTGGGATAGGCTAGACCAGACAACCACCACTAAGAAGCAGGAGGCTCCGGGTCTGTCCTTACTCCCAGTCTGGTCTCCAAAGCAGTTCCAAAGGAAGGTGTAGAGAGCTAGACACTCACAAACTAGTCCACAGGTAGATACTTACCTGCCAGTCACACTTGCGCAGGAGCACTGACACTGAAAGGAACAACTGACATTTAGGAGCCAAATACTAGGTGAAGTCAAATCGTCCCCTGTATCAATTTCAAGCACCTCTCTCTGGTAGGTATAATCATTATCTTCATTTAACAGTCTAGGAAAGTAAGGCACAAAGAAGCTGAGCGCCTTGCCCAAGGTCACGCAGCTCGTAAGAAGCAGCTGAAGGATTCCTTTGCATGGAAAGACAATATAAATGGGGACATGAGTAAAATAGATGTGTATACCAAGTTGGTGAATTTATGCACCAAGTAAAGCCTGAAAAAGTTGACAGTCATAGAGGTTTCAAAGAGGAAGATTCTCTATGAGCTGGGTTTGGCAAAGATGTCATAAGATGTGGGGGGTGAACCAGCTGGGTTGGAAGAACTTACAAATGTGGAGAGAAGCAGGGAGAACATCCCAGTCAGAGAAGGTTTTGTAGGTGGCCATGGAGGCAGGAGGCGCTGGGGTGGCCCGAGCAGGTGGCAGAGGAGGATATGTGAAGGGCAGAAGGATGGCTGGGGACAGCTGACTCACAGAAGGCCTTGAACTTGAAGCCACTGTCATCAAATCAGAACCAGGGAAAATGAGGTGATTAAAGCCATGCAGCTGGCAAACTTCTGGTTGGGGTGGGGGTTGCATGGGGACTGGGCTCCATCGGGGCAGTTAGCTTCCTTGCCTGACAGGCAGAAACAGCCGTCAGTTAGCGGGGTCATGCACCATCCCTGCAGCCTTGCCATATGACAAGAGCACCAGCCTGTGCTTGAGGGGGAAGCCATTCTGTGGTTAGGAGCGAATGTGCGGGTCTATGCTCTGGTTCTGCCACTTAGCTTTGTGTCTGGGGAAGAATGACTCAGTTACTCTGTGCTCCCGTTTCTCTGCACCCTAAAATGGAGTGACGCATTCCTGGTGGGATTGTTGACATTGAATTAAAGTGCCTGACACCCAGTAGGTCCCTGATGTGTGTTAACTATTACTGTTTCCTTTGGTGGTGGTGCCGGTGTGGTTATCATTGTCATCTTCAGCTTTGAGACATGAGCATCATTCCAGAGCCCAGAGAATGGCAGGGACAGACTGAGTATGTAGGTTTACCCTTCTCCCTGGTTCTTGGCCCTGTGAGGTCATTAGCTCTGCTAAATGGGGACAGGGAGCCCAACCAGTGTGGCCTGGCCACTTGGCTATGATGCTCCCCTTTGTGGCTGCCTCACTACAAGGCTAGGTACATCAGTGTGCTTCTTTTTACACAGAAAACCTCAGCAAGGGGAGGTCCATGGGCTCTGCCTGCAGCTCCGGGCTCCTTGGGCAACTGTACATTTTTACCTTATGAGCAGTGTTGGTGGGCAAGAAGCTAACATGTAGTGCAGTGGCTTTCCTAGGAAGGCCTCTTGTCCTCAGTGGACCTAATGGGCATCAAGTAATCATAAATTGTATTTCCTTTCTAGTCCAGGAGACAGGAAGCTCCAAAGGGGACTCCAGTTAAGTCTGAAGGAACATGGATTTCTCCAGAGCCCGGCGGGTCCCATTGGGTGTAAGGGGGTGTCACACAGCCTTGGAAAATATTTACAACCATAGTGATGATGCCTCCAAAGTCAGACTCCTGACGATTCACCTCAAACAAATGTGTGTTTCTCCTGCCTCACAAGGTTCGCTGCCCTTAATTGCTACCCTGCTTCATTAAGGGGCAATTAATTTTGCGGCTGCGTTTTAAAAGGTGGTAATTATACGGTGAGGACAGAAAGCCCATGGTTAAACATAATCAGCTGGATGTAAGAGGTGTTCCCTGGCAGATTAAAGAAGGAAGGAGAGAAGGAGCTTCTGTCTTAGGCAAACAACACTTTTTGCTTTGACTTTTCTTCTCTCAGTTCACAGCAAGCTCATCTTCTTGAGGGTATGAGACTTATTCTCTTCTAAGTCTTTGATTTGGGGTTATTAGCCAGTGGACCTTCTCCCACCATAAAAGTTGAAGAGAAGGCCCAGGCCCAGGTCAGTGGCCTGAAGGTCTTGAGTGGTAGGCTTGGCTTTCCAAAGAGACCAGACCCCTTTCTAGGATTTTTATATATTTGGGGTACTTGTATTTCAGTGTCATACTGGACACACATCCATTTCTGCATTCATCATTCATCAAATGTTTATTGAGAGTGTTCTAGACACTGTGCTAGACTCTTGGGATGAAATGGTGAGTGCAGCAAGCATGTTTCATGCCTTCAGGAGTTCAGTCAGACAGGCCAGCTGATATTCATGAGATAATAACCAGATACATCATTAGAAGCAGTGGAACGTGCCATGCAAGAAAAGGGGGCTGTTGGAGCAGAAAGTGGGGGCATCAGAGTGGTCACAGAAGATGAGCTCAAGAAGGGGACTTCCAAGCTAAGATCAGGAGTGGAACTCAGTTAGCCAGGTCATGTGGGAGGGAAAGAATATTCTAGGTGCAAGGGCCCTGAGACAAGAGTGAGAGTGACACTTTCAAAGAAGAGAAAATACAGGTCAGTGGACTGTAGCGCATAGGACAGGTTGAATGTCACTAGATAAAGGGAAGAAGCTGGGTAGCTTCGTGGACCTGTTTTCCCACACATGGAATAAAAATGGTATTGCCTTCTCTGTCTACACCATAGAGCATTTACAAGGAAAAAGGGAAAGAATAGCTATGGGAGGTGTTAGTGCAACAGTATTGAGTGAACCCCTACCAGGCACTAGTTTATTCCTCTGAAGCAGATGGAGAGTCAAGACTGGAATCACAGGCTGAGGCTTAATGACACTACTTACTGTGAGCCCTGTGAAATAATATGGCCTTCTGCTTTGGCATTTCTGTATTATCATCCCATTTTTTACCATCGACCCAAGTGATCCTGCCTGTTGTAAACCTCCCTCTCCACCCATCTCTCTCTCTGTCTCTGTCTCAGACACACACACACACACACATACACACACACACGTATATCATTTATACAACCAAAATTTAAAGCACACTGCAACAAGGTAGTATGGGGGCAAGGGCTCTGGTGTCATTGGGTTTATATCCTGGCTCTCCTAATCACTAGCCTTATAATCTTGAAAAGGTACTTAACTTTAAGCTTCAGTTTCTACATCTACAAAATGAAGGTGAGAACATCTGTTTTACTGGTGGTGTTTGAATTAGATGCAGCAATCATGGATAGCCCTTAGCAAACCGTAAGCCCTCAATAAATAGTAATCATGGTGATAACATTATTAGCGCTAAATGGCCTATTACAACATCCGACAACTAGTGGGTACTCAAATGATACTAAATGATACAGTTACCAAAAAAAATGATACAGTTACCAAAAGTAGGATTAATAAGGATTCTTTAGGGAAAGAGCAAGGATAGGACTTACACAAAAACAAGGACCTACTGGTTTATTAGGACTCATCCTTTTTTCCTCTTTGCTTCTTTTTGTATCTCGGGTTCATTCTCCCTCCCTTCTTTTTTTTTTTTAAGACTATTTTTTTAGAGCAGTTCTAGTTTTATGGCAAGATCGAAAGGCAAGTACAGAAATTTTCCATTATCCCTGCCCCTACACATGCACAGCCTCCCCCATGATCAACATCCCTCACCAGAGTGGGACATTTGTTACCACCGATGTATCTATACTGATACATCCTACTCACTCAGAGCCCCTGGTTTATGGTGGAGTTCAGTCCTGGTGGGGTACACTCTGTGGGTTGGACAAATGTATGGTGATAGGTGTCCCTTCCCTCCCTCCTGGCTTTTGTGGTTGCCACAGCCCCACATGGAGATGGACCTCTGTGCAAAAGTTTGCTCTTGGAAGGAAGGGAGGACTTCAGAGTCTCTGTAGTATCATTGAGCATTTTCACTGTAGTTTGGTTTTCTTCATGTAGCAAGAAAGGTGGGCTCTGGTAGCTCCAAAGACATGTTCTTCCATCAGGTAATGCACCTGGAAAGGGCTGTCCTCTTCCAGCTCCAGTGTGAACACCCCCCCATGTGGGCTTTCATTGGCTCTGCTTAGCATATGTGCCTCGCACTTGGACCGATGACCATAGCCCCTGGGATCTGAGCTGGGCGATTAGCAGCCCCAAGCCCCATGGTTGGATTGGGGGCTTAGTTTTTGGGGGGTAGAAGCCAGGTGTCCCAGAAAAAGTGGGGCAGTTGAGCAGAGACAGACCGTGATGAGGGCCCATGTCCAGAGCGTGGCCCAGTTTCAACCTGATGATTCTCCTGCCCCAACCAGTCCCATCATGAGGGCTGAGAGGATGAGGGTGTGTGGTTCGACTTGGGACCTAGATATTCCATGAGTCCCGGTTTATACTCAGTCTCACAGCTCATGAACTGCTTTGCCTTTTGTCTCTGGCTCTGGGCTGAATCCCGTGGGTAGTGACCCAACGCCCAGGTGATTTGTGATCCTGAAGGAGGAGGGGAGAAGCTGATTATGGAGTCAGCAATTACTCTGCCCAAGCCCATGCCTGGCAGGGCCTTATCTTTATTTATAGCTGGCTGGGCCTCCCAGAGCCCAGTTTTTGCCCTTGAGTGACTAGTGCACTGCAGTTTTAGTTCATAAAACACTGTTTGTTTATAATCCTTAACGGATTGTTTTATTAAAAGAGAAAGCTCCATCCAGAGTATAAATAAAGTTAACTGGTTAAGTTTTAGTTTATATCCACAGTGAATATCCACTGGCTGGGTATTCACCACAAAATTATGCACACTCATGAGCTAACTTTATTAATTTTTTTAAAGGTCTCTGTGGCCTGGACAAAACCTTTTCCAAAGGCAGGGGAGGGTTAGTGTGGAGGACTTTAAGATCCTAAAATCTGTGGTGGATTCCTTTTTTTTTTTAGTATCTTTTTGTTTTGTGTTTGTGTATTTGACAGTAGAGCAGGCAGTATGTCTTCCCATCTAGTTCTGTGATTTGGGAGATGGGATTGGGGTAGACGTAGCTCTAGTTCTATTTGAATGTGTATGTGAGTGTGTGTGTGTGTGTGTGTGAGTGAGGTGGGGGAGCACAACTCAGGGAACAGCAAAAGCTTCTTGGAGCAGATGACATTGAACTGAATCTTGAAGAATGGATCATGTTCTGACCAGAAAACGGAAAGAAAGGGGAAAAAACTTGAGTCAAATTCATGGCAAAGGGAAGAAGTTGAGGTTGTGTATGATATTGCATGAGGATCAATTTGTGAAGGGGTAAAGATGACACAAGGGAGACCAGATTCTAGGAGAGTGTCTCCTGCTTGAGGGTGGTGACTGAAGGGTTTCGTACTTGACTTAGAGGGCAGTGGGAAGCCCTGATTTTCTGAGTAGGGGTGGGGCATGGCTGGACTTAAACTTTGGCTTGTGTGATTCTTCCAACTATTACCATCCCTCAGAAATAGTTCTTCCCCCTTTTAACCAGTATCTTCCCCGAATCTGGAAAGAGCAGCTGTGCATTGCTTTCCTGAGTGCCCCTCACCTTCACCTTCCTTCCCTTCCTCCTGTTCTTTGTGGCTGCTCCAGCTCCCGAGGTGGGCCTCTGCGCGAGGGTTTGCTCTTGGACAGAAGGAAGGGGGTACTTGAGGGCCTCTGCAATGTCTCCGAATTTCTTACCCAACACCTCCTAGTGGTTCAGGAGTTTCTAAGTAAACTTTGGTCCCTGGTGGATAGAATGGTTCCTGTAGGTCTTCCTGTGGCAGCCTTGCTAGAAGGCCCAGATGTGACGATGGAGTTTTTAAAGGCAGTAAAGCTCCAGGGGATGTGAGGGATAGCCTTCCTGTATCCTTCCTCCCTTCCTCTTTTTTTTCTCCTTCCAAAAAATATACATTTATTAAGCGCCTATTATATACTTGCCATTCTGCATAGAATCCTCCATTTTCTCCTTGGAGAGACTTAGAAGGGTTTCTTGAGAAAGAAAGAAAACAGCCTCGAGCACCATCATTATCTTCATGTATTTAGGAAGGCATGGCGAATAATGGGCGTATTTGTTGAGACTCTCCTGGTACCCATGATGGACATCAAAAATAAATCACAAAACACTGTCTCATAGAGCCTGGAAGATGCCTCCGAACCACGCTTGACACAGTGCTCCAGAGAGCAATTTGCAGTTAGTAAGAGTGGGTGTCTAGGTTTGCTCCTGCACGTCTGATGTCCTCACTGAGCAGCACTGGGACATGTCCTCCTTCTTTCACACAGGGCTGCCTGGCATGCCTAGAGGCCTGCGTACACTCCAGTCCACTTGTCCTTGCTCTCGCCCCATCTGTCCACCCACCCAGCGCTTTCTGTAGACACAACGGCCTCTCCTAGAAAGTGGCCACTGATATTTGCTGTTCGGGAAACAGGTATTGCTTGCAGGGGTTAATGCTGCAGAAGATAAAAGCCCGGACCGTGTTCTGGGCTTGTCACTTACTGCTTGGGACGTTGGGCAAATTACATCACCTCTGTGAGTCTTGGTTTCCTCACCATTAAAAGGAGAGCTTGGGAGTAACAGAGATGGGCGAACTGGGCAGCCAGATCAAGATGTGAGAGGAAACAGTCAGTCTGAAGGAAAACAACAGAAATGGGATCAAATGTGTGTGTGGACAGAGAGACGCTCACAGGACTGTGAACACCCACAAGCGCTGACTTTGGGCCCGACCCTTTCCCAAATGTTTAATCTTTACAACAACCCCAAGGGATAGGGAGCATCCCCATTTTACAGATGAGTTAGCTGAGGCATAGAAGAAGATCAACGAGCAGCAAGGGGTGAATCCAGGATTTGACCCTAAATAAATCTAACCCTAGAGGTCTTTAAAAAAAAAAAAAAAAAAAAAAAAGAGGAGAGCTTGGGTAAAGTGGTGTCTTGTATCCCATCCAGCTCTGGCATTTTCTGATATAATTAATGAAAATACTTCCCGTTTAAATCTTAACTAAGAAGCTAAGTTCCAGTTTTTCTTTAGTGATAGAGAAGATAACAAGGGAAAGAGCACAACAGGTTTCTGGTTTTTATTACTGTGTATAAGCCATATATTTAAATGTAAATAAGATCTCTGTCATCCATGACCGAGCAGAAGTCAGTGCTGGGTCTCCACTTAGATTGTTGGCATCATTGTCACATCTCTTGAGTTCCTCATTCCCCAGGGCCCTGTTGCTGGTCTCATTTGCACATCCCTGAAGCCTGCAGAAGTAAGTGATGGGAGTTCTTGGAGCTCTTTATGAACGGATATGGCTCCATCCTATAATGGGGGCAGGAGGGCTTAGCAGCCCCTGGACCCGTGGTTCAAGAGCCTTGCAGATTCCTCCACCAGGAAGGAGAGCCCATTTCTGGCTCTGACAAGGGCCACGGGGGAGGTTGCAGGGCGCCAGCATCCCCCTCCCTGCTGAGGCATGCCCGCTGCTCCCGCATTGTTTAAGCTGTGGTTAATATATCAATATTTGTTCGGGAGGTATTTGGCACAGAGCAGGTCCCTGGGATGCTGGCAGATAGATTGCCTTCTCTTGTCGCATTCTTTTTTTTTTTTTTTTTTTTGGCAGGGATAGAGGGGTTACTAGCTGCTGACAGGAGGCATGGAAAAAGAGCCCCCACTTTTCTTATGAACACTTGGATCTCACAACTTGGTGCCGGATGATATTGTCAGTGCTTGAAGTTGTCCCCATCATTCACTGTTTCCCCATGCATTGTAGTCACTCCACCTCTGCTAGAACTCTGTTCCTCAAACTCACAGTTGTTTCAACCACTGACTGAGAGCCTCCCGGGATCAGGTTAGTGCTCAGGAGGGTTGGGCCTAGTAGAGGTGAGTGTGAGCTGGGACGAATCCTGCTCTCGCTGTCTGGACATCACCCTGGGAAGCTCCCTGTTCTCTCATGGTTTCAGATCTCCCTCTGGGAAGTGAAAGGGAGGATGACAGAAGAGCTAAAGGATTAAATAATGTCACATATGCAAAGCACTTAGCAAAACAAATCATGCATAGTAAGTGCTCAGTAAAGGCTGGATCTTGTTAATCACTATTTTTCTCCTTCCATCATTGCCTGGTGATTCTTGGATGCTTTTGCCTGTGCTAAGTTTCAGAGGACAGGGACTGAAACCTTGATTTCTTCTCTAGTTCTTCTGTCCCTCCCTACAACTCTAGGCCTTCAATCAAAATCTCCTCTCAAAGGCTGGTGCTCTCATTGCCCTGGGAATTGTCACCCATGGAGAAACCAGGGGTGCCAAGGAGAAAACTCATCCCTGGACTTGGGACAGGGCTTACCAATGAGAGATGAGGGGAGGAACCTTCTTCCTGTGATCTCCTTAGGGAGCAGGTTATAAAAGGATGTGGGAGAGCTGGGTCAGCAAGTCTAGATGTAGGCAACTGTCCTCAGTGGGGATCAGCGTAATATCTTGCTGGTACTTGCAATGGTTACTTCAAATATCAGAACCATTTCCCCTCTAACCATGGTAAAGGGCCATGTCCATTCTGAAACAGAAGTTGCAAGCCAGGAATTGCATCACTGCTGGGGTACCCAGCATTTGGCACACCCCTGGTATGTCCATGTACCTGTGTCATGCGTAAGGGAATTAGCACCTCGGGTGCTTCTGGGAGGCAGGGAAAGACAAGACCTGCAGTGCCGTGGGACAGGGCTCAGTCCCATGGGTCAGGACAGAGCAGCTCCAGTCAGGGAACTTACTGTGTGCCAGGCTCTGACATAATAAGCACTTTATGTTCATGATCTTGTTTGGTCTTTTCAGCAGTTCTCGAAGACAGGTGTCTCAGCTCATGCTCTCCAGGAGCAGAGCCTGAGCCAGGGATTCTTGTACAAGTGAGTTGTTGAGAAAATGAGGGAAGCAGGATAGGATGGGGGAGGAAGCCAAGCAAAGATGTGACTGCAGGACAGATCCAGTTTCTGCCTGACCCTGAAGAGAGTGCTGGCATGTGTGTGGCACCACAGATCTGTTCTCACTTGAGGCAAGGCAGCTGGGCTTCTGTTCTCTCCTGTCAATCAGTCCCTAGCTATAGGTCACACCTCCCAGTAGAGTGTGTGGCAGAAGTTCCTATGCATTTCTGAAGTCACTCCCATAATCCGAGAGCAGCTTCAAGCTACTAGCAGCGAACCTCAGCTGGGGGATGAATGTACCAACCTGGGCAAAGGGAACTGGGTGGGGCACCAACAGCATCTACTACCATAGGGAGGCCCCTTTTCCGTCTCAGTAACCTGACGTCTAGAGTGTTCATGTAATCGGTCCATAGCTGTACGGAGCCAGGAGTCAAACCCAGGCATCTAAGTCCAAGCCTTTGGCCTTACTGACTTGTACTCCCCCTCCTGTTAGCGCCAGTGTCCCAGCCGAGGGCCAGGCAGGAATTAGGATACCAGAGAGAGATAAGGCACGTGCTCAGGAGGCCTGGAGATAAGGTTAACGTCATGAAGGGAGCCCAAGGGGCAAGAAAAGACTTTAGGCTTCTGTAATTTGACCAACTCATCCTGCTTTGCCCAGAACTTCCCCTGCATCCCCTGCATCCTGGGAACTCCCCCTCAGTCCGGGGCAAACCAGGCCTGGAAGTCAGCCTAGCCGTCTGGCTGGGAGCACGGTAAGGATGTGAGGGTCTGTGTTAATGGTACTGGGTGGTGTCAGGTGAGGCAGGTTAAAGGTAATTAGCGCTATCATTCCCCAGCTGTCTTCAGCCGCCTCTGCTAGAGGCTATTTGGGGGACATGGGTGAGGGCAGGCAAGCCAGGAAAAGCCCATGGCAGGAGGATATCCTGGCCAGGAGCTGAGCAGAGAGGGTGGTCTGAGATCCAGGGTGGGCTAATGAGAGGAGAGACTTGGATGGCTCAGAGAAGGGGCGGGGAGTGAGTTACCAGCCCCCTGAGGCCTCCTCGGGGCACTTGCCAGAAATAGATACCTTCTCCTGCTCCCGCTTTGAAGCAGGCTGTTTGCTCTGTGTGTGTGTGTGTGTGTGTGTGTGTGTGTGTGTGTGTGTGTGACAGACAGACAGACAGAAGGGGAGATGTTCATTTGAATTAATCTAATGAGTAAATGTCCCATTCAGTTCCTACCCCATCCATAGGGCTGGGCAAAGTGAAACAAGCTCATGTGCTTTTGAAAGGTCCCATCACCTGAGTCCAGGTCATCTGCACACCTGACAAGAAAACCTATCAGAAAGGGGCCATGAAACTCATTAATAATCATGTCCTTTGGTGAAGCTTCTTGGGGAAGAGATAAAGAGGGTGGTTAGGACCTAAGGTGGGTCCTGGGTCCCTAAGATCTTGAGCCCTGGCTTAAAATGGCTCAGAGTGCATGCACGCACACCTTATACACACACACACACACAGATATACATACACATATGCGTGTGTACACACGCATACACACAAACACATACATAATCTGCTAGCCAGAAAAACACACTGGCCCATTCTCCAGATGGGAAAGCTGAACCCAGGCCCATACCTGAGTGTTAGGCTTTTAGGAGTTGAAAGGAAGGTCCAAGTGTCACCAAGTATAACTTCTAAGAGGGTGCATTGGCACTGCTGACACATGGTCCAGTCTGACCCCACGACCCCACTGCTATTTCCTGTTCCCTTCGGAATGCAGGTGCTCATTTGACTTTCCGGGAGCCTAGAAGTGAGCAGCAGCCCTGCTCCGGGGGCAGGCGGTAGAAGCATGCGGAAGGCAGTGGCCGGGGATGCGACAGAGTGGGTTTGGAGGGATGCTGGGAAAGTAGCAAACCAGTACAAGAGGTGATGCCCACTGGCTCCTTTCATTTGGAATCTAGGTTCACCACGGATATTTCCATCTCATGTTTCCTGCTGCTTTTTTTAATGGTCCTTAATCAGCGTTACCTCCTGAGAAGTCTGCCACTCTGGGCGAGGACTCTGGGGAAGTGACCCCTTTGTCCCGGCGCTGGCCTCTGCCTGTGGTGCCCACCCTGGCTCCTCCCTAGTAGTGACGTCCAGAGTGACTTTATTTCTAGTTCTCTCTGGCATTCTGACCCTTCGCCCTTTGTTTAGACTGCCTAGGGAAGGAGCGGGATTGGGAAAGTGACATCTGCCATTTCCTTCTTGAGGCAGGGAAGACCACTTTGTTATGTAAAGGTGTTAAAGGCCGAACTGACTGGGATATGCTTTCCCAGACATTAAGTCTGAAGTCTCTTGCTTCCTTCGCAGTTAGACCCTCCCAGACTGCCCTAGGAGTAAAGGGGGAGTGGGGACAAAGATCTGCAAAGGCCAAGACTGGGAGCTGGCTTAGAGGTATTGGAGCCTGTGTAGTCTAGTCCTTTCCCAGTGTCCCATGGTGTAAAACTTGTTGAGGTTTTTTTGTCTGTGGCCCACAGGAAGAGACATGCACCCTTTATATCACAACCCAGTGAACAAATGCATGCAAATAGATGCCAAAAGAAGAGTCTCCTGAAATAGTACTTACCCTTCTGGTTTCACTGGTGGTGAAAGCATTGTTTCCATATTGCTATCTCGTGTTTTGAGAGCATTAGCCTTTGACAACCACTGAATTGGTCTCATGAATTCCGAAGGAGATAACCATTCACAGGTGGAAAGAGTCATGATCCAGTCTACGCTCTCACTTTGTGGAGGAAAGAACATGTGCAGGGGGAGGGAAAGGACACCCAGAGTTGCATCGACACCACATAGGTTTACTAGCAACTACTAGATGCCAGGAATGGCCATTAGTGGATATATAATGGTGAGCAAAACAGGGGATCTCTACCTTCCAAATGCTTAGGGTGTCGTGGGGGTGGCTGACACTGAACGAATAACAGAACAAGCTGACATATACAATTATAGTACAAAATGGGATCATTGCTACAGGGGAAGCAAGCCGGAAGCTTTAGTAGAGATCCGTCGGGTCAGGGAGGGGTGGGAACTACTTTTTGTAGGGTGGTCAGAAAGCTCTCTGTGGGGCTACAAAACTTAAGCCCCCTGGAAGAGAGCCAGGCAGTTACAGAGGGGTAGGAGACGGTGGGATCCGGAGGTGTGGCGGAGGAGGGTTTTACACAAGAGGAGTGAGATGTATGAAGACCTTGGGTCCAAGAATAATTGAACCTGAACTAAAGGAAAGCCACTGCGGCTAGAGCATGGTGATGGAACAGAGATCCCAGATGGTCAGGAGGAGGCATAGGAACCTTTTCACCTTTAGACTTTACTCTAAGGTCAGTGGGAGCACTGAAAGATCTTAAATCAAGTATGTGATATGAGCTGACTTATGGCTTTAAAATAGTCCTTGGCTGCTCTGTGGAAAAAAGATCAGATGGGGCAGCTGTAGAAAGGAGATCAGTTGATCATTGTCTACATTGTCTCCAGGGGGAAGCCAGTGGATCTGCCTTTGTAACGGCCCGGAGCTATGCACACTTGAAACATTGGCATCTTAGGAAATGATAAAACAGGCTGCTACATGTAAAAATTAAGTAACTCAGTTTGTTTTAACAGCTTGTGCTCTAGTACAGCAATTTGTTTGGCATATACACGGACTCCATCTGAACAGTAATTATGCCATGCTAATTATTTTACTGCATTGTGTACATCTGACATTTAATTACTGGCAAGTATGTGAGAGTAGATTTTCCTCCTCCCTCCACCTGCCTGACAGGTAGTTTTGTTTCCCGTACCTCTTTTTCCACCTACGTTGTCTTTATGCCAACTTGTCATCTGTGACAAAATCGTGTTTCCATGACAGCTTTGCTCAGCCATGTTGCCTGCAACTTGCAATCACCAAAATAAATAGTTGACACAGATGTCATTCTCATCTTCCCATTCTGCCTCTCCCCCCCCCTTGATCTAGCTCCTACTATAAAGATCTTAATTTTTTTGTCTTCCACTGTGAGAAAGGAAAATGATCCCTGTCAACCCAGAGCATCCTTTGAGACATTGGTGTGTCTCTCAGTGGCTTCCCTGTGACCTCTGCCCTTCTCCATGGAGACCGCCGGCAAGCTGACTCTCGTGGCCCTGTGCATAGATGACGCAGCTCAGCAGCTCTGGGTGGTAGACAGACAGGCTCCAGTCTTTGCTTTCACAGGGAGGGGACCGAGGTGGGCTCATCACTCAGGAAGTTGGACCGAGGCTGCAGCGTGCCCATCAGAGGGTGCCATTGACAGACCCCACACAGCCACCTCAAGCTTGGTGCTGACCCTGCCTGCAGAGGTGTGCCTGGGAGCTGGGGGGCTGGGAAGTGGCAAGAGAAGGACAGGAAGCTCCTGCCTAGGAGCAGAAATGCAAGTCTCTGCTGGGAGAAGGTCAGGAGAGGTGGGGAGAGCGGCAGAACAGCACCTCCTGCTGGTCTCTCCTCTTGGCTGGTGTGTCTGTGATGGCCTCTCCACAAGGAGGAAACACTGTGCCTCTCTGCACAGGGAGGCAGTTGAAATAGCGGGGGAAAGTTATGAGAACAGAACAAGAAAGAAGAAATGACTTGAAAATGAAAGCTACCAGAACACCATAAGGCATTTTATAAAAAATGAGCCTTGCTACAGGATTCCAAATCTCACCATGTAGCAAATGCACATTAAAGTATGCACACAGGGGGCGCCTGGGTGGCTCAGTCATTAAGCGTCTGCCTTCAGCTCAGGTCTTGATCTTGGTCCTCGGATGGAGCTCCTCATCGGGCTCCCTGCTCGGCGGGAAGCCTGCTTCTCCCTCTCTCACTCCCCCTGCTTGTGTTCCCTCTCTAGCTGTGTTTCTCTCTGTCAAATACATACATACACACATACACACACACACACACACACACATACATACATACACACATACATACATACATACATACACACACACACAGTCTTGTTATGGGTAAAAATAAGCGTCCCACGGGTTGAGAGATCACAGAGCCTTCCCAAGGCTAGAGCAGGAGCCATTCTTTCCTCTTTGTGTTCATTATATTTCCGTGTATAGTTGGGATTAGCTAAGAAATGTGGTGTACCTTAGAGAAACAAAGAAAATAGACATAAAGACCCTCAGCTTGGTACAAAATGTGCTCTTCAAGAAGTACTGGTTCCTGCTAAGTTCAAGCAATCTTAGATTTGGATCTTCCCAGCTTACATTTTGCTATTTCAGACCTAAAGCTGCAAACCCTGTGGCCAGGAATAATTCCACACTCCTTGTAAGTACCAGGCAAACCTCCATTGGTCCACAAGATGATTTTTGGTGGCACATGGATATATATGTATGTATGTGTATATGTATTTTAATGGTTATGTATTCATTTTAATGTATATTAAAATGTGTATAACCAACACATCAAACCCATGTTTTAATGGATATAATAAAGTTTCTTGTATAAGTACAGGTTTGGCATGCTTTCTTTTTCCTCTCTGCCAGGCCTTTTCTCACTTTACAAACTTGCTCAAAATTTACTTCTTTTAGGCGTCCTGTCCTCAGTAAATCCACCTGGCTCAGGCAAGTTCTCAGTTCTCTCTCCACATCTTCCCCTTGCTTGGCTTTCTCTTCCTCCCCGCTGTGATCATCCTCAGGCATCCTGGAGAGCCTAATGTGTGCTGGGCATATAGGGGCAAATGAAACAGGTATGTGTTCAGCTGCAGGATCAGAGAAGTCACGCCGTGGCTTAAAGGGTTTGTGTCCTGCAGAAGAAAGAGCAGAGCTGCCGCAGTTGGAGAATGCCATCAGTGTCTTCCTGGGCCTCCAGGCTTCCCATGTGACTGTCACGTGTGCAAGAAGGCTGCCACACAGCAGTGAGGCCTGTGTCATGCCTCCTTCCCTCTGGACTAGGTTTTATATTTAGAAAGCTCAACCCTTTCGCTCACATCTCATAGGAGGCAGTATTCCACATAGGTGTGCCTTCTGCAAGGGAACTGGGCAGAGAGTGTGTTTTAGCTTTGCAGTCTCGGTGGTAGAGGAAGGCAAGGGAGAAAGGATATCTTAGGGAGAGCTGAGCCATGGTCAGCCAATAGAGAGACTGGGACTGGTTTCTGGCCTTACAGTCTCTAAGTTGAAAAAGACTGATGAAAAGTTAGCCTTAATAATCTTTTAAGTCAGAAACTTGTAGAATTGAAAAGGAATTTGGGGAACATTTGGACCTGATCCATATTTTCAGAGATGAAGTCAGAGATAAAGGAGCTTAGTTTGCCTAAGCAGGTCAAGAACCCTTCTCAGCAGACCCTGCTAATCCAGTGGTTCTCATCTGGAGCAAGCCTCAGAATCACCAGCAAGGCATGTTAAAATACTTATTGCTGGGCCCTACGCCCAGAGTTCAGAATTCAGGAGGTCTGGGGTGGGACCTGAGAATTTGCATTTTTATAAGGTTCCCAGGCAGTATTGATGCTGCTGGTCCAGGAACGCCACTTGGAGTTGCCACCCAACTGCAGGCATGCAGTTACCACCAGTGCTCCCATAGCAGGTTTGCCTACATTATGCTATTTTAATTTGTACTTTTGTATGTGTTCTTTAGCAACTGAATAATACAGTAGCAGATAACCGATGTGGTTAACAGGCCAATGAACCTCCATCTTGGAACTATCAATGGTCACACTGTTGGGAAACCAGAGTCCTTCTGCTTTCATGAGCTGGCCATGCCTCAAAAGGGATGAAGAATGGTCCATCCTCAGTCATTCCAGTCTTGCCCCAAGATAACCACTCCCACACATCTAATGAACGTTTCTAGTCCATGTTGCTTGATATTTTTCACCATGTAAATAAGTATCTAGAAACTGTTTATGACAATCGTTTATGGATTTTCAAACATTTTGCATAAATGGTATTCTATGTACTATGCTGTAACTTAACATATTTTATTCAATGTTATGTCAAGCTCCGGTCATAGTGATACATCTCAATCTCGTTTGTTTATTTTAGTTGCTTGGTAGTGTTCCATTTTCATATGCCATATTTCAAATTATCTTCAATAAGGTTGGTAAGGTTTTAATATTGCTATTAATAGCAACAATAAATTGAGGTGGGATACCATTTTGGATGTTTTTCATATATTCACTCACATAACCAACATTTTTCAGGTAGCTAATTTGTGCCAGGCACTGTTCTAGGCACAGGGACTACCACAGGGAATGAGCTCCCCCCCCATGATGTTTACTTCATAGGATACTTGCAGCAAGTCTGTCCCATAGGTGCTCCTATTCACATTTTACAGATGAGAAAACTGAAGTTTTATGACTTTAAGTAACTCACTCAAGTTCTCATTGAAAAGAGCAGGGAGTTTTGAATTAAATCTTTTCTCTCTAATTCCAACACTCGAACATTTCACCAAGATTTCTGGTGAACCATGGGCGCCTGGGTGGCTCAGTGGATTAAAGCCTCTGCCTTTGGCTCAGGTCATGGTCTCAGTGTCCTGGGATCGAGGCCCACGTCATCGGGCTCTCTATTCAGCAGGGAGCCTACTTCCTCCTCTCTCTCTGCCTGCCTCTCTGCCTGCCTGTGATCTCTCTCTGCCGAATAAATAAATAAAAGTAAAAAAAAAAAAAAAAAGATTTCTGGCGAACCTAAAAACAATTACCATTCTTCATCTTAATTCCCTTTGGGAGCCTTGATTCCTTTTTTAATAAACTGTTCATTTGGAAGTATTATTAGATTTACCAAAAAGTCTCAGAGACAGTACAGAGAATACCCATTTTTCCTCATTATTACTGTTATTATTATTATATTTTATACCGGGCTTGAACTCATGACCCTCAGATCAAGACCTGGACTGAAATCAAGAGGCAGACATTTTACCAACTGAGCCACTTAGTCGCCCCTGGTTTTTCTTATTATTATATCTATATTAGTGTAGTACATCTCCCCAAACTATGAAACTGACATGTGCATATTATTGCTAATTAAACTCCAGACCTTGTTTGGATGTCACCAGTTTTTCCATTAATATTCTCTCTGTCCCAGGATCCTGTCCATGACACCACAATGCATTTAGACCTCATTGTCTTCCCAGTAGCCTCTGGTCTCTCAGTTTTTCCTTGTTTTTCATGACCTAGACCATCAGTGTACTGAGTCATTAACTTAGTTGACTTTATTTGATGTGCAAATAGGGCAGTATCAAGAGTTGAGAGAGTTGCAAACACCTCACCTGGCAGTGAGTTAGGTGAGTCCTGGAAGGAAAGGGATGTTGTCATTTCAACACATCCCATCTTTTCGACACTGCTGCCTGATGCTCTCTTGGTGCTAGGATGCACCAAGTGGAGTGACACGGTATCTGGAGGCTACAGGGACCAGATGCTTGCTGACTGTGGCAAATGGTAGGCTTCAGTGGCTTACCGAGGGATTTTAACCTCCTGCCCTCACCTCAAGCCCTGTTCCATTTCCAAGTATCACATAACCACAACGTGACACTATTTCATCTTCCCCACCTATGCCTTTTTTCAAATATCTGTACCTCTCAAAAGTCAGTCCTTCCTCCAAATAAAAGGCCTTCTTCAATCACAAAGGGATGAGAGTGAACTTCTACTGCCTGGGTTCTGTGATGCTGTCAAAGAAGGAATTTAATAGTTAAATTTTACAAACCCACTGTCCATGTTGGCAGCAACATAGAGGGATCAGAGAACTCTTAGAAACAATATCCAAGTGTTGGTTAAAAGTATTATTAGGCTCAAAATGTCAGAACCCAGAAGAGCTCAATTTTTAGAGGCTAAATAGACAACAGCTTTCTTCGAAGGGCAGTGTTTGGGACACATACTATTTTAAATGTCTGTATGTAAATATGTACATTTATTTTAAGTCTATTTTACATTTATTCTTAATTTTTAATTTTACATTTTTACATTTTACATTTACAATATTTTACATTTATTTTAAATTTATTTTACATTTATATATATGTTTATATGAGTATGTGTCTTTATATATACATATATATGTATATAATTTGTTTACTTTCACCCCATTATAAAGTGAATGTTCACTGAACAATTTTTAGAAAGTTCTCAGAAAATACAATCTAAAAATGGTTATCTGTGATCCACTTCCCAAAAGACAATTTCTGTTGATACGTTGCTTCTTTCCATCCATTCATGTATGCTTTTGTTCTCAGAACATATTATGTAACATACTTGAAAATTTTTTTATGATACCATCATAAGCAATTTACTTGTTTCTTTTAAGTAACTATCAAATAAATACATAACAGTTTCTTATTTAAGTAACCTTTAATTCACTTAATCATTCTATGGTACAGTTGGTTAATTTTTGATGCGGAGAGAAATATTTTTGAAAGTAGAGCTCTGCTTTTCTTATATCTTTGGTTATTTCCATCAAATGAAGTCCCAGAAATGAGACTACTGGGTCAAAGATTATAAACATTTGGAAGGCTTTTGAGCATTGAAAGTAGAAGGCCAACCCATCTTATTAGGGCTCTACTGAAGCCAGATAACAGTGCTACATTTTCTAACTTTGTCCTGTGTCATTGCTTGCTCTCTAGACTCAAACAAACTTTGAATTGACCACAACAACTGAGGTTCTGATGCATTCAGTCAGTCATTCAGTCATCAGTCATTTCTGGGGTCAGGCTGCCTATCAGATGCTGAGGATAAGATGCTAGGGAAAACCAGAACTCCTGCTCTCATGTCCAAAATAACATCTGGCTCGGGAAGACCCTGATTTGGCTGAGAAGAGAGTTAGGGGAACGCTTTTGTGAGCATCTCTTCATCAGAGGCTTGAGACTCACTATCTACCTCCTAGTTGAGTTGTTCTGGCTTCAGAGAAAGTTGGCTGTTCCATTTTCAGTTCGAGGGGCATTTGATTTGAGCCCAGGAAACAAAACTAAAGTATTGTGTCTGTGGTGGGAAAACCATTTTCAACCATTTGGTTGAAAGGCTGTTGCTGGGGCCTTGATGCTGCTGCCTCCTTTTAACAATTGAATTACACTCAGATTTCTCATAACAGTAGAAAGCGCAATTTGAGCAGTTTCTCCAAGTGTTCTGCAGGCAGTGCCTATTTTACTGTTCTCTGTACTGGTGAGTAAAGTCCCTGATTTTATGGCTCTTCAGATCTTCCTCATTGGTCACTTTAATCTCCCACAAAGAGTTTTCATTTGACTTTTTCATTTTGTTAATTTGCCTGGGTGTGAGAGGTGCCATCTTGAAATGACTACCCAAAAGGGTTGGAGGAACAAATGTCTGCCTCCTGGCAGCTTGTGACCAAAGTCTGTAAGAGTGACTCAGACACGCTCTCTGATGAGGAAGCCATGGTCAGTTGTCTGGGGAACATTTTGTCTGAATCACTTGAATCGCTGAAGTCAGTGCAGACTTTTCATTGTAATTATGTAGATCATGAAGTCCTGATGACTCCTAGTGGATGTCAGTAAAGAGTGACTAATGAATCATGGGGTCATTTGGTTAAGTTGGGGAGAAAAATCTGGGCAACTAAGGACCGTGCTTGAGGCGGTCCCCATCCGCGGCCGACCTCTGGCAAATGCTATCTCCCTCTGTCACTTAGGAACTCTGACTCATCAGGGCCTGCCTCCCCAGCCTCATTACAAGAAAGCTCCAGACATACAGACAGGTTTGTTCCTCTATAGCTTTGCCCCATGCCCTGTGATGCCTTGAGTGGTTGATATCACTATGTCAAGGGAGCAGGGCCTGTGTCTATGAGCAAAGCTGCCATAGAGTGCTTGTGAAAGGCAGTGCCCAGTGTCAACCATGATGTCATTGGAGAGTCAGCAGCCCAGGCTGTGCTCCTCATGAGGTCACTGCTAAAGTCCCTTGCTCTGAATCATAGTTTCTCTTATGCTAGCTTTTTTCAATTTTTGTTTTTAATTGTTAGTAAAAGAGGAAAAAGGCTCTGAAGATCTTTTACCTTTACCTCAAAATACTTCTAGATATTTTACCTTAAGCAACATCGTGGTATTCCCAGGATGAGGTCTTACATCTCCCCCCACCCACTGTCATTTCTCTTCCTTTCTGTCTTTTCCATTCTCTTATCTCTCTTCTTTTCCTATATACATTTGCTTCTTAATTGGTCAGAGTACCTGTCACTTCATAAATAGGATGTCCAAAGTGGGTGATTTTTAAAATAAAAAAATTTAAATGGAAATTTTTTACAGGATCTTGCATGGGAAAGTATTCCTACAGGGTCTTTGGAGATCAAAAGGTATGTCATCAGAGAGCTGGAATCCAGTAGGTCAGTTCTCCTAGGTCTATGGGGCCATAGGGCCCCTTTGCTCTGTGGGTTCCAATGCAAATATGTTGTCATGAGATGAGCTAAAAAGCAAATTAACTAAGACGAAGTCCTGAGGAGTGTGAATTCTGCGACACCAGCTTATGCTCTCCCAACAGCCAAGCTAGAAGCATATTTCATCTCTTGGCCAGCTGGTTTCATCTCTACCTGAGGAAAGATAGAGTACTTTGCTCACCCTTGTTCCCAGGCCTCATGCCTCTCAAGCCAGTCGACAGGTGTGGAAGGAATGCATTTGTCGGCAGGAACTAGGTGCTGCCCAGGCACAAATGGAAGTCATGTTCTTATCCATCCTCTTTCAGCTTTGGGGAAAAACTGTGGTGGAGAGGGATGCTATGCAGGGAGAGGGGTGCAGAACAAACTGTCTCAGTTTCAGCCAGCTGTCACTTGTCAATGGATTCCAAAAACGGCATTTGGCTCAGTGAACATGGAAGCCAGGACTGTGCCTAATGATGGGGCAGAGTGACCAGTGGGAGGCAAGGTAAACCTTCACTACAAGTCAGCAGCAAGTGCAAGGACTTAGCTTGCCCTGGATGTATTCTCCCAAAGAAGGGTTTTTCCCCACCCTGTACTGTTAATCAGCCATGGCTCCATCCCAACTGTGAGGCTTGGTGTTCCCTTTGCTCTGTTTCCAGACAGATGGCTTTTCGTGGCAAGCAGGTGGCTAAGACAGGAATTTAGAGACCTTGTTAACTTGAAGTACCAACCACAGGCTTGGCCAAATGCATTACAGTTCAAGAGGATGCTGCATTGCTGTTGCAAATGATGCTGGAGATATGTCTTAGCTTCTGTGCAAGGATGTGCAGGATATAATAGGCAAACGGCAATGACCATAGAACAGTACATATAATACATTTACATTGCCATATTGGTATTCTCTATTCTCTATCTTGTTTCACTATGTCTTAAAAAAATGGAAAATAGTACACCAAAGATTTACATAGTCATTATTTCTCAAGGTGGTATTTTTTTCTGGTGGTTATTTTTCCTTTGAGGTTTTTCTGTTTTCCAAATTTTTTTCCCATTAATGGTTTGTGATCACTCTAATTCTAGTAACCTCTACCTATATCCATAGTCCATATCCATCTATACTTTTCTCCAGGGTTGCTGTACAGGGGGTTAGGCAGGCATTGTACAGGGGGTTAGGCAGGCAGGCACCAGTTTAGAAGTGGTGAGTGGGGTCTGAAATCCATCTCCTCATTTAGGTGCCAAACTACCCCTGGACTATGTCTTTCTAGATAAGAGGGAACATTTTTTTAATTTATCTCTGCAGAAGGGCTGCCTTTTTCTAATTCACTAGTAACACTGGATTTCTTGCTGTAGCTCTCCGTGCATGTGTGTGCGTGTATGTGTGTGTATGTGTTCATAATAATCATTTTGGCTATTTCATTTAACGATCTTATTTATATATAAAGGGTAATTATGCCCCATTCTACATGTGGCAGGAGACTTAATACTCTGGTTGAGAGTTTGGAAATGGCTTTTTAAGAGTTTTTCAAAAGGCCATTTTCAAAAGGGCCTAACTACTACTCTTTAATGAGCTTAAATTCATATTTCCTAGCAATCAGAATAGGTGGAAGGAGGAGTAAGAATATATGACTTTGAAATGTCAGTAATAAGCACAGAGCAATGAAAGACCCAAGTAACCGCCTGGTGCCAAGAGGATGCAAGCAACCTTCACTGTTGCAGGAGATAATGATGATGTCACCAGCAGCATGAAATCAAGGGAAACCATGACCATGTGGCTATGCCGGGGAGTGGAAGAGGATCAAATTCTTTTATCATCTTTCCAATCTATATTTCTTTGTGTAGTTACAACTTTGTAATGTTGAGGAAACTGAGCTAGCTTAACAGAGAGAACATATAGTTAGTGCAAAATATCCAGCAAATATGAAATAATGAACCAAATGGCTCCCAGAGTTCTTTCCTCTAATGGAGAAAAGTGTGATGAGCTGCAAGGACTCTGGGTACGAGAGTCCAGGGCTCTGATGTGAAAGGCAGGCTTACTCCAGAAATAGTATTTCTGACCCTAGAGACTGGGGAGTTCTTGTTTTAATTTCAGGGTTGGAATAATGACAGTTTTATGAACAACCAAATAGTTATTCTGGGTTCTTCTCTTGGGAGTGTGGTCTGAGACCTTGGCTTGTGTAGTCTAAGTGTGTAATAACGTCTGATTGTGCTCTCAATGATCCTGTGACAGCCTTCACTTTGATTTCTATTTTGGAACCCCCTCCTAACTAGGAGCACCTAAACATAGGCCTAGTTGGGCAGAACTTAGAAGCAACATTTTCTCAGGGCATTCTGGGGCCAAGCTGGTCAGCTCCCCACTCTCAGCTCAATGGAAAAAAAAAAAAAGGCCACCCCCGACATTTGGGGGATGATAAAAGGAGATACCATTTGGTATCAAAGGGATTGCTCCAGGGTGGCTTATGAGCAGTTCTAGAATTCTCTGAGAAATCGTTAGAATTGGGATGTTGGGTAACATAGGGTAGAGGAACATGCACAGAACTGTGATTACAGTAGCTCTGAGTAACCTCGGGTACATCATTGTCCTTGATATTCATCACTGGAGAAAAAGTTTTAAAACTTGAAAGGAGTGTTGATTTTCCCTCTCTTTTCAGAATAAATGCCTCCAATTTTTACTGACAGTAGGATCTTCAAAATGTTAATGATAAGATTGTGTTCCCCTCATAACATGGCCTCCAAAAGTAAATACAGGACCACAAGGAATATCAAGAGGAGTGATCCCTCGATCACTGTATGACTATGAAAACCAAGCCCTTTTAGTTTGAACATCAACAAGATAGGACAGCCTTGGTCTCAGTCAGTGGTTGGGGTAGACAGGCCATCAGAGGTCATGAAAGAGTCTCTCTGTGGAAGAATCAGGTGTTTGAGGCCCAGACACAATAGACACAAGTCCATGGTTGGGTGGTGGGTATTTTTTGCATTACTGTGGTTGATGAATCTAAAGCTATATAAAGTATGCCAATTTAGAACTTAGATTTGATCTTGTTCTCTCTTGAGTGTAATTAGGTAAAGATTAGCACAGTTTCCGTATGCACCAGAAACAGATAGGTATTGAAACTCCCCAAATTAATTCTGAGCCATTGGGTTCAGAGATAAGGCCCTGGGCCATAGCCCCTGGGGTTTCCCATACGGTGGTATAAGAATGGCCATGCTGAAGAGTCCTTGAGAACACAGGTTTGGAGTTTGGCATCTGGATTGCAATCCTAGCCTTAGTAATTAGTAGCTGTGTTAATAGTTATTTAACTTTAGCCTTTTTGTTGCTAAATGGGGTGGGGGGCTATAGTATTTCTCTATACTAAATGCTTATGAGAAGTGAGAGATCTCATGGTTAATTCCCAAGGAATGGAAGCTAGGATTACAAGAGAGGATCCTATATCTATCCTGAGACAAAAACTCTAGGATCTTTGCTAATCTATTTTAAAACTGTAAGCTTGAACCCTTTCATTCCTATCACCTATTTCTAAAACAGGTCTTGAGGATGTAGTGTGCAGTATAGGGAATATAGTCAATAATATTGTAATAACTTTGTATGGTAACTATACTCATTGTGAGAATTATTTTGTAATGTATAAAAATATCAAATTACTATGATGTCCACCTGAAACTAATAGGGTATTGTATGCCAATTTTACTTCAATTAAAAAAAAAACCCACACACTGTGAGTAAACCCAGCAGCAATAAAATAGGGAAAAGAGGGCTAGCTGGCTGCTAGGGTGTGGGTGTTGGGTCAGAGGCAGGTAAACCAAGACTATGGTAAAAAAAAAAAAAAAAAAAACAATGAGAAGCTATGTACAACTAGATGCAACAATGAATGTGGACAGCAGGTAAGTGTGCAAGGTAGCAGAAGTCTTGGATCACGTGCTATATTAGTATCTTACTGATGCTGTGGTAAGTACTACACATTTAGTAGCATAAAGCAACACACATTTATTATCCTACAGTTCTGGAGGTCAGAAATCTGAAATGGATTTCACTGGGCTGAAATCTAGATGGTGGCAGGGCCACACTCCATCTGGAAGCACTAGGGAAGAATCCATTTCCTTACCTTTTACAGGTTCTAGAGATCACCTGCATTCCTTGGCTCATGGTTCCCTCCTCCATTTTCAAAGCAGCAGCACAGCATTTAAATCTCAATCTCTGTTTCTATCACCACATCGCCTTCTCTCTTTTCCTGGGCTCAGGGTGGAACTCTGACGGATGGCACTAGACAGAAATCACTCCCTCCCCCCCCCTTTTTTTTAAGGTTTACTGATTTAGTTATTTGAAAGAGAGAGAGAAAGAGAGGGAGAGAGAGAGAGAATGTGAGCAGGGGGTGGGGCAGAGGGAGAGGGAGAGAGAATTCTCAAGCAGACTCGCCACTGAACATGGAGCCCAACATGGTGTTCAGTCCCAAGGCCCTGAGATCATGACCTGAGCCAAAATAAAGAGTCAGACGCTTAAACTGTTGAGCCACCCAGATGCCCCAGAAATCACTTTCTATTCAAAGGATTTCTCCAAAGCATCTGTTTCTAGAGCAACTCTATGAGGAACCTGGGGAAGGCCAGAAAATTCAGTCCCTGTTGCTTCTCCACCTTATGTCTTATACCATCACCCCCAAACCAGGCACTCTGACATTATATCTATGATTAACTGTATTTCTTGAAAGATCAAATTAAGTCTAATTTTAAATGGAAAGAAGGGTAGGACTCTCTTTACATTTCTACTTAAGAAGATACCCTTCTTGGTTCTGTTTTGCCCATGGAGTAGAGTTTTAATAGCCAGATCCAAGACAGGAATTGGAAGCTGATGAGTGGTACAGAGACAAAGAGCTTTTTGATAAAAGAGCTTTTATTGGCCTCCCAACAGGTAGCCGATTTTTTTCTTTCTTTAAGAATATGACAAACGAGCATTATGATAAGGCTGTGCTTGGTATGGTTTCATGAGGTGATGTAGTCAAAAGCCATTTCCACTTGGCAGTGCTGCAATAAAACCACCCAAGGCAGATGAACAAGGAAATTACTTAATAATCAACTCAGGTGAGCACTGAGTCTTGAGAAAGTGGACGTTACAATTGGAGGGAAGACAGGAGACCCACAGAGGCAGCTACCATGGTTGGGTGGTCAGTCAGAGACAGACTCCCTCATCCCTTTCCTGCTGCCTCTGCCTGAAGACTGGCTGACCGTGCACCTGAAATGGGATATAGATGAGTGCTGACTTTGCTACAGCCCACCTGTCATTGTCAAGGAAAAATGATTATGTCTTTGGTTCCCTCCAGTTCTTATGAAATAAACATCACCTGGCAATTCCTTTGAGATTGATTAGTCCCTATTTCATTTCCTTGGGTCCTTCTTTCTGAGTTAATCATTGTTCTAAACAATGGCAACATTAATCAGAATGAGAACAGTTTTTAGTAATTAACAGCAGAACCAGGTTCTGTGCCTATTGGAGGTCCCTTTATCAAACCAGCATGAAGATCAGAAACTCATTCTACGGTGGGTACTCTCTCCGGGAGAGCCACTTGTGCCCGTGTCAGGGGAACGTGCCTATGGGAAATTCAGTTTTGGATAGTTTTCAGGGGTCATCTGCAAGGCAAGACTGAAGAAGTTTGTTCTGTTAGAACTCCAAGACCTTTGCTCTGGGTCAGCCAATGTCTTTAACTTCCATATGTATTGACTCTGGTGCTTTTAATAGCTGCAGAGGCAGTCCAGATGTCGTAGATCAGTAGACAGGTTTTAGATCTAGACAGACTTAGGTTCAAATATGAGCTTCAGCAATAACTGGTCACGGGACCTTTGCAAAACTGTAACGCAAGAATAAATATCATCATCCATGTGGATTCCTTTCACATGGTGCCTAATACATAGTAAGTACTTGTAAATGGTAGTTTAAAAACTGAGACCCCTGAAATTATTTTTAAAATTTCACGAGACTCCAGTCTGTTTTCTGGAACTTTCAGAACCATGGAGTATATCCTGAGGGGCAGAAACAAACCAAAGAATGTCATAAATGGCATTCAGGTGAAGAGATGGCTGGAGTGTTCCTACTCTCAAAGTGAGTCACCATCACAGTGTCAGGCTTGCATATAAATAGGCTCCTGCGGTGCCAAATGACACACTTAGCCCTTTTAACAACTGTTAAGTCTCATCTCCTAGTGATGGCCAAGGTCCTAAATCCCTCAGAACTCTATACCATTCATCTCTTCTCTAGAGACCCAGAGATTGGGAGACTAATCTTGCCCCTTTAGCTTAAAGTGTGGACTGGGGTCTACTCCTGATCCCATTCTCCTGGCTTAACTCCTTGGCCTGACTCTACCTAGGGTTTCAAGAAGAGCAGGATGAAACCACTAACTCCAAATCTTCTTCCCACTTCTTGGTCCTATCTACCTTTCCAAAGATTGTAGGGCAAAGACTGGAGGAAGCCTTCAGGCCAGAAACAGCTCCAGGCCCTGTCACTGGGGAGGCAAACTCAGACTCCTGTGGGGTCTTAGCACCATCTGCCAAGGACTTCCCCACCAACAAATGAATGTCTTCATTTAAGACCTCACTGAATGCAACACATGACTTATCTAACATAAATATCTGGGAAAATAAAGATGCTGTTATACATATACATCAAAAAGGCACACATTTCCAAATATTAAAGTGGAAGCATGTATCATAGAGTCACAGAACTACAACATTGTTCTGGGCCCATGTCAGAGCACCTTTTCCTTATTACGCCAACCCATGCTGAAGAAACACTCTGGAGGGTTTTTTTCAAGTGTTATTTAAATGGCCAAGAGAGAAAACTCAGAGTTTTCAAATCTATTTCAAATCTATTTCGGACTTCATTGGCAATATTCAGAGCTCACCTTGCGTAGACAGACAAGATAATTCTTCTCTTGAGAGTCGAGACCTTGGGTGGCCTGGAATAGTATTTGTCCGATATTTCCAGGGAATATGAACCCTTGCCTGTGGGTTGGGTAGGATGTTTGAAACAAACAGAATTTTGGCTAACACTGCCCATGAGTGCCTAGAAATCCTGCCTCCTTCTTCCCTGCATCAAACTTGAGGAGAAGTTCAGGTTGGCAGCAGTGTGGCTCTGCCATTATGTTCAGATTCCACTATTTCTGGCCCGAGTTTGCTTTTTCTGGCAGAATTGAGCCAAGTCCCAATGAAACATATCCATGGCTTTCAAAATTACTGGCGAAATTGGGCTGGCAAGAGGTGTGGGGGCACAGGAGGGAGGAGGAGGGGAGAGCGTCCAGAGTAATTGCTGTGAATGGCCCAGTGATGAGGATCTACATCCAGGAAGTAATTTCATGGGATCTCTGCTCACTCACTTCTGGTTTGGCTCTCCCAGCTCCCTCAGGCCGGGCACAGAGCAGTGCTTTTTATAGACTGTAAGTCCATTGTGAGGTTATGTATGCTAGGAGTTTATAAAGCAGTGTTTTCTTTATTTTTCATGGTGGGACAGGATAGGCACACTCATACATTTATTGGTGCTTTCCCTTCCTCAGTATCATTTAATAATCGAGGACTGTCCCCTCAAGCTGTCCCTAGGAAGCTGTGTTTCTTCTGGGCCCAGGGCAGCTATATGTCCCCTATTGTTGAGGGTCCCCTGGCCCATTCTAATGTTGTGGGAATGAAGGAAGCATGAGGATGCAGCCCCGCCAGAAGGGTTATGTAAATCAGAAAGGTTCTCTGGACTTTGAGTCCAGCCAAGGGAAACCTCAACAAATCAGCGATCCTTTGCTTTTTATTAGATTCCCTATAAACAACTAAGCCACAACTGTGTGGGAATCAGAGGACGGTAGGCTGTTTGATGGTTACGGACTTCCTCCACTGCTGGTGCCAAGCAGTTGGAGCCTGTTCTCATAATGCAGCCTTGATTAGCCTGATTCTCCCTCTGACTGCAGTGTTTTGTTGAGGGGAAGAAGTATTTGTGGCCAGAGGAAATGGAATTAATGGAGAGATAATGTACACAAACTCTAATCTTATCGGTGATGATAATAGACCTGGTTACCGATATTTTTCCAGTTAGCCACCATGTTCTGCCAGCATGGTGTTCGTAATTCCCCCTGCATTCCATCATCGATGTCTTTGGGCTTCTAGTCTTTCCCTCCTCAAACCCATCCCAAATACCATAACCAGGCCAGTCAGCCTGGAAAGATATCTTAGCATCTTGCCCCCAAACATTCAGTAGCTCCCTATATCCCAAGGGTAGAAACCTAACGTTGTATATGACATCTGAATCCCCACACGGTGGGGTCTACAGCCATGTGTATGGCATTGTGCCCTGTGTTGCCTCTGTGGATACCAGACCAGAGAGCTCATGGTCTCTCAGACACCTGCCTTACCACATCTCCGCTCACAATGGCTTCCCTTGTCTGCACTTCCTGTAATAATGCTCCATGCAACCCCCCATTCCTCACAGAGCTTCCGTGACAGCCCCAACCCAGAGTCTCTTCTCTGCCCTCCCAGAGCTCCTTTAACACTTATAACCTGGGAATTTACTTTTCACCACGTTAGAGAATGCCTGCCCCAAGTTCAGGGAATGTCCTCTGCTTCTCTTCAGAACCCATGGAGCCTGCTCTTCTAGGTGGGCTTTGTCCGGAGCAGAGGTGGACTGACCTGGAGCTCCAGAGCACTGGCCTGAGTCAGAAGCACAGCGCCTTGGATCCACTATAGTGCACGACTCTGGCCAAGTCCCTTCATCTCTCTGGTGCAGAGTCTCCACATTGGCAAAGTGAGGAGTGATGACTCATTTGACAGGAATAGTTGTAAGGATTCCATTGATTCCATTAGATACTCTGGATTAAGCACTTAGCAGGCTACTCCATGCACTATTATTACCATTCTCATTCTCATTAAGTAGAGGTGTGTTAGTAAACAGACTTCTGGGCATAGGACCAAGGTCCTTTCTGAGGAGCTGGGATACTTAGCTTGGTCTGCTTGGGGAACCTGTGGTCTGCTTCTGTAAGTTTGATTACATCTCATTTTTGTTGTGTGCCAGTAGGAAAGACGAGGAGTCCCCATGTCCCAGGTTGTTGTAAAGACTGAATGTGATGATGGGTATGAACTGACGATGCTTAAGAAAGACTTGGTTAATGTGGAAGCTATGGAATTCTGAGCATTACTGGGATAAAGCACCCAGTAACCAGGACCTACATCACCTCTTGGCCATTGCTGGTGGGGCCTTACTTTCCCTAGTGCCTCTGTTGAATCAGTTATGGTGGACAAGAGGAGCCTCCTCAGGCTCTGACTTTCTATCCTCCTTCTCTTGAGCCACCCCTCGCCCACCCTGTCTGACCAGAGCTGAAAGAGTTTGGAGATTTTAGAAAGATGGGGCTCTTCAAATAGCCGAGGCAGACAGGTCACCTGTGTGTACCCAAGCATGTCATCAGACCTTACAAATGCTTCTTCAGGAACACTGAGTGCCCCTGGGACCTTTTGCTCTGGGCTGTGGGGGCCAACACCCTCCTCCTCGTCATCCCTGCCCCTCCATTTCATTAGCTTTATCCTAAGGTGGATAATGTTTCTCTAACTGCCTAATTGGGAGAATTTAGCTGGAAAATTGCCATCATGCTCTCTTTAAAAGGGTGCCAGCAGCTGGGGGCGGCCAGCTGCATGTCAATGGATAATCCCAGCATGGCTATCAGGGAGCCAGGAGTACCCCCTCTTTCTTCAGTCTGCTCCCCTCGTGGTTAGAGCATACTGCGTGCACCACAAGAAATAAAGGACATGGAAGAGCACAGAGGTAGCCCAGGAAGCTGCTGCAAGCGCTGACTGGCACTCCTCCCACCCCTCTGGCCGTCCGTAGCCTGCACCAGCAGGGGATGGAAGGCCATCAGCTGGACAGCCTGTGCACCTAGGCACCGCACCGTGGTGCCGTGGTCAGCTCCGTGGACTTCCGCCACAGCAACCCTGAGTTCACAGTCGGCCCGAGGGTTGTCCAGGAAGAGGAAAATCTAATTGTGAAAACTCATTCCTAAGTTTGAGAGAGAAACCGTGTCCAGCAGTGTTTAGGCCTGTGGAGCCCGGGGCCTGACTACTTGCTTCAGTTCAGATCTAGGCTCTGCTCCTTGCTGAGCAAGTTACCAAATCTCCTGATTTTATCATCTATGAAGTGTGGATGATAAATCCTAGCACCTCTCTCCACACCACACACCGAGGGACCCGGACTGATGGCAGCGCTGTGTCCACCTGGCACCCTGGATCTTCCTGCAAGGTAGATGCCCAGCCCACCCAGAGAGAAGGTGTAAAGGATTGGACGTCAGAGATTTCGATGGGCCAGGCTTACAAGGGGGGCGCCTTACCCCGGTCACATTCCACCCACAAGAAAGGATGTAGTCATGTGCTCTCAGGCTAACTCAGCTAGGGAACATCCTAAGCCGGTGCTCAAAATGAAGAGGCACTGCCACCTCGTCTCTGCCAGGAGGGACACCTTCCGAGGAGCAGCAGGCATGCAGTGAGCACATGTGCAAGTGCTTTAGCTGTGTTAACTCAGTCAACATGATGTGACGAGACTATATGCAGACACTGTACCTCAGCCCGGGTCCTGATGGAAGCCCAGGGGAACCCGCAAAGGACCAGTTAGAGAGGGTTTAAGGATATTTGTAGAGCCACCTTCACAGCAGCAACGTTCTCACTAGCCAGAACGTAGAAGCCCCCCAGGTGTTCACAGACAAGAGGCGTGGGTAGCTAGAATGCAGTGGGTACATAAACGGAATATTATTCAGCCTTTTGTTTTCTTTTTTTTTTTTTTAAGATTTTATTTATTTATTTGACAGAGGGAACGCAAGCAGAGGGACTGAGAGAGGGAGAAGCAGGCTTCCCGCCGAACAGGAAGCCCGATGTGAGGCTCAATCCTGGGTCTCCAGGATCATGACCTGAGCTGAAGGCAGTCGCTTAGCCACTGAGCCACCCAGGCGTCCCTTGTTTTCTTTTTATACCACATTATTCAGCCTTCTATAAAGAAGGAAATTCTAATGCATACTATAATACAACATAGATGAACTTGAGAATAATTATGCTAAGTAAAAATAAGCCGATCACAAAAGACAAACCCTGCATGATTCCACTTAGATGAGGTATCTTGAGTAAAAAATTCACACAGACGGAAAGTAAAATGGCTATTGCCGGGGCTGGAGGAGGGGGGAAAGGGGACTTACTGTTTGGTGGGTGCAGGGTTTCAATTTTGCAAGAGGGAAAGTTCTGGAGAAGTGTAGCTGTAATAGGAGCAGAACAATGTGAAGATAGTTATGCTACTAATCTGTATGCTTAAAAATAATTTAAATGGGAAGTTTTATGCTACATGTATTTTACCACAATTAAGAATAATTTTAAAGGTAGGTTTAAGGAAGAGGGTATTTACAAAGATTTAAATGAGTTATAGGTGCCAGTGAGTGATGGTTAAGCACAGAGGAAGTAGCACCACGGGAAGGTCCATTCACCCAGAGACCTGAAGGGTAAACAAAGGAGGGAGCGGTTACCAGGACGAGGTGGGAATAGTAGCCACGGGAGAAGGGCCACCTAACGGGAGGTGAGGCTTTAGGTATATGAACTCAGCACCTGCAAACCACAGCAGAGCAGAGAGAAACCAGCGGATACATACCCAGACCGCTGTCCTCCTGCCCGTGATTCCCCCGGCTGCACCCAGCTGGAGTCAGAGGGCAAGGGAAGCTGGTGATGGCATCCTGTGACAGTGTCCCCAGGGCTGGAAGATAGCTGGAGGGTGGGGACTAGACCTCAGGGATAACCAGAAAGGATTTGGTGCAGCTACCGTGCTCACATTCGAGAGGTGAAGATACGGAAGTAAAGTAACTCATCCAAGGTCACAGAGTTAGTGACTGCACATCATGCTTCCAGCCCTGCTGGCCCCAGAGCCTCCCAAAGGAAAGGGCAGGCCTAAAATGTCATGAAGGTCTGTGAAGTGCCCAGCACTATGCTTTCTCCTCCTCAAGTGAGTGAGAGAAGAGAGACTCAGAGAGCTTAATGCAGTACATTTCCCATGTCAGGCAGCTAATAAGCTTCAGATCCAGGATTCCAGACTCCCAAGCTGAGCTCTTCCCACCAACTATAAGAACCTTCAGGCAGGCAGTCACTCACTGTCACTGCCATTATCACCAGCATCAGGATGCGGTCACCTAGCAAGGGCTGCACTGTGCCTTGTGTCTGGACAAAGGAAGGTACTATGCACAGACCCTACTCCTCTGCCACCCCCACTAAGCCTTTAGACCAGGGTGTCTACTTTGTAACAAGCCACACTAAACACGAACTCAGAGTACAATCACTCCCCTGTCAGCAGATACCACCACATTGAGTTGAAAGATATGCTTGAAGCCATCTATCAAACCCTCTCGTTCTGCCTGGGCCAAAACGACCTGTCTGACCAGTGTGAGTTTAGGTCGCAAGTTCAACATTTCCTGAGCACCTAGCTGATGCCCAGCGTGAGCTGGATGTGGGGGTGACCCAGGACACAGACAGGGTCTCTCAACATACTGTCTGCTTCTTTTCATTTGCAACACCATCACTCACACCCAGAGCCCACAAACTATGGCCCATGGGCTAAATCCACCTGCTGGCCACTTTAGGCTTCCAAGGGTCATTGGAATACCATGTGTGCCACAATAAACAAACACCCTTTGTTTTTCTATTATTTGTAGCTGCTTTCACATTATGACAACTCAGCTGAGTATGACAGGGACATTATGGTCCCCAAAGCTGTGTGTGTGTGTGTGTGTGTGTGTGTGTGTGTGTGTGTGTGTGTGTAAACTAAGTATATTAATTTGCTAAGGCTGCCCTAACAGGGCTCCACAAACTGGGTGGCTGAAAATAACAACCATTTATTGTTTCACAGCTGGAAGCTAGATGTCCAAGATCACTCTGTCAGCAGGGTTGGTTTCTTCTGAGGACTGTGAAGGAGAATCTGTTCATGCCTCTGCCAGCTTCTGGTAGCCTCAGGCCTCTTGACTAGCAGACAGCATTCTTCTGCGTCTTCACATCATCCTCCCTCTATTCATGTCTATCTCCATGTCCAAATTTTCTCTTTTGGACAGATGTAGGATTTGGGCCCATCCTAATGACTTCATCCTAACTTGATCATCTGTGGATGATCGAAGGTCATTTCCAAATAAGGCTGTTTCCAAATAAGGTCACCTTCACAGGCACTGGGGGTTAGGATTTCAAGTTTTGGGGGGACACAATTCAGCCCATAACTCCAAGCTACACTTTTTCTGCCTTTTTCTGAGAGCTCCCTAATGGGTCTCCCGCAGCCATCTGTGCCCGGCACCCCACCCAGTTCTCAAACCCTTAGTCCACAAGCTGCTGTCCGTGTCTCAGATCAGTTATTTCACAGTAACACTGGGATAAGTCGCCCTCCAAGGTGCACCCTGTGGGTGAAGGCTGATCTTTATATCATCATCTATGGTGTGCTGTGTTGTCTGCCCTGGGGGGCCTTGCTGCTTCCTTGTACCCCCACACGCCTGTTTCCATTGCCGCCTCACTTTCTTTCTGATGTCCAAACTTGCCACACGTCTTTCCTCAACAGGGTCTGAGTGTAAACCGTCCCTCTGCCTGCACTGTTGTTCCCCTCACCTCTGCCTGTTCAGCTCTCACCCATCCTCCGTAGATCATCCTAAACGTCCCTATCTTACTCACCAGGTCCCATCGCCCATTAGCGGCTCATTGCACTTCTCCAACACAATGCTCCGGGAACAGTGTGTGTGATTTTGGAATTGATGAGTCTCTTTGTCATTAGATTCAAGTGATAAGACGAGCCTCTTCATGCTTCTCTGGTTGTTTGCCTTTATATCTGGGCAACTAGCACACTGCCCCGCCCACTGTGAGCTCTCCCAAACCATCCATCAAAAAGTAAGGAGAATGGAGGAAAGAAAATGGGAAGACAATCAGGGCCCTTGCCCCTGAGGATCAGAGGGCTCCTGAGTGAGCTCTTGAATGAGCACAATCAATGTGCAAGCAGAAAATGACAAGATAGTTCCAAAAATTATGATAAGGCAAACATAGGAAGCACTGAAGGGGCACAGATGAGGGACTTCTAGGGTGGGAACAGAATAAGAATAGGGAGGGTTTCCTGGAGGACGTGATGCTCAAACTTAGTCTCATGAGTCTCCCTTAGTCCCACCTTTCCAGATGGAGGGAAAGCATGATTAAAGGCCTAGAGGCTTTTCCATTGTGTGTAGCAAATTACTGTAAACTTAGAGGTTCAAAAACAACATACATTTACTATCTCACAGTTCTTGTGGTCAGGAGTCTGGATGCGGTTTGGTTAGGGCCACCACGCAGAGTCTCACAGCACTGCAATCAAGATGTTGGCTGAATTGCATTTTCAGCTAGAAGCCTGACTGGGGAGGAATCATTTTCAAGATCCTTCAGGTTGTCGGTGGAGCTCATTTCTTTGTGGCTGTGTGCCTGGGGTCCTGCTTTTTGCTGGCTGTTGGCTAGAGGCTTCCCTCATGTTCTAGAGGCCTCCCACCATTCTTTGCCATGGGGCCGTCCCCAACATGCCTTGCTTCTTCTCACCAGCAAGGAGAACCTCTTCTCAGTCCACTAAAGACAGAGTCTGGTGTAACTGAATAGAATCACAGGAGTGATAAGCCATCACTTTTGCTATGTAACATGAAGTAATCATGTGAGGGACATCCTACCTCCTTTGCTATGTAATGTTACTAAATCAAGGAATGACATTGCATTACCTTTCCCATATTCTGTTGGTTAGAAGCAAGTCACAAGTCTCACCCGTACCCAAGGGGAGAGATTACACAAAGACACAGATACCTGTTGGTGGAGAATCATCAGGGGTCACTTTAGGGTCTGTCTACCACAGATCCTTGAGAGAGAATTGTGTGAGGGTATCAACTATTCCCTCTTTAACTCATGAGGCTTGATGTATGACCCCTCTTACCAGGCACCATTCTTGATGCTGGGAACACAGTGGAGAGCAAGACAGACCAACTATCTGCCCTCCTAGAGCTTCTCCATTCAGGGTAGCTAAAGTATGCAGGGTAGAGAGAGGTCACTTTCACTGGGGTGGTCTTTGGGCATCTTCCCCCCAACAGCCTAACATGTAGAAGGCTTTCGTCATCAAAACTGCTCCAACCCCCAAAAACATTAGGCAGGGTCCTTAGCCCAGCCATTGGTTTAACCATCCCTCAGACCTCAGGGGTTATGGTGCCCCAGGCATTCCTAACAGCTTAAGCGGCTGTTGTTCATTCTTACAGTAACCCTCCATGGCCCTTCTTCTGCCTCTACCAGTTCTCCAGGCTGGCTTCTTCCCTAGCCTTAAAGAAGATCTCTCTGAGAAATGCCTCTGGACTTCAGACGAGCGGTAGGATGTCTCGCCTTGGTCTGGTTGTGCTGCTGGTCCTTAGCACATGCTGTGTCAGCTCTCTCTGAAACTGCCAAAAATCTACTCTTCAGTATAGAAATAACAGCATCCAATTATCAGGGCCGGGACCTGGACCCAGGTCACCTAACCTTGAAGACCCTTCTCTTCCACTGCACCTTGCTGTCTAAGACTGAGAGCACCTGATCCTTGCCTTCCATCTGGAGAATTTTCCTCCATCTCTCTCTTATTCCATGGGTGTTCAGTGAGTGCCTACTCGGTCCCTTAAGCTGGAAACAGGCCAAGTGCCCACGCTTAGCCTAGTGCGGGAGACAGGTATGGATGGAAGTATCACATACAGAGGTGAAAATGGCATCTGCTTCCATCTGTAGTAAATGTTAAGAGTGACCAGAGAGCGGTTATGAGACAGCCCATGGGGTTCTCAAAGAGCATTTGAGCTGGTCAGCAAGGGGCGGGAGTTCCTGACCAGAAATTAGAAGGAAGAAAAAAGTCAACTAAGCGAAGGGCAGAAGGGGAGGCAGTTAGAACAGTAATCCAGGCAGAGGACAATAATGTGGATGAAGGCCCTGAAGTGGGAGAAAGTTTGGAGAAATGAACCAAGTGTAGTTGGGCTGGAGTAAATAAGGCCAGGTGGTTGTTCTTGCTCAATCCGAAGTCAGACAGCCAGACCCAAAGAGGGAGAGTGCAAAGGCCCTATGCATGTCTCATTCCCAGGCTCCTTGTGATCCCCACATGCCAGGGCCTCCCATTTATCATTTTGAAGAGCCCTGCCAGGCCTCCTCCCTGGGGCTGTCACCCCTTGGGAGAGGTTATCACCACACAGAAATCCAGCCAATCCTCTTACCATGTTCAAGGCACACAGCTTAGAATAATAACCATTTTTTTCAAGCCTTCAGAAATGTCCAACCCGCATCTACTTGGAATGAAAGACCAATGTTCCAACCCTTAGCACCAGGGTAGTATGCAGGCCACAGCTCTGAGTAAATTGAATACAGCCAGTAAGTGCATTTGGGCCTATAAAATGGGAAAGAGAAGCTCCATTTTCTATGCCTTTGGGCTTGGGAGTGCAAGCTTGAGCTGGGAGGAGAGTCAGCTGCAAAGACTGACCTATGAAAAAGAAAAAGGGAGACAGACAAGCTCACTCATCTTGTCCATGAGCAGCAAGGAGCAGGGTCCAGCCATATGGGCAGTCCTGAGGAGGCAGCGACTGTGTGCCCTGCTCAGCACTAATTAGAAGCAAACTAAGGCCTGGCTGAAGTGGCTTCAAGGACACCCAGCGGGGACTATTTCCTGCACAGGGCGGGCAGCCCTGGATGAGGGGACCGACAGGTGCTGCCTCCCCTGACACTTTTGGCAGCCTCTCTTCTGCGCTCATCCCAAGATGCGCGTGACCTTGGAATGCCCAGGGAAGCTGGGTTTGGCTCAAGGTTCTGGAGACTGCTTTCTGTGGGGAATTACTATCTCTCCAGCTCTTTCTTTTGAGGGTCTCTCTGCAAAAACTGAAGGACCTTCGCTTCTTGGAAGTTCAGCACAGGGATGGCTGGTCATTTGACCTGGATGTCTTGACACAGGGTCATTTTGACATGACCTAGAAATCAAGACAATGAATTTTCAGTGGGGACTGTGATGTCTTAGCACGCAGCAGGGAGCAGGGAGGGAGTGAAGGGACATGTGCAGTAGCACCAGGATGGGGAAGCTCAGGACTGAGACACAGATAAGGAGGAAGTCAGAAATAGGAAAGGATCAGGATTGCACTCAATATTGGTAATTTTTAAAACAGTATTTCGTGTGTTGAAGCAACAGTTGTAATATTGGAATGATTGTGCCAAAATGATCATATCAAAATGACCCACTTTGCTTCAGCAGAGGAAGTGTGTCTTTGACAGAATCTCCAGGAGTTCTTCCATCTCTCCTTTTCTTTCAAGCCCCTTGGCCTAGACTTTCATCATCACTCCCTCATGCTGTTGCAGAAGTCCCAACACTGGTCACTCTGTGGTCTATCCTTCGTGCATCAGCCAAAGAGATTTTTTTAAAAACACATCTGATTAAAAAAGGATCCTTGGTCTCTGAATCCTAATAAAAACCCAAGGCTGCCGACCCTGGTCTCTGGATCCTGTTGCTCGTTGGTTTATCCAAGGATGACCTTGAAGGGCATCAACTGGTAGTTGAGTCTTATCGTCACAGGCCTGATGCCTCCTGAGGCTGGCTGCCCTCTACCCAGAAGGCAGCCTCAAACCTTGGTAACACTCATCATGCCTTTGCGGGGGTTGGGGGGGGGGACTGAACACATGAGAGTGTTCTCAACAAGGTGGAGTATAGCCCTCATGCATCCCACTGCCTGTAAACTGCGCCTCCATGAGGATGAAGATGGGGCAAGAAGTTGTACCTTGGGTATTTCCTTGGTTTAAAAGGAAAAAGAAAGGCCTCCTCAGTCTATGAGCATGTGCATATATGTGCATTAGAATTGTTAATGGTTCTTTGAAGAGAGGTAAAATTTATGTGGTGGTTTAACCAAACGATGTGTCTCCAGTGGGGGAGAAAACCGCCCCTGACCCCATTAAACACTATTTGTGATGCATAGGGAAAAAAAAGAAAAGAAAACTTGAACTCTATGAGCGTGAGAAAACAAAGGGGAAATCGAAATTGTGGATCTGCCAGAAACCTGCCATTCATAGAGCCCACAAATCACAGGGAAACAAAGAGAAATGGAAAGATTTGGTATTAAAAACCCATTCTTCCCTGAACCTGTGCCAGCATCTATAAAACAATTACATGTGATCATACTTAAGGCTTTTCTGAGACACTAATTCTTCTCCTGACATTAAAATGTTGTACATGCTGCTTTCAAAATGTCGCACCCAGTCAAGAAGGGCACACATCAGAAGGGCAGACACAGCTTGTGGGGCAGGTTAGCCCCGCTCCTGAAAACTAGGAAAAACTGTGGTTTTCTTCCTTTTCTCCCTTGGGAGGTTTCCTTGGAGTCGCTGATTGTTGATCCACAGGGTGTGATATGCTTGCCTGGCTTCCAGATGGTTCCCTTGTTGCCAGGAGACCAAATGAGGAGGTGGCTGGTTCCCTGAAGCTCCCCACCCCCGCCTCCCAAATTCCAGAAAATTCACTAAGGCTCATGCCCAGGAGAAGGGGATGAGACTCCAAGCATGGCCCGAGGTGGCGTGAGTGCGCGCGCTCCATCGCCGCAGAGAAAGCTGACCCCTGGATCCACCGTGGATGCCGAGTTCCTGGGCGTGTTCGATGGGTCTTTGATTTAAGATTAAATAGGGGCCCCTGTGTGAAGTCGGCTCTTGGTCTTAAAAGCCTTTTCATTTTGACAGGTGAAAACTTCATTAGAATCACCCTATGCAAAGATGTCAGGAAAAATACACAAAGGGAAATTGGAAAATGTGACTGAGTCGAGCATGCGGAGGCTCCCTCTGTCCTACCGCTCCTGCAGGGGCTTATTTATTTCTCATGACTTGCTCTTTGGCGTGTCCCCAGTGGAGGCTTAGATGTAGAAATGCACAAAAAACAGGTGACACCACGGCTTTTGGCTTCTTGCTGGCATGGCTTCATGGGCTCACTTCTTGGCAGGGGACCCATCTTTAGATCAAATGTGGGGTATTTCTAAATTGAGCTTCGGAAGGAGGAGCACCGAGAAGGAGAGGCAAGAAGAAAAATAGGTGAATTTAGTGAAAAGCATGTTGTGGGCCAATTTAATTAGGTCTAATATATCAGGACCTATATTGTTTTTGGAACTGGATTCAGGAGTAACAGGATCCCTGACAAGTTGTAGCCAGCCCTGCTAACGAGTGACTCTGGAGTTCACAGACTGGTCCTGAGGAAACCCCAACACAGAGCAGAAAGTGGCAGGTCCACTGTGGTGGTGCGGGTGGGACCCAGGGCCAGACACAGCTCACCCTCCCTTTGGTCTCCCTGCCCTTCCTGCTGATGAGAGACAAGAGCTGGGAGCCAGGGCTTCTGGGCAGTGTGGCTGGCCCCAGGCTGTGCTGGCCTGCCCTGGCCGGAGGTGTGGGCGTGCATGGGAGTTTCAGAAAGCCCCTGCCCTGAAGGCTGCAGGTACTCCATCCAGGCCTAGAAAAGGGGCAGACCCTCCCATCTCCCAGGCACAGCATGGGGGCTTGGGAAGAGTCTCTGTGGTGTGTAATTTAATCTTTGAATTTCACGAATGGAAAATGAATGGCCTAGAGTGGGAAAGGGGTCTCCCTCCCTACATACACTACTGGGTTTGGCCCCGGGGACAACTCAGGATACTGCCAGCCACTTGCTTTCAAAATTCACCAGGCAGAATTGACTTTTCTTGTGCTGGGGACCACAGGATCACATATCACATATCCTCTGCTTGGTTTCCCTCACAGGCTCTGAAGACCTACTTGAGCAAGGGTTTCTCAAACCCTTCCTCCCAGGCTATGATTCCAGGAACTTTGCTACAGGGAAGGGACCACAGGTCCACTTCCACTAAAACAGGCCTGATTTGTCTGTTTTACCTAACATGCTGGGGAGAAACCCTATTCCTTGGGATCAAACACAGTTCTCACTATTTGCAAGCTCTGTGATTGCCTATATTATCTTACCTCCTCTTAGTCCTCAGTTTCCACCTCTGAGAAATGGGAGTAAGATAATAGTAGCTGTTTAATAGGATTGCTGGGGAGATTCAATGAGTCTGTGTATATGAAACACTCTGAATTGGGTCTGGATATAATAATCCCTCAAAAATGTTACAACCACTACTGTTTGTTTGTATCACCATGGTCTGACCCTCTCCTGAATAAGAAAACATTCTCCTGTCTGACTGGCTCTGACCCAGGACATCAGCTCTTCCTGGGTCTGCACCAGCCTACTGGCCTTTGAACTCAAACTGGGACATCAGCTCTGCAGATTTGGACTTGTCAGTCTCCACATAAAAAAATCTACCTTTATATGTGTGTCTGTGTGTGTTTATATACACACACTTACTAGTTTATGTATATGTACAAAATGTGTAATATAAACGTAACATGTTGTAACAGGATATATATATGCATATATCTCTTATTATCTCTCTCTCTCTCTTATTGGTTCAGCTTTTCTGGAAAACCCTAATACATGACCTAGGGGCTACATTTGGCTCTCAGTAATGTGTGTGTGTGTGTGTGTGTGTGTGTGTGTGTGTGTGTGTGTGTGCGCGCGCGCGCGCACATATGTCTGCATGATTTCCTACATGTTTTCATGTTAAAAATAATCCAAATATTCAAGTTCTTTGAAAAACTTTAAGATATGGCAGCAGTAGTCTCAAGTTGGCTGGAGTGAATCCAGCTGTCCCCATCATACAACGCATGTGATCCCCTAGTTCTCACCTCGACCCATACACACATACTTCTTTCTTTTTTTATTTTTTATTTATTAATTTGACAGAGAGAAGCACAGCTAGAGAGGGAACACGAGTAGGGGGAGTGAGAGAGGGAGAAGCAGGCCTCCCGCCCAGCAGGGGGCCGATGTGAGGCTCGATCTCGGGTCTCCGGGATCATGACCTGAGCCGAAGGCAATCGCTTAACGACTGAACCACCCAGGCACCCCCACATACCTTTCTATAGTATATACATACTTCCACACAGGGAATAGAGAAACATTTTGAGAGATATTGGGGAAGTTCATTGCACTCTAGAATACAGGATTCATTCATACAGTCAATCTTCACGGGTAGGTGGCAGGTGAATAAGACATCAGTTAAGGAGCTCATAGTCGAAAGGGGAAGACAGACATTTAAGCGGAATACTGCAATGCTGAGAGGTAAGTGCTAGGTCAGATGGAAGACCAGGTTCTCTGAAGTCTGAGATACAGATGTTGAGGAAGGCCACTGGAAAGTGAGGAACCCTGGAGCAGAGTCTTACAGTTTGCACAGAAGTTTAGTTAAGTGGGGAAGAAGATGAAAGATAACTCTAAGAAGAGGAAATAGGCTGTGCAAAGACTCTGCGGTAAGAGGAGCAGCGTTGATTTAAAGGGCAGTTTGCTTCAGCTGGAGCATATGACGGCACTCGGGCACTGAGGCCGGAGAGCTGAGACTCAGCACCGTCAAGGTCATTTTTCCGGAAAATGATTCGACTATTCAGAACTTTTAGCAGAGAAATAACTGATATATTTCCATTTTAGGAAGATCTCTCTAGCTGCACTATGGATGAATTGGGAGGAAAATATATAGGGAAAGTGACCATGGAGTCTCCATAGAAGATGTCTGGAAGTCTAAGATTTCCATTCTAGTCGTTAAAGCTTGGATCCGTGTCATATTATATATGGAGCAAGAACTTAATCTTTATCACACTTCATTGTGAATGAGTTCAGGGTCCTTCTCCAAGAGAAAGATTAGTTTTCCTTCATTCTGCAAGACCCTCAAAATGAAAACACTAATTTCAGATGTCCATGGGGCTCAGGATGAGACTGAATGCTTGACACTCACTTTTTACAAAGTAAGAACAAACAATTCAAAACCAGTTAGCCAGGATGAGTCCTTTGGAGGAGGACACAGATAGTCAACTTTCACTTGGGTTCTCACACTGGAATCTTTTTTTAAAAATCAGGAGGACGTTTGGAGAGGCACCAACTAGCATTTTCTTGCGAGCAGGTTTTATTGGTAAATGGGGTTTCCCTGTGTCAGTTTGTCAGCAGTGACCATAGAGAGAACCCTGATAGTCATCTTGATCCTAAACCTCGAAGCACTCCTGGCCCTTGGGTAAAGCTGGCAGCACCTGGAATTAGCCACAGGCACCTTGGAAAATGGAACGAGTCAGTGCCTATTCTGGCCTTGCCCCCCACCACAGGCTTATGATGGAAGCTCTGGCACAGGTAATCATATGAAGGTTGTGGGTCATGTTTTTGGTGTCTTCGTATCCCTGTATTCCTTGCCCTCAGAAATGACCCAGCATTGAAAGGGGCCTCACACATCATCATATTGAGTGGCCAACTACCACTCTCTGCCCAGGTAAAGGGCATGGACCCATCTTCCTGACTCCCTTGCATTTTACAGTACCTTACCTACTTTCATAGAGAGCACTTTCTTGGCACTCTCTCTTTCATGTCTGAAACAATCCTGTGAAAGCGCATATCCTCATCCCTTTTTGACTAATAGGTAAACTGAAGCTTGTCTACTTTGGAGGGCTTAGGCAAAGGCCACCATGCTTGCATGTGATCACACCAGGACTGAACCCAGCTGTTAAATCCAGAGCATTTGTCTGTGTTGTCTTCCCCATCCAGCTGGTGGTGTTTAACATTTCCTGGGCCCAGAGGGAGCCCCGCCCGTGCCCTTCTTCCTTGGCTTTCCTTGCTTTGAACTGGATTCCGTACTCTGGCTCCGCTCCAGCTTGTACCTCCCTGCTTTGTCTCTGCTATCACTGGATCCCAAGCACCCATGGTACCAGATGAGAGCTTCACAGAGTGAGTAGCTAAGTGGAGGTGAGGCACAGTGAGGTGCTCCAAGCTCACAGCCAGTTGTCTCTCTGACATCTGTTCCCCAAAGAGGAAACTGCTCTCTGGCTCATGGTCAGTTGGCCTTCATTTAAGTAAACCCAGCAAGCGGGCCTGAACCTTCCTCCCCAAGATGGCAAAAGTCCCACTGGCCTTCAGGATTCACCTAGGATGTCACCTCCTTGTAACAGTCGCTGTCCTCCTTCCCCTCGAGCTGGTCTGGATGGCCCTCCAAGGCACTTAGCTCCTCCAGCAGCACTAAGCACATGCTGTTGTGATCTATGAATTACGTCACCCCATTGCCCACTATACCACAGTACCGTGAGCTGCAGAGGCTGAGACCAGGGTCCTGTGGCCGGCCACTCTTATAGTTAGGACTAGGATGGACTATGAAGTCAGCCTGCCTGGATTTAATCTCCAGCTCTAGCACTCAATAGCTGTGTGACCCAGTTAGAGGATATGTTTGCATATCTGTGAAATAGAGCCAATAATCATACCTGATCAAAACGTCATTACAAGGATAAGATGGCATGATGTATAGAAAGCATTGTGCACTGTGAAGGGCACACAGTAGGTCTCAGCATGTCAGCTGTTACTATTATCATGTTGTATCGCCAGTGTCTAGTAAGTGCATGTGAATGGGAGAGAGGAGGTAGGGGGAGGAAACATGGAGGGAAGGAAGAACTGACTGAATCCGGAAATAATGAATGATTGAATGACTGATGAACAATCCGTGCGTGTGTATTAGTCAGAGAAACAACCAAAAGGAGATGATGGATAGATGGGCAGAGATTCATTACAAGAAATTAGCTTTTGCAACTGTGGAGGCTGAGAAGCCCTACAATCTGCCATTTTTGTACTGGAGACCCAAGAAAGCCAGAGGTAATTCAGTCTGATGCCAAAGGGTTTAGAACCAGGGAACCAATGGTGTAAATCCTGGTTCAGGAACAGGGGGAAATATGGGCTAAGATGTTCCAGCACAGTCTGCGAGGCAGAAAGAAAGGGGCATGTTCCTTCCTCCTCTGCCTTCTGTTCTATTTTAGGCCATTTAACAGATTAGATGAAGCCCACCCACACTGGGGAGGGTCATTGTACTTTGCTGAGTCCATAGATCCAAATGCTAATCTCACCTGGAAACACCCTCACAGACACCCCTAGAAATAATGTTTAATCTCAGCACCCACAGCCAGTCAAAGTGACATAAAATTAACGGTCACATACAAGCATGGAAATAAAAACAAGGCCTCCAGTAGTACCCTGGGTCCTTCCTCCCAGCCTGACATGTCAAGGCCACTGACTCTGGGGCCTGCTGGGCCCATGAACCACCTATTTCATGCAAACACAAACTAATCTGGGAGGCATATTCCACACAGATCAGAAAATCCCCCCAAATCAGGAAGGGCAGTCCAAAAGATGGCAAAGTCTAGGGAGACCAGGTGGGCCAGGTAGGATGCTTGCTTAGTCTTCAAGACATCTCTAGAGAGAAGGTCAAGCAGAGGCAATGGATTTTTGAAACCTTCCCCAGGCTTTGGGGAGCAGGCCTGAGCTCCTGAGCTGTTGTGCTGGTGGGGGCGGGGTGGGCAGACACCCGAGATCTGACCTTAGAGCTCAGCGCTCTGGCCTCCTCCTGCCTGCCCAGGTGTGTGACCCTCCTACCCCCTGGAATGTGGCTGTGCTGGAGATGTAATCAGCAGAATTCCTCTGGCTTCTCAAGAAATGCCCCTTTGGGAGGGAAAAGTACAAACAGGCTGGGAAAATGCGAATCCTGTTTCTGTGGCTGAACAATCGCTCCATTGTAATGACCGTGTGCCGCGAGGTACAAGTCTAAGATTTCAGATGACATCTTTGTCAAGAGCCATCCACACATGACTTACAGTGTTGGACGCCTTTGTAGGCGGGCTCGTCAACCTCATCCACCCTTGCTACTGTGCTGTTTGCCCAGCTATTTCGCATCTACCAGGTTATAAACAAGTTCTCTCTTGCTGGAATGATCGGGGCTGTAAATATCTAGAACTGGACTCATGTGATGTGTGGAATCATGGATGGTGAATCTACTGGTAGATGGGTCCTCTGTGCCTACCAGCATTTGCTCAGATTCTGGCTTAATGTCATCAAAATAAAGTAAAGAAAGCCTCCTGCGTAGCCCCCGGGGACAGACTCACACTCAGGCCAAAAATGTGCCTGAGTTTGTGCCTGGTTATTGGTTGTGTGTGTGTGTGGGGGGGGGTACGTGTGTGGGCATGGTGTGGACAGGTGCTGCCCACAATCAAAAGGATGAACTTCTTTTTGTAGAAGGAAGGACATTTTGTCACTTGGCTCCTTGGAAAGGGGACTTCTTCTTGGTGTAGTTTGTGACTGAGTAATGGTCCCCAAGTCATGAAACCCCATATGTGAGAAGAAGCCAGCTCTCCAAAAGAAATAAAACAAAGCTGGGTCCAGTGATAACCATCAGGAAGGCACGGGCAGCTTGCCCGGAGTCAGAGTTTTCCTTTGCTCTGGGCTTCCCTTCTGACAGGTGTTCCCCCAAACTGGGAATAAGCACTTGTCAAGTATATTAAAACTTAAAAAGGAGAATATTTGGAATGGTCCCTGGTTCGGGTCCCTTGGGAGTTTCCCCCTTATATTTTTAAAACTCGGGCCTTGGCAGGTCTTGGCTTTCCAGTTGGCATGAGACGGAGTGGAAAATACACTTGATCCTCCAAGTTGTGCCTCTGGAGCTGGATTTGAACCTAATAGAGGACAGGCAAGAGGCAGCATTTGGGGAGCTTTGGGGGCTCCAGAGCAAGAACACCAGTGTCAAGTTGATAACATTCCTGGTAGTGCCACTTCTCCGGACGACTTCCCCAGAACTGCGTATGGCTGGAACTGCCCATGGCTGCTAAGCTCACATTATTCATAACTGCCCTTCTTGCAGAATACAAACCTCCCTGGTAGCCTGCCCTTGACGGTCGCCAGACTGCCCCTAGGACATGGAAGTGCACCTATAAATACAATTTTAAAAGGGCATATGCATTTAACAGTAATATTCTTTTTTTCCCTTCTCTTAACCTACCTTCCTCCCTCCCGCTTTCCCTCCCTTCCTCAATCCCACTCTCCCTCCCTTTCTCTCTTTTCTTCCCTCCCTCCCATTCACTTGTTCATCGGTCCATCCTCTTTTCGTCGTTGAGTGGGAAGTGAGTTTTAATGTTACTTCTCAAACTTCCTGGACTAAGGAGGGAAGAAAAGCAAGGATCCCTATCCAAAGAGGGGAATTAAAAGCTGCAGTGTTCCAGCCCCGTAGGCGGGGTATGGTGCACGCTGCTGGTAGAATGTCCTGTCTTCCTGCAGGCAGGAGGTAGTGCTTCAGCACTGGGTAGATGCCCAGATACACTGAGTCCTAATACAATAAATCTTAATCTGAGGCTCATGGGTGGCACTCAGGGGCCCTCTGAATGACCTGAAATTATAGGGGAAAATGCGTATTGATATTCTTGAGGGGACGGCCCACCAAACCACCAGATTCTCAGTTCTGAGAGCTATCTGGGACTTAAATTACTGACTAGCTCTGTGTTGACCCATCTGCACTCTACCTCTTCTCCTTTCAACAGTAGAAAAACATTGTGACATAGTAGTTAAAAAAATTAAAAAAGTACTCTGGAGCCATGCTACCTAACTAAAGCCAGCTCCACCACTTACCAGCTATGGGACCTTGAAAATGTCCCTGAGCTGCGGCTGATTCTGCTGGCTTCATAGGAGTGTGGAGTGGATTAAGTGAGATAACGATGGGAAAGCCTATAGCAATGGGCATGGTGCATCCGAGGGGCTCAGTAAGTGAGTAATCACTGGTACTATGTTTTGGTAGCCTGGAAATACCCAGAAAACACCAAGATTGTAGTTTGAAGGTATGCTCTAAACAAAGAGATAGAAAACTATGGCCTGTGGGCCAAATCTTGCTCACTGGCTATTTTTGTAAATAAAGTTTTACTAGCGCACAGCCATTCCTGTTTATTTACATGTAGTCTATGGCTGCTTTCACACCCCAGGCACAGACTTGAGCAGCGATGTATGGCCTGCAGAGCCTAAAATATTTACTGCCCGGCCCTTGACAGAAAACCATTGCCAACCCCCGCTCTAAACAGTCAGAAAGCAGTGACCTACTCTGAAGAAACTCGTAAGTACACGAGAGGCATGGACGGGGCTGCCTTTATAACATCGTTATTTTACTCTCAAATAGCTGAAAACAATCTAAATGTCAATTGGAAGAGGACTGCTAAACTCATACTGTGGCAGATCAAAAGAATGCATTCTATCTATATTGAGTACTGTGGAAAAGTCTCCAGTAGGGATTGTTGAGTAAAAAAAGCAAGGAGGTTTCCATTTGTGTAAAACATGCCAAACATATATATTTTACACTAGTTCATATGTAAATATGCAAATGCTTAGGAGGGACTCAGGAAAAATATGCAACAGATAGATAATAATGCTTGCCTTTGAGGAGGAATGGAGCTTGGGAGTTTTTAACAGAGAATTTAACCCTCTCCATGATGTTTTTACATTATGACCAGGAAAATGCACTCATGTATTTCTTGTTTAATTACAGTGGATTGAAAAAGCATTGTATATAAAATGGAAGACACCTGGGCAGAACATTGATGTGTGGGTGTGATTCTGATAGGTGGAATGATGAAGGAAGAACCCGATACCAAGCAGACCAGAAGAGCAAAATGACGGAGGGGTGGGGAGGCACTGATGTCACTGGACAGTGAGGACAGTGACCAGGGTGGCAGCTCACTGAATGGCAGGAGAAGGTGAGAACTGGGGAGGGGAAGCAGACAATTAACATTAGGGAAGTCATTTATCACAGCAAAGGTCAGAGAGGGGAATTAGGGCATTACCTCTAATGGCACAGCGGGTCACTTCTGAGAGGCAGCAGGTGGGCATGTCATGGACACTTACAGTGAGGCTGGCTAGAGCCCTGGGGTCCATTGGCCTGCTAGACAAGGCGGGAAGCAGCTTACCCTTCTCAGTTCTTCCCCTTTTTAATTCTTTTTAAATTTCCTCAGATTATGTTCTGGGGGAAGGAAAACAGAGAATTCGTTCTGCTTCTCAGGGCTTCATAAAACCACTGGACAATTAGATTTGGTTTTTAGCATTAGGAGAAAAAAAAAATGCCTGTTTCTAAAGCAGTTGCTATGACATGTAAAAGTTCCAGTCAGAGGTGGCTTGGGGCAGATGACTCTGCACTGATATTTTTAACATTAGGAAATCCACTCAGTGGGAGGAGAACTTAAATCTGCTTCCTGGGATGAGCAGCAGTTATACAATAACCAAGAAGAAACTGAGTAAGCCGCCAGATTCGGGGCTTTTGTTTGAAACGAAGGTCGGCCCTGGCTATGAGCACTTGGCAGAAACAGGAAGTAGGGTAGGGAAGGAAACTTTTAAATCTACAGAGATGATGGTCAGACTTCAGCTGTGCGATTAGGTGTTAGGGAAGCAGTCACTCCCGGCTGTCCCTCTTCACTCCACGGTGGCCCCTATGGCATGAGGTGGGACTAGTGAGACATGAGCCATCCTGGGTCCTCTCCAGGCAGCAGCTGGTTGGCAAGCTGTTTTTGTAGAGAGGCAAATAGTAAATATTTTAGGATTTGCAGGACAGGTGGCCTCTCTCACAACTACTCAGTTCTGCTGTCGTGACACGAAAGGAGCTAGAGACAGTACATAAATGAACAGAGATGGCTGTATCCTAATAAAACTATATTTATAAACATAGCCAGATTTGGCCCATGAGCCGTAGTTTGCCAGCCTCTGTTCTAAAGCAATGATTTCACACCTTGAGGCATCAACACTCTATTGTCTCCCCAGGGGATTTGCAGTATTTTGGGGGTGGTTAAGAGCAGGGGCTTTGAATTCTGGCCCAAAGCCCTTATTACCTCCGTGACCTTGGACAAATGGTATAAGACCTCATGAGTCTTAGTATCTTCTTCTATAAAACAGAAATAATGTCTGCACCACTAGGCTCTTTTGAATAGTAAGTAAGATTACTCAGTGGGGGCAGAATATGGAATATGGAATACAGATTTACTGGACTCAAATCTGGGCCCCACTATTTATTACCCCCATGATTTGGGGCCGGGTTCTTTTCATTTCCATTCCTCAGTTTTATCATTTGAAAAATGGGATTGGTAATGATACCTACTTCATAATATGTTAGGACTATGATTTGAGTTCACAGATAGGAAGAGCTTAGAACAGTGCTGGAAACAGTGCACTCTTAATAAACATCAGATATGGTAGTAAGTGGTTGTAATTACTTCTATGATAAGTATTCTGTTTTACCTAATAATAGATCTTTATCTGCTTTAAAAATAATGTGATTTAAGGCTAATCTCATAATAAGGTCACTCTTACTTGTGCTGCAAAATAGTCTTTTTCTGAGAGGGCAAGAAATAAATGAGACCGTCAGCTTATAATCAAGTCTATCTTGTATCCAGCACAAATAGTGGAAGAAGTAACTAAATTCTATTGATTGTATGTTAACTGTTGTAAAAGAATCAAAAGATTTAAAAACATGAGATACTCTTTTGTAAAACTTTACTTCCCATAAATTGGGGAAGTAGGAAGGATGGCAGGGCCAGGGTCTACAGCAGACCCTCAGAACATTTAACTAAAGGAGCAACTGAAGGAGTGACCCCACATCATAATCCAGACTTGGGCTAGTCAACTTCTGGCCCCACCCCCACTTAACCTTGATCGAAGGTTCGAGTGGACAGATGACCCAAATTTGCCCAATTATACTCAACACCAGGATTTTGCTGGACTGTGGGGGAAAATAAGCCTTTTTCTTCTTCCAACTCGAATTGCTAAGCTGATGGGATATAGGCCTAGTGGAGCCAAGGACCATTACATGAACAAAACCTGCCTAAGAATGAAGCTGGAAAAGAAGAAAGCAAGAGAGTTAAAATCTTGACATTACATCCAGTTGTACCTGGATCCTGTTAACCCCCATACTTCACAGTTATAAATAAATTCCCATTGTTCTTAAATCCGTTTCTGTCACTTGTACCTCATAGAGGCCTGACAAATATATCCAAGCTATTATGCTATGACAGAACAAAAAAATTGAAAATCATTTTCCAGAACTTTCCTCCAGATAACACAGGGCAAACTTTCCTTACTTCCTCCAACTGCTTAGAAATAAGCCAGCCAACATTCTGGACTGGGCCAGGTTAATAGTCCAAAGGAATAGAAGTCCACACTGACTGAGATAAACAGCAACTTAATTTATAGAAATTGCTAGAGACCTGAAGGACTGTGCTCAGGGTGGGGATGTGAACAAGAGAGCACCAGCACCACAAAGGGCCAGGACAGGGAAGCCAAGACTAAACACTGCTACTGCCAAGACTAGACACTGCTCCTGGCTAGTATTTGCATCCCGAAATGGACCATGCTGCCCCCCTGTAGGAATTCTACATGCTGACTGATACCAAAAGCTTAGGATTCAGAAATCCCAGGCAGGTACATCCGATTGTCTAAGCCTAGGTCACCTGCCTGCACCCTAGCCTCAAGGCAGCTGGCAAAGTGATGTGACTGTTGTGACTTCTAGAGCAAGGCAGACTCCACCTCCCCCTGGACTCTGGGTAGCAAAAAAATAGTAATGGAATAGAGTGGAGTGAAGGGGAGTAAACGAAATAAAATGGCATATGTCCACAGTAGTTCATCTTCCCTTCCCTAGAAATGCTGCCACTCTGCACGGGGATCTGCTCACAATCCTCGGGCTCTGGCGGCTGCAACAACTTATCTCCTACCCGCTGTGGGTCAACCAGAACCCATAACCTGCTCAACACTGCCTACCTCTGAGGCATTTTTCTGGGCCACTCTGATTTCACTGGGACATGTTACCTCCCCAGACTGTCAGCCTTGGACAGTGTGATTTCCAGAAGGCCCTCAGCCCAGCTCATGCCATCTGTGAGCCGACTCTAAATCCGCCCACAGCACTGAGTGATAACTAATTATCAGGCCAGTCCAGCCCCGCCATGAGGCTCTGCACACGTCTGCTCTGCATTGTGGGCAGAAGGGGAGTCGGGCAAGGAGCGGCACTGAGGAAGTCGCAGGTCTCAGCAAGCCTGCCCTCCTTGTCATTTCCCTATTGTCTCCCTGGAAACTAATCCCGTCCCTCTTATGACTGCACAGTGAGGCTGCTTGCTTCAGTGATCGTCAAGGTAGCTTATCCCCTCATTAATTAACTACTCAGAAAAATGCTGTACGACACTCTGCTGTTTGGTTTCTGGCTTATTAATGCAAGGGGCTCCCGAGAAATTTTGACCTGGCCCATGGCTGGGAGCTGGATGACTCAAGAGAAAAGCTGGATGGAGGAGGTGCTTGTTTCCCCCATGGCCCACTGTCACATTCAGGCACCATGGGTTGGAGCTAGGTAGGATGGCTGGGACCACAACTGCCACTGGGAGACTTGGTTTTCTGCCATCTAAAATAGAGTGTCCTTTGCAGGGCTCTGGGCTTGGGAAGCCAGATTATAGAACAGAAAGACCTGCAGCACAGAGTCTGCTAGATGGCTAGAAATATCAGCATATTAGCTTCTTGATTTGGACAATATTGTCCTAAAGAAGAGGTCAAAGATCAGGTGTGGCTCAAAACCTAAATTCCATTGACAAATATTTATTGGTCATCCATGACATGCCAGTCACTCTGCTGAGCACTGGGGAAATTAGTACCCAGGACACAGTCCTGCCCTCAAGAGGGTCAGTCTATCTGGACAGATCAGACAGTGGCCCAGGCTACAAGGACGCAGAGGAACTGTGGACCACAGAGGTGAACATGGGTGCTGATGGGAACCAACAGAGGGCCACGGTATTGTTTCCTGTCATTTCTAAAGCAGACTTCCCTAAATTTGTAGCTTAAAACAACAGAAATATAATCTCCCACAGTGCTGGAGACCAGAAGTCAGAAATCAGAGTATCAGCAGGGCTCCCCTCCCTCTGGAGGCTCCGGGAGAGGATTGACTCCCTGCCTCCGCCGGCTCCTGCGGGCTGCCGGCGGTCCTCGGCTTGTGGCCACCCAACTGCAGTCTCTGCCTCCACCTTGTCTTCACATTGCCTTTCCTCTGTGTGTCCAGCTCCCTCTGCCTCTCCCTTACAAGGATACTTGTGTTGGCTTTCTGGGCCTGTCCAGAAAAACCCAAGATAAGCTCCTTCTGTCAAGATCCTTAACTTAGTATCTTCCAGGACATAAAGTAAGACTATCATATAAGATAATATTCAAAGGTTCTGAGGATTAGGAGGTGAATATATCTTCAGGGGGCCATTTTTCAGCTTGGGATGGGGACAAGAAAAGGTTCTTAGAGGTCTTGGGCCCCATCCTTCCCCTCCTCTGCTCTCTATGTCAGGGTGACCAACCCCTGCCGGCTGTGGTTCACGAGACGTGAGGAGAAGGGGCTGAGAGGGAGAAGCCAAGGGATACTGTTTCTTTTTTTCCCTAGCAACTCCTCTGGGAGCGGCTGTGTGTCCTCGGTGCTAGCATCTCCTGCCATTCGGGTCCCTGCACTCTAACAACACCATGTGCTCAACTGTGTTCCTCCAGCATGGGAATGGGACCAGCTTCTTACTGTGGCCTGTTTGTGGGAGAACTCAGCGTCCTCTGTTGGACTATCGGTGCTGCTGTCACCAACATAACCAGTTCCCCTGCATCAAATTCCCTCGGTAGGACATACAGTAGGCCCTCAACCAACACCTGGTCCAAGCTCAGATTTGAAGAATAAATAGTCTAGGAAAGGGTAGAGGAGAACTACTGGTGATCCAGGAAGGCAGACCCTCAGTCAGATGGAAAAGACAGATATCAATCAGACAACCATATGATTACAAACAATGGTCAGTGTATGAAGGGGAAGTAGGATAGCTTTAGAAAAACCCAGTGATGGGACATCCAATGTGGCATAAATGGTCATTAAGGCTCCCTGAGGAGTGCTGTTTACACTGAGCACTGAGACCTGAGCTAGGAGATGAACCAGCCAAGGCAGCTCAAAGATGGGTTGAGTCAGAGGGGGAAGTCTTGATGTAGGAGGGAGCTCTCAAGGGTCTGAATGAAGTTCAGTTCGACTAGAGCACCAACAATAAAGGACTTCACCAGAAGAGGCAGTAAAAATAGACAAGAAGCAGCTTGTGCAGGGCCTTATGGGGTTTGGGATTGGGAAAGGCAGTCAAATGGTATGGTTTTCTTGGAACAGAAGAGAATATAGTCTAGAGCTAGCTGCCACCTAAGGAAGGCCTCAGCTGGGCCACAGGAGATCAGGGACAGATGCTACCCCCCTCCACATGGCTGGGATTTGAGCAACCCATTTGTTTCTCAAGAATTGAGGTAGTACATAGTGCACAGAGACCTTGTGAGAGAACTGCAGGATCCAGACACCAGGAAGAAGTTTCTAGACATTTACAACCACAGAAGGGCCTTGAACTCATGATGGATAGCCAGAATGAAGAATGGGAAAGATTCCCCGCTATGACTGGAAAGGGTTCCTTAAGGTTTCTTAACATCTGTGTGCTGGCCAGGAGTCCAGAACTGGTTATATCAGGATCCTAGACACATTTGCTCAAAACACAGGTTCCCTGACCCCACCTCCGGAGACTCACAAGGAACATTTCCGAAGAAAGGCTTGAATCTGTATTTGTCAAAGCCTCCTAGAGATTAGATGTATGTATGTATGTATGTATGTATATATATATATACTTTTTTTTTAGAGAGAGAGAGAAAGAGAGAACACATGTGTATGCATACATGTGAATAGTGCAGGAGGGACAGAAGGAGAGGGAGAGAAAGAATCTTAAGCAGGCTTCACATCCAGCACAGAGCCTGACACGAGGCTCCATCTCATGACCCTGAGGTCATGACCTGAGCCAAAATCAAGAGTTGGCAGCTGCTTAACCGACTGAGCTACCCAGGTGCCCCACCCGAAGATTTTGATACACAGCCAGGTTCATCAGCCAGTGCACAGTCTAATTCATCAGTGGACCCCTGCCCATGTCTTCGTGATGGTGTAATTCTTGCTTCCTCCATGCTATAGCCCTCCCTCTGGTCTTGCTCACTTCCAGGCTGATTGTAAATCCCTGGTTCAGAAATGCTGGTTTTATGCTGGGATTTTTTCTGGGATGCCTGTACCAATGCCCATTGCTTCTGTTGTTGTTAATGTTGCTGTTGAGATGGTGGCAATAGCTTCTTGTAAGAAAAATCTTGGCAGAGGAGTAGGAAGCCTGTGGACTTCAGCATTTTGCAAACACTCTACCAGACCTTCTGTAACACATGTCATGTCTTCTGAAACTTCTGAATCACCCAATACCACCTAGCTAAGATGAGAGCACCTTAGGAAGAAGGACAGGTTTTTGTCACTCACCAATGCCAGGCATACAGCTCCCTCCAGCCTGCCCCCAACTACAGGAAGTGGTATTTCTTAGTTCCCACTTTATCTGAAGCTGCTGTCCTTTATTTCCTACTTTAGAGAAATTGGGGAGCAATCAGCCTAGAAGACAGCAGTAGGGACCATCTGCAAATGTAAAGGGGCATTGATGTTAGCATCTGGGGTGCCCCCTGCCCTCTTGCCTTCATTACCCCACCTTTCTAGAAGCCAGGGAAGCCTCCTCTTACAGGTGGTCTGGGAAAAACAAGGTGGCAAGAGAATAAAAAAGACAGGGCAGGGACTAGGGCAATGCCAACACACTTTTAAAACTCAAAATAGTGTCTCTGGATTCCCACGTCCAAATCCTAGCTCTTGCCTCCTGCAAGTCATTTATGTTTTGTTCATGTGTAAAATGGAGTGGTTGAACTGTAACCTCTAAGCTCTTAAAAAGTGGGGGACTTTTGTGCTCTTTGGCCTTGGCCATTCTAACAGGAAAATAAAAATTGATTATACAGGCTGCTAGAGCTTCTGAAGGACACCCCATGGCTATGAGTGGAAACGCTATTGGCTTTAGACAGGTGTTGACATTTTTACTCAAGAAGCTGACTACCTCAAATCAAAGCCTCTGAAAAATGATTTCGGGAGCACTCGTGTGGAATAAAGATTGGTGCTAACTCCCAGGGCCTCAGGCTCATGTGCTGTGGCCACGTGAGCTGCAGTTCAGGGTGCCAACACTGCACCAACTTTGAAAGAGGGCTAGATGGTAACACCCATGTTATTTCTGCCCAGGGCCTCACTCTCTGTCCAGCCGTGAAAATCACAGAAGGAATTTTCATCAGACCTGTCAATATTCCAGAAACTAGGGAGAGGATGGATCGGAATTAGGACTGTGGTGAGCATTGCCTACCACTCGCTGGTCCCTTTAAGACTGGTCCATCTTGGGGCACCTGGGTGGCTCAGTTGGCTAAGCAACTGCCTTAGGCTCAGGTCATGATCCCGGAGACTCGACTCGGGATCGAGCCCCACATTGGGCTCCCTGCTGGGCAGGAAGCCTGCTTCTCCCTCTCTCACTCCCCCTACTTGTGTTCCCACTCTGGCTGTGTTTCTCTCTGTCAAATAAATAAAATCTTTAAAAAAAAAAAAAAAAAAGACTGGTCCCTCTTGCTGCCCTGGGGCAGGCTGTGTTTGCTTTGAGTACTGACACCAGGCCGTTCTGATTGACAGCAGTAACCTTCTTGTTTCTGTTTCATTCATTTTCATTAAGGCCTAAACAGCTGTGCATGTGGCATGTGGCCTAGATTTGGGGAATTGGGGTGGATCTGGATAATTAACAGTTCTTTAAGTTTTGCAGGTTATCTCTGAGTAGAGAAAGGCCGTAAAGGAAAACTCTCTTTTTTCGGCCTTTTACTACTGTATTAGTTGATGCAATTTCAGCAGGATTAATTGACTGCCAGAATGATTTGCATTTTACTGCCCAGGTCTGCTCACTGGGTCAGAAGATGTCTTAAAAGCAGAAGCCCAAGACTGCTGACAGCCTCCGAGACAGCAGGCTACCCCGTGAGGGCAGTGGACCAGCCGTTCTCATTCTTTATGACTCGGTGGTGTAATACGCCGCATGTGTTTCTAGCCGACCTACTCTTGCTCAGAGAGTCAGATTTTCTGTTTTTCCAGGGCCCCAAAACCAAGTAAGCCTGAGCAGAGGGGGATGGGGAGAACTGAGTTTAAGAAAGCAAAAAAGCTGGGGTCTAGAAAGGACTGGACTTGGATAGCAACCCAGTAACAATTTTCTCTGGTTACAAGTTAATGGCTATGAATTCTTGCTGTCCGTGGCAGGGATTAGCCACTCTAGCTGGGAGAAGCAGGTAACATGAACGGGTGACGTTGGTCAGATGGCCAGTGGAAGGAACTGCGCTCCTCTGGCCCGTAGCGAGGCTTTGTGTGAACTAGGGAAAGGGGCCCCTTCCTCTGCATGGAAGCCAGTAAGGCCAGCTTTGATTTCAGGCTGTCTGGGCCCCCTCAGCAGAGACAGTCAGATGCAGCGGCCCTTCCACCTGAGGTGCCCTGCTCAGCTCGAGACAGCGTGCATCAGGCAGGGACGTGGAACCCAGCTTACCAGCTGGGTCTGAAACTTGCTTGCTTCAGAATAAACTGGAAATCTGTGTGTGTGAAATATCCCAAGTGTAAAACGCAAGCCACCACTTCAGTTTTTTGTTTCCTCTGAGGAAGACTGGAGTGTACCAGCACGGTGTGTGGGAGGCGTGCATTGGGCGGCAGCTTGCCGACGCTGGTGTAGGAATTACGCATACGAACTCTCTACTCCTACATGCACACACCTGAAACAAGAGTGGAAGATCCTGGGATTCTTTTCTTTGATTCTTATGCCCAAATGAGCACACGTTTGGAAAAGACCCAACGCCAAGCTGGAACGGGTTCAGATGGGTAAGGTGGAGACGGCTCTTAAAGAGAGTAAACTCCCAAGGGATGGAGAGGCAGGACCCTTAAGCGCACAGGTGTGTGAAGTGAAGCAGGCGGAGTGGACCAGGAGGGACAGTTCTGCTCCAGGTGGCTGTTCTCAGTAGCCCATAATGAGCTTTATGTCTTTAACTGCTGGGCAGACTAGAAGAATTCCAGTCCGCCGCCCTTACCCCCGGCATTAAAAATTGGGAAGGGAAAGGAAAAAATTCTGGAGGGTGGCTGGCATGCCAGCTCGCTGGTGGCCAGAGCTCTGGGCAATACTGGGTGCTTCCCAGAGGCCTGTGATGGCCTGCTCGAGCCCTGACAGTATTTGTTCTTTCCTGCTGAGCCCAGGTTGAGCGCATAGAGATGGCTAATTAAATTCTGAGCCGCCAAACACACAAAGGAGAGGCCCTCCTTTGAAGAGCAGGAAATCACAAGGACAATTTCCTGTTTGCCAGTTTGCAACCCTAGATCTTGTCAGTTTGGGATCATGTTAAATTTAACTAAAGCAGGTGCCTGGGTGGTTCAGTGGGTTAAAGGCTCTGCCTTCGGCTCAGGTCATGATCTCAGGGTCCTGGGATGGAGGCTGCATTGGGCTCTCTGCTCAGCAGGGAGCCTGCTTCCTCCTCTCTCTCTGCCTGCCTCTCTGCCTACTTGTGATCTCTCTCTCTGTCAAATAATAAATAAAATCTTTTTTAAAAAAATTTAACTGAGGGGCGCCTGGGTGGCTCAGTTGGTTAAGCAACTGCCTTCGGCTCAGGTCATGATCCTGGAGGCTTCTCCCTCTCTCACTCCCCCTGCTTGTGTTCCCTCTCTAGCTGTGTTTCCCTCTGTCAAATAAATAAATTTAAAAAAAAAATTAACTGAGGCATGTGACTGCACTCAACACCATGTCCCATCTGCTGAAAGTTCTCATCATGGATGGGTGATGATCTCTTCTCCCATTTCATTTTCAGGTATGTGTGCTTTGGAGGAGCTGGGGAGGTAGGTCAGTCAAATTTTAATGGCCCGGTTAATCCCCGAGTCTTTTCACAGGACTCTGTTCTATTAAAGGAACAGATGTATGTCCTTCTGTCCATATATATCTCTTCACACATGTATCGAGATTACAGTATACATTTGGTAGGTAAAGGTAGATACATGTAACATGTATGGAAATCGAGTCAAGGATGAGGTTCGTTTGGTTTGGAGCCTTTACCTGTCCTGTTCCCCTTCTGGGGTGGCCAGTTGGTTCCCAAATAGCACTTACAGACAGTGCATCTCACAGGCAACCGAGAGAACCAAATTCTTATCTTGGATAAGTTATGTCACATGTGGTAGTCATTCAGTAAAAATCAGGTCTGATTCTGAGATCACTTCATTTGCTTTAGAGCTGTAAGAAAAATGGGGAAGTTCAAGTTGTGGATTTACCCTGTACCAGCCTGCTGGGAACACACTTAGTGATGACTGCGGAAGTGGCGCTTTTGAGGCAAGGGGGAGACAGGGGTAAACATAGCTGAACAGGGTGTGAAGTTGCACATGGTTGTTGATGAAGGTACCAGCAGCAAAGGGTAAACAGTGGGTCTCACAAGAAAGAAAGTGTTAACACCACATCTAGATATGTCATTTCTCCACTTTTTTCCAGGAACCTCTGGACTGCTTAAATGACCGGTTGTGATAACTCTTAGTCTTGGTCCAGTCATTTCTCTCATTCCGCTAAATGCTTTTATGCATCATACCCACACAGATGCTTTCCAAACCCTGGGCACTGGGCTGGGAAGAGCAGAGTGGAGACAACCAGCAGACAAATGTCCAACCTCCAGGAATCTTCCATGTGGTGGAGGAGGCTTCTGTGTTACCTTTTTTTAATAATAATTTTTAAAAGTCTTATTACTCTTTTGGAAATACACAAGTCAGACAGTTTGAAAAAAATAATTACCCCAATAGTATCCTAACTAAATCTTTGCCCAAAACTCAAGTCGGGAGTTCTCTAGATTTTAAAAAAAAAAAAAAATCAGGGTATAAAATATGAGCTTTATATCCTTGGTATTTGTGAGCTTCCTTGGTAGTGGAAGGGGGAAATAGAAAAAAAAAAAAAAAAAAAACAAAAAACTAGAAAAGAAAGAGGATTTTCAACTACCCAAAGAAAGCAGTGGTTCGTTTGGCATGGTTTCCCACTCATGGACCCATTGCTGGAATGACCACGGACTGGAGAGTTCTAGCTAAGGGCAGTTACTGTGTTAGTCTGTGCAAATCTCTAAACCTCTCTGGGTTCTGCCTTTGTTATCTACAAAACGTGTTCACAATAAGGACCTCTCAGAGAGTTGTTCATGTTAAAAGGGAAAACAGATATGCTTTACCCTGTATGGTCCTTACTGAACCTTCCACTGTGTGGTTTGGAGACAGACTGACCTGGATTCAGATGCTGTCTCTGCAACTCTCCAGCTGTCCATTCTCTCAGCTGAAAGCCTGTGCTGATAACACATGTCATTGTGAGGAGTGAGACAGTGTGTACAAAAGAGCACAGTGCAGGGTCTGGCTGAGAATGAATGTTTTATAAGTCTGAGATGTTATTAGCTGCTTTAAATATAATTCATTCTAGTCAGGCTCTTACTACCACCGCTGCCCACTGCTCACCTCTCTCACCGGTTATCTGCTGAAGAGGGATATGTGCTGCTAAGAGGAGGAGCTCCCAGGGACTTTCTGGGACCTTCCCAGAGAAGACCCCTCAGTTCAGCATCCGCTCTCCTTGGAGGCCCTGATGGGAGACAGTTCTGAAACATCCAGTCACTCCAAAACATGCCACAAAACCCCAAGAGGAAAGAGCACGTTAGCACCTGCACGATTGGAGACGCACAGCAGCAGGGTGGCTGGGAGGGCAGGGCAGGTTTACAGAGACCCTTCATTCAGATGAATTATGAACCTGTGCGTCCCTCTGGCTGGGTTTGGCCCAGGCTAGGAGGCAGAGGCACCGCCCCTGACGGTGCCGCCTGACACCCTCTTCCTCTCCTCCCCTCCCAGGCTCCTTCCCACCCTGCTGTGCACCCCCTACCCTTGTTTAATGAAAAAGAAAGGCACCAACCCCTCTTGGAGATCCTCAGAGTAAGAGGGAGAGTTCAACCTGCGAAAATTTCTCCTTGTAAGTGGCAGGCACCTGGCTGACCAGGCTTGGCCCCAGGCCCTTGTGACACGTGCTGAGCCCTCTCCCTCCTCCCCCAGGCCATTTAGGAGTCCACACAGCCAGGAGGGAGGAGCCATGGTGGGGGGGGGAGCAGCCCCAGCCACGGAGCTGGCTCTGCATTCATTCCCATCCTAAGCCACAGGTTGGAGGTTATCCCGTCAGCTCCTCCAGTGTGCCTGGCTTTTTATGTTTTTGCTTTTTCTATTTAAAACCGTGAAATATAAATGGTTGCGCAGAGAAGCCGAGCGCAAATGCTCTCTAGGGCAGTGGTTCTCAAATGTTAATGTGCTTGCAAATCACCAGGGATTCTGGGCGTTGCAGGGAAAGTCTCCAGCCCTAAGGTGACATTGGTGGCTGCCAGCCTCTTCAGACACTGAGGGCTCATCGGCAGCATGAGGAATGGGAGCTAGACCCTAACAAGGTCTCCCCACCAGACCACAGAGCTGGCTGTAAGGCAGAATGGGTCAGAGAACTGGGAGGTTTGTTACAAACAATTTCCCCAAGAGAGTTTTTAAAAATAGAAGAGGAAACTACTATTTACTGAAGATGAACCATGTTTGTGCTTTATAGTTTCCGCCAGGGAGGCAGAATAGCACAGCCGTGCATGCATGGTTTTAGAGCTGGACTTTATAGTTTCCGCCGGGGAGGCAGAATAGCACAGCTGTGCATGCGTGGTTTTAGAGCCGTGGTTTTAGAGCTGGCTGCCTGGGACCAACTCCTAGCTCTGTCTCCTGTGAAGGGGATCTTAGGGGAGTTATGTCATGTCTCCCAGCCTGACCCTCTTTGTCGCTACAGCGATCATGGTTATAGTGCCTGTGTCATCACAGAGTTATTTTATTGTAGGTTAAATGAGATATTACATAAAAGCACTTAGTATGCTGCTTGGCACATAAATGGTCAATAGACATTCTGTGCGATCCCCATCCTCATCAACACCATAATCACCGTCTCCACCTATTCCCTCAAAGCTTCGGATCCTGTCTCTGACCCTCTCTCTGGTCAGTGGGGTCTTTTTTTCAGTTGGAAGAACTGAAATTGTCTCAGTCTGAGACCAAGGATGAGAAGCAGAGCTTCCTTGTTTAGCTGAAGGCTGTGAACGCTGAACACAAAAATGTTGAAAGGAGTCGGGTGCGTGCTACAAGCCTCACCCTTTAATGCCCTGGTCTACACCTCTGCCTGGGCAAACCCTGCCCTGACAGCCTTGGGCCCCGGGAAGAATGTGCTCTCCCACTTGGAAAAGCAGAAAAGGCATGGATGAGTCATTGCCTGTATCAGCAGGACCAGGGACAAGGATCTGCTTCTCTCTCCCCAGCATCCCCCCAATCCCTCTATCCTTCTCTTTTCTTTCCTATTTGGAAAGCCGAGGGTGAAGGCTGATTCAGGGAAGCTGTGCTTTTTCTGATACCTCCCTAATTGTGTGCCATTAAGAAGCTTGAAATCTGGAGCATCTCAGGAGGGAGGATTCTGGGTTTGGACCATGACATTGAGGAGGCTAATTAACTCTTCCCAGCCTCAGTATCTTTATCTTTCAAAAACAAATGGTAATGGGAACATCCACTGGACCATAAGCAACTTGAGGGCAAGAAATGGATTTGTTTTTTTGTTTTGTTTTGTTTGTTTTTTCACTTCTTTCGCTCCCAGCGTCTCGTGCAGTGGCTATCACACCACTAGGCATGTGCAGTCCATGTCCTGAGTCGTTGGATTCTCTGTTGAGATACTGTGTGTGAAAGCCCTCGGCCCACTGATTCTCACTCCAGGTTTACTTTTCCTTTTCTCATCTTAGATGTGCTCTTAGGAGAAAGATGAAGGGTAAAGAAAGAAAAGTGATAGGAAGGTGGCGCTGGAGAATAAGGAAGCCGGAAAGGCAGGCCAGCAGGCTGAAGCAGGAAGGGCTCCAGGTTGGGAGGGGGCCGACCTTTCATCACAGGCTAGGTCTCACATATCCTCTTTTGACTCAGCCATTTGACTGATCTGAGTCTCAGGCTTCTCATCTGTAAGACGGGAGTAAAAACATTCATTTTACTGGTGGTGCGTATCTAAGGGGAAATGTGTACTTAGTTTTCCCAAGACCCATCAGTTAAATAATATTTTTTTGACTCTATAGGAAGTCCTGAACTAGATTCTGATTAGTTTTTTCCAAGTCTGGAATTAAAAAGAATATTCTTGGGAACTGTTGTTAATCGTAATATTCTACAATTTATTCTAGAATTTCCAGAGACTATAATTTCAGAGATTGCCTTATAACATGTCTCCTCTTTCTCTTAGGCTCTCAAGACACACTTCTTCTGCCCTCTCTCTTCTCTTAGAATAAGTATGAGAGCAGGAAAAAAAAAAAATTAACTCTTGATTTTCAGGATGTGTTCCACAAAAAAAGCATTTTAGAAAGCTGGAGAGAGAGTAGGAACAAAAGGTGAACATAAGGAAGGAAGAGTAGAGAGAAGACAAAGACAGTGAAAGAAGATAGGCAGAGGGGTGAGAGGGAGCCCTCTGCTATGGGACCTGCCATAGTCCTTCATTCAGCTGATACTTATCACATGTCCATCACATGCCAGCCCTGTGTAATAATCACAGCCTCCTGAACAAACCTTGGCCCTTATATATACTCTCTTTGATCTCTCTGAAGTCTGGAAAAGACCCCCAACTCCCTCAGCCTTTAAATAACATTCTTCATAAACTATTGGAGGAACTCAATTTATCTTCTCTCCTGTAATCCCCTTGTAACTCCGTATGGCCAAGGCAGATGAACCCAGTGCCAGGCCCTCTCTCTCCTGAACGAAACCTCCCCTAAGGGTCCTGCCCTTGTTGGTGGGCCTTCTGCAGGAAGCGCTCACCCAGCGCAGGAAGGGACTCCGCTTTGGATAGGAACCTTCCCAGGCATCCTCTCACCATACTGCAGATTCTCAAATGTGGATTCTCAAATTCTCAAGATGCCAGGGTCTTCTCCTTTGCACCTCCATGGGGATGTGTTGTAGGAAAGCCCACAGAGCAGAATAGATAGAGCAATGCATCCATACATAGAGAGGGAGGGAGGAAAGATTGCATCTTGTCATAACTGACCACTTGATTCTTTCGCTCCCTCTAGACATGTTTATTGAAACAAGAAAGATAAACATGTGAGGGGATGAGTGTGTTGGTTAACTGAATAGGGGACTCCTTTCTCAATATGTAGGTTTATCAAGTCATCACATTGTACACCGTACATATCTGGCTGCTTTATTTGTCCATTTTACCTCCACGAAGCTGAAAATATAACATAATTTGGAAGAAGAAGGAGATCTTTGTGGACTGTCTACTCCAGTTATGCACAGACATTGGTGTGGGCCCAGAGGGCAGTCGGGTAGGCCAACAAGACAAGTGCCAGACAACCATCCAGACAAACTGAAAGTAAAAAGCACATCACGCTGTTATCTGCGCTAAGCAGCGAGCCAGGTGGGACGAGGCAAGAGAGCAGTGGCGCTTAGCCATGGGGGTGGTTCTGGTCAGGAAGCTGGTGACATCCAAGCCGGGTCCTAACTCAGGACTTTTCATACCTTCATGTGGACAGAAGACTCCCGTGGGGGTCTTGTTTAAAATGCCGATTCTGACGCAGAAGGCCTGCACGGGGCCTGAGAGGTGGTGTTTGGGACAGCCTCCCAAGTGATATGGATGCTGGTGGCAAGGTTCCAAATGCCACTGAGGGAAGAGCGTGCCTCACCTGAGGGGCTGCCTTACACCTGCTTGTGGAGTGAGTGCTCCAGGCAGGGAAGAGCCAATGGAAAGACACATGAGGACTAGCCTGTCTTGTTAGAAGTACCAAAAGCAGACTAGTGTGGCACTATAAAGTGCCAGATGAGATCTAAGAGGCAAGAAAGAACCAGATCCTGTAGGGCTTTGTGTGAAGGACAATGGGACCTCTGAATAGAGGGCTGTCATAAATAATTTTTCCCTCAGTTTTTCTATCTATATATAAGAAGCCAAGTGTGTCCTGTGCTTCTGCCTAGACAATTGTGGCAGAAACCAAGCTCAAGCAACCCTTCACAGATTTGGGGGGCGGGGGCTGCAAAGAAATCATTCATATAGCCCACTCCATATAGCTAAAATTCAGGCAAACAACTTTCCTTGCTCTGGAGTTGGGGAGAGATGGGGTAGAATTTCTTAGCAAAATGCTTTCAATTTCACAAAATTTTGAGACAGCTCTTATTATTTCCCAGGATTTAGACACATGTCCACAAGCAGCACCAAAAACACACTAATAGAGAAAATTCCAGATCCTCACTCACCCCTGATGCAGAGAGACTTTATTCCCCAAATATGTGCTTATGGTAGTTGGTTCAAGAAAAATAACATAAAAACCCTGGCATCAGCCGATCCCCTTCCCCCTCCTATTAGAGTCATAGTTACTTTAGACTTCCTCCAGGAATGAGAGAAGACACTAAAAGGTTAAGCCCAACCATCATCCCAAAGTGTCGCACCACAAAATTAGAACAAAAACAAGATAATCATTCACTCCCAGGTGATGCGTTATGGCCGGGCATAAGCGGGGCCTCTCGGTGGTGCCTTGCATTCCTATGGGACTCTCCCTGATGGTTGGCCTTCTGGGATGGGTTCCCTGCACCCTGAAACAGCTCCACATCTGAGAAGAGCTCAGTCTTCCGGGCTCTCAGCCTAATTAATCCAGTCATGGGATGGTGATTAAGAGGTCAACAGTGGCATTTCCAGATCACACCCTCCGGGTAGCAGCAGGGAGCTTGCCCCCATGGTGTCCCCGGAGCAGAGTTCTGGGGACCAGACCCACTTTGGGCCCTCACTGCCATTGTTTGTAGCGAGGCTGACCAAGAGAAAAAGCCACAGCATGGTCAGAGAATAGTTGAAGGTGTAAAGGTCCCCCCTTAAAGGGAAGGCTCACCTCAGTTCCCAACCCAGGGGACCCAGAGCTAGCAGCCCCAAGCATGATGATTTAATTAGGAATTCCATTCTTCACCTAACTCCTTAGGGGCTGGTAGAAGGAAAGGGTAACCATTATGACCTCGGCAAAGGTACTTACCTCTCTGACATTCTGCTTCCTCAGCTGTAAAATCGGATTACTGATTGTACTTACTTCTGAGTGTGCGTTATAGGAGTGAATTAGTTATTGTATAAAGAACTTTGAGATAATGCCTGGAATGTGGAAATACTCAATAGATGCTAAGCTATTACTGTCAGTATTACTATTATTACTATTGTTTGTGTCATTGGGTGTATTACTCAGAATTCCTAGTTGCAAAGTACAAAATCAGACTTTGCTGATTTGAGCAGAAAAGGAATGCACTCAAAATGATATTGGATGGCCTACAGAATTTCTCAGGAGATGGGAAACCAGCCCATCAGAAACAACACCCACAAGCACCCCGCAGCCTTGCCCTGGAGGGCAGCCCTGCTACCCACAGCTGGCTACGGAGATTGTGTGGCATATAGTCCACTCCAGCCACGATGGCCCCAGAACTCTATCTGGCCCAGCCTCTGAAGAGGATTCCTCCAAATCTCCACTTCCTCAAGGAACATGTTCCTCATTCCCCTGTGGCTTTGCTGTGTCTGATTGGAAGAGCCCCGATAGCGTGTCCCGAGCACACTGCACGGGAGTCTAGGAAACAAACATCTGGCCTTATCTGGTCTTATTGTAGAAGGGAGCTTTGCCTCCCAGCAAGACTCAAAATATGGAGAATTCCTCAAGGGTTGCCTCCCCCCTTTTAATGTGCTGGTGCTTCGGAAGTATAGGAGAACTAGGAGATTCAGTCCTTCTCACCCCCAAGGAGAAAGCAAAGAACCTGAGGGATGGCAGAGGGGAGACTGTGGTGTAAGAAAAGGAGCTTTAAAAGGAAAGCCTTATAGGATGTGAAGGATCAGGTCTGAAGGATAAATTTCCAGTGCTTACCTGCAACCTGCACTGCGTGAGCATTTACCAATAAATATTAAATGAATGTGCTCTCGTTACTGGATGAGCCTTCTGGCCACCTGAAGCTACCGCTGTGTTGGAGGTAGGCTCGGGCTGCTGTGGAGGCTGGCAGTGTTTCAGCAAGAGGCAGGTGCCCTTCCCTGGAACAGTTTGAGCCGCTGCAGAGTGCAGCACTGGTGAGCCAGAGGGAGACTGTGGGAGGCTGAGAATGGCCGGAGGCTACGGAAAGAGCATCCAGACACTCAGGGTCGGGGGGGTCACGTTGCTCCCGAGATTGCACTGGCCAGTGACCCAGCCTTGTGGGTGACCTGGTGTGAGTTTTATCCTTCCTGGCTAGGCTCCCACTGGTCTGTGCTGACCCCTGTCCAGCTGGAGTCTAGAAACATCCCTAACCCTCTCCCTGGGGGGGCTATGTCAGAATGATAAAACCTCTACAGACAGGCTAGACCTAGCATGGTGGCTTGATTGATCTCCCGAGAGTCTTCAGCTTTGAATAGTAAGTCACCTCTTCATTTGTACTCACCTTTCGTCATAGTCCCCTTGGAGCTGGAGGGACCTGATGTGAATAATGGAAGAGCTGATTTTATACAGAGACATCCATGCCTTAGGTCATTTGCTCCTCTCAACCCCTTGAGGAAGGGCCAACAGATGTTTACAAACCTTGTGTGATAGAGGAGGGACACAGGTGGAGTTCAGGAAGCTTATGTGACTTTTCCAAGGTCACACAGCAGTAAGTAGAGTGCTCATATCAGGTGTTCAGTCTCCCAGCCCAGGGCACCTGTTGCTCTCCTTGTGTGGAGACACATCAGTGTAAGAGGTAGGAGAACACCAGTCCTTGGAACTGAACTCAGACACTCCCCAGGTTGCAATAAGTTAAAGAAGGTACTACACAAAGAAGATTTATCATGGAGCAGCCAAATGACAGCACTCATTATATGTTATAACGTTCTCATTCTTCATGTTCATCATTATTCTCTGCTGTTCCCGGGATACTCCCAACTGTCTGCGCTCCCCCATACCTCCATACTGCTGAAAGTCCCCCTCACTCTTAATCCAGTACTTCTCCATGGGGGCCATCTTCTTCTCCCTCTCACTGGTTTCTGGAATCTGAAAGTAGTAATTCTCATACCTGTTAATAAACGACTCTTTGGCTCTTTTGGGATCAAAAGTGAGCTATTGTTCTAGTCCCAACTCAAGCCAACTTAGATCCAAGAAACATCAAAGGGAGTTTTTATTACCTTCTAGCATTTCCCTGTGACATTCCGAGAGCCCTGAACCTATCATTTCCCCCTTTCTCCTCTAACTGTAGTGACTCAATATCCCTCCTCTCCCTGCCCCGCCCACTATCCCAACACCTCACACAAGGCATGGAGAAGGCAAGAATGGCTATTTCCTGAACAAGAGGCCAAGTCAGTTGCGGTAACTCAAGAATGCAAGGCCTGTGTGGTGAAAAGGGACAGGCAGGCAGGCAGAGTGTCCATTCCGGTCCCGCCCCTGGATTCTAGGCTGACCCCCCACAGTGGCCCCTAGTCAAAGGAGTTCTGCAGAAACCCTCCTCATGCAGAGGCTCATGTTGTTAGGGGAAAATGCAGAGCATGGGGTTTTCTAAAGGGATGCAGCCTCACCAGAGGGACAGCAAACTACCGAAAACATCTGGAGTGAGAAAAAGCCTTCCTCTGATGCCCCTTTCTAGGCTAGCCATTTGTTAATGCCCTCCACCCAGGAATCAGTATTTTATGAACTACCCTTACCACAAAGCCCCTTCTCCTCCCCTATGTTACACAAAACAAGAGTTGAATTAAGCTCTGGGCTCCTCCTGCTGCTACTTTGCAGAGCACTGAAATATAGTTGGAGATACTGGATTGTGCAGGAATGATTTTATCTGTTGCTTCTGCTTATAAAGAAGAAGAAGAATGAGCACAGTCCCTGGTTTTTGTCAGCTGCTGGGCTCTCAGCAGGCGCTGAAGCTAGCACCCTCTGCGAGATTAAGTGTACCAAAGGCTTTCGACCATCATGGCCACATCTATCGAGAACAACCCCTATACCCCCACTGGTAATGAGCGCCATCTCAAGACTCATCTCATATCAGCCTGGAAGGTCGCTTCTCTTGGAAGTAGCACTTCACAGATGGGGAACTGAGGCTTATGGAGGTTAAACGGCTTGCCCAAGGACACACAGCTAGTGAGGAAGCCAGGATTCAAACCCAGGGTGCCGGCTCCAAAGCCCAAGTGCCTAATTGGGCCACAATTTACGGAAGAGGGTTGATGATGATGAAGGTGACTCAGCAGCACAGGAATCTAAAATAGGCATAAGATCAGATTGAACATTGGGGCATCACGCTCTTTTATTTTGGAGGAAAACATATGGGGAAAATCGAGGCATGTGTCGGTGAACATAGCACAATGGCATTCGGGCGATGGGATTGGGAACTCAAGTGAGGAATCTGGCCTTTGCATCTTTAAATACCTCAGAAGGTCAGATTAGCACAGAAACCCTGATGCTGAACCGAACACTTGGTCCTCCCAGTTGGCAAAACATTAGCTGGTTGAAATACTTCCTGATGGAAATACCGATAACACACTGACAAAAGTTCAGACTTATTTCTAAAGGTCATCTCAACCAGCAGAGCAATTAGTTCAAGTTTGCCTTTTGCTTTTCCCTGGCGAGAGTTTTAGCCGAAACCTCAACTTTTCATCCTCTTTGCAACATATGGTGAGTGATGGGAGACAGCCTGAGATTATACCTCCTACAGGATGCATAGTGATCGCTTTCTCTTCTTTGGGCCCAGGAGTAGAGTTAGACATTCAGACCACGGCACGGTGACAGGCAGCAGCCTCTCTAAGGGGAATCTTTTCCCTGGGATGCTCCCTGAACCCCAGAAACATTCAGTGCCCTCCTGCACCTAGCATGTGAATCCTGCAAGGCCCAGGATATCACTGTGTTGAGCTCCGGAAAATCGCCAGTCCCTTCTGCATCACCTGCCATCTTCAGCATCGAAACTGCTTCAATTTTCATGTTACCCGAATTTCTTTCCTCTTGCTTTTCCATTCCCACTGCCACTGCCCTCTTTCACCTCCCATAACTTCTGCCCAACCGGTTGCAGCTACCCCGTCTTCATCCCACCTTCCTGTGCCTCCTCCATAGGCAGGTGGGGTGATCTTTCTTGTACCTACCCCCCACACCTTGACTTAATCCTGCTTGAAATCCATCAGAATTCTCCTACTACTTTGAGAACAAAGCCCAAAATTTTTTGTGGACTGGAAAGGCCCCTGCTTGCTTGCCTGTCCTCATGTGTCACACACTCTTCATGCTCTCTCCTTCTCCTTTCATTCTGTCTGCCTGCCTTGACTCTTGGCCAAAACCCGGATAGCACAAAATCTCTTCCGTGTTTGCATGTCACATTGCCTCTACCTGTAATCCTCTTACTACTCAGAGTATGCAACCCCCCAGTGGAAGTTATATATCTTTCTCCCAGGCTCCCCAGCCCTCCCAACCACTCCTACAAGTCTGAGTTCCTCAGGGACCCAGAACAGGTGCCCTCACTCTGCAGTGAGTTGCAGAGGACCCAGGACATGGTCAATGCCAAATTCCGCCAGGGAAACAGATGAGGACCGAAGGAGCCTTTGGTGCCACTGCTCAGTCTCCTGACTCTGGTCCTAAAGTGACTGCACACCTCCTGCCTCGAGCTTTCTGGGGCCCTCCACAGCAGTTTCTCTCCGCATGCCTCACCTGCCCGCTGCATGTGACTCTGCTACTCCTCGGTATGTGAGAGCATCTAGAAGTTAGCTCTGCCATGATAGGTAGCTGTGCATTCAACTCCGGTGTCTGACACTGAGGATTTCTGTGCCTCTTGCTATGTGCCTCTTCTCTCAGTTGGGGGGCAGAGAGGGTTGTAACTCTCTCTATGGGTTGTTGTGAGGATTCCATCCAGCATGCTGTCCGTGTCTGGCTAGTTGGTGAAGGAGTCACAGCTGTCCGCATTATTTCCTCTCTGTGCCTTCTCCACTGTAGCAGAGTTCACGCTATCTGCTTATTTCTCCTGTATGTCGTGGAGGCTAAAAACAAACCCGAAAAACTTATTAACTGAAATTGAATTGCCCCTGAGCTGCTGGATGTTAGAAGATAACCTTTCCCTATGGGATCATAAGAAAAATATTCTGCACTCTTTTTAAGTCTTTTGAAGTGTACATGTTTAATAGGACTTTCACGATAATAAGAGAAGAAGCATTACAGCAAAGCTTCTCCCCCTGAGCGGGCTGCGAGAGTGCTGTGTACGCGTGCCCTCTCCCAGGTGTGCTCCGCCAGGCAGCCTCCTCGCCTCTCTCTCTGATCAGACACCTGGCTACCTGGACCTCATTGCTTTAGGCCTTTGGAGACTTGCAGCCTACTAAGAAACAGTATTGAAATTTGCCAGGATATGGCCTCTCAAATGGTATTGTTGGGGACATTTGTTTTGTTTGGAACTCATGGAAGAAATCCTTCCAACTTTTGGTTTCCAGAAAGGACTTTATTCTATAGAGGGATTGCTACATTTTGAACTTTTACATCTCTCTTTACTTTGGCCACTGGGAAGCTCACAGTATAGTTTATAGCCCTCCTTAAATAGGTCCCTCTGGTGATCAATATTGTCTTCTGACTTTACCGCAGGCTTCATCTTAGGGCCCTACCTTAGTTTCCTTTTATTTTAAGTTTTTTATCTCAGGACTAGTTCAGTGGTTCACCCATAGTAAAGAATTATTAACCACAGTCTAGATCCTAGAGTCTATTACCAACAGACCAGTCTTCATACTTTTTTCTATGGAAATATAAATATGGGACATTTTTGGAAAATGGCAAGATATAAATGAAGAAACCTTGTTATTGACTGTTTTTTTTCCCTCTCTCCCTCACTTTTTCCCCTCCCTCATTGTCTTTCTTCTTAAAACATAGCGAGAATTCCCTTAAAGTAGGATTTATTGTACTTTTACAGCCAAGCAGGGAATAGTCCTTACCAGCTTGATTGGTGGAAAATTTCCAAGCTGCACAGTTCACTAGTTTATATTACCTAATAGAGAGATAAATAAGCCATGATTCTTCTTAAGGAGTGGCTTTTAATTAGATTTTTAATGGATCCTCTTTGACTTTCCCAAGCATAAGAACTGCTGTATTAGTTCATTATTGTGATTAAAAGCAGCTAATAATGATCATAACTAAATAATTTTCCTCCAGTGTTCCAGCCCGGTTTACTGCCCTGCGTGTTCACAGTATAGCTGGCTTCAGCCTCTCTCTTTGTCTTTGCATGGACAACAGAGCCACTGTTCTGAGCTGGAGGCAGGAAGCCTGCAAACACAGGAATATGGAGGGGATATAGAGCGCTGTCTCTCAGAGCCACGTCTTTGTGTTACGGAGTGCTGCATAGCACACCCTCCGCCACAGTCCTCTGACACCTGAGGCCCCTCACGAGCTGAACCCAAATGGAATACGTCCACAGGTGTATCTAGGTCTCTAGTTAGGATGTAAGTTGGGAGGCCCTACCAACTGGTGGTTGGCTGCGAAGGCTCAGTCGCCATATTGGCCATCGGGCTGAGAATTAAAACTCATGGCCTCCTCCCCCTGCCTGCTAGCTTTTTCACCTGAGAGGTGTAGACATGACTGAACTGTCCCTGTATGTGATGTAAGGAGCCCCATGGCCTATCATCATTTGACCACAAAAGTATGGTCATTGTGGAAATTCTTGAAAATTCCTGGAAGAAAGAGAATGATAATCACAGTTTTCTACTATTAATATCACATGTTTGTTCTTGTCTTTTTAAAGGCATATATTTCTCTCCACATTTTTTTCAGAAAAGGCATCATGTTGTTGACTTATCATGACCATTTTCCCATGTCATTAAATCATCTTCTACAAAATCATTGTTTAAGATATATAAAGTATGTCATTATGTAGATGTATCGTTATTTATTAATATGCCTATTGTTAGGCATTTGGACTATTTTTAAGACATATTATAAGCAACATTGCAATTAATATCCTTTTAGAAATATAGTTGAACACTACTATGATTATTTCCTTGGGTAAAAATTTTAGATGCTGGTCCAAGAGAGTGGAGAATTTTAATGTTTTTGCTTATGTTCTCCAGCATGGAGAATTATTGTTTTTATGATTAATATTATTTTCTAGAAGGTGTCAAGGCACAGAGAATGGTAGTCAATTTAATTTAAGCTTTTTTCTTTCCATACAAGTCAGATTGAACTTTTTTCAGTCATGTGTTGGCTATTTGAATATCTGATTTTGTGGATTACCTCTTTTGTCCTTTGCCAGTTCTGTGTTAGGATGTTGATTTTGGTGTAACCATTGAGGGGTTCAGGGTGTCCCACTTTACCAAAAAAGCATAATTTACTGGCTATATATCTTCATGCTTAAGGGGAGGATAGGATCAGCTCTGGATTTGAGATTAGGAAAATATGATACCACTGCAGTCAAGTCCAGCAAAGTATACACAAAAAATTACAGACTACCCAAAGCTATTTTTAAATGTCATTGCCAGATGATATTTGTGTTATCATAGTTAGACTGTGTCTTAGTCCTTGCTCTGCCATTTACTTGCTTTGTGAACTTGGGCCGGGTCACTTAACTCCTCTGAGCCTCAGTTTTCTCATCTGTCAAATGGGAGGATGACATTTATCTCACAGTATTCTTTAGTAATGATTGTGCCAAAGCTTATAAAACACAGGGCCTGGCACAAAGATGACAGTCATGAAAGACAGTATTATTATCATTTAAGTGACTATGCAAAAATAATATCCAACTTTCTGTTGAAACATGTCTCTTTTGAATAGTAATTTTAATGTAACTGTTGAGGCTGCCCTTGCCTTCTCCCCTCCCTCTTTGCTAATAGGACAAGCAGGGAAGGGTGCATGCTGTGTTAGAAAGAAGTCTTCCAGCTCCCATGGAATGGGCCCTCTTGGGGAATTTACAGATACTCCACCTTCATCCTGACACACACTACTATGGGAAGAGACGCACTCCTGGGACCCAAGGACATCTTGGGAGTTGGAGGGTGACTTGGTCTCCAAATGTCCCAGCAATGAGTGGGATGCCTGATGTGGTCAAGTCAAAGGCCAAGTCAAAAAGAGGATTGCTTTGGTGGTCAGGCTCCGCCAATTCATTCCCAAGGGACACAGGCTTGGAACTTACGAGGAAGCCAGGATGTTGGCTCAACTTTACAAACACTTTGCAAGAGCCACCCAAGTGGAAGGGAATGGATTTATGGGGACGATGACGGGAATCCTGGGCCCTGCTCTGTGTGTTGGCTTCCACATTATTCACGGGGATGGAGTAGGGAGAATTTGTTCTGCCATTTTTTATTCTAGCACCCTTATGATACACTACAAGCAGTAGCAATTGTAAAGGTAGATGCTATATGTTTATCAGGTAGTTGGAGGGAAGATGTGACTGCATTTGAAACTGGTTTGAGTGAGGCATTAATCTTACTTCTTATGAACATCTAAGACTCCCTAAGAGATCCTCTGTGAGAATTTTAGGTAGTATCAGTAATTCCCACTTTGAACCTCTCCACCAGTAGCATATACAACTTTTTTTGTTTGTTTTAAAGATTGTATTTGTTTATTATTTGACAGAGAGAGCATACAAGTAGGGGGAGCAGCAGGCAGAGGCATAGGCAGAGGTAGGCTCCCCACTGAGCAGGGAGCCTGATGCAGGGCTCGATCCCAGGACTCTGGGGTCATGATCTGAGCCGAAGGCAGATGCTTAACCCACTGAGCCACCCAGGCACCCCACATATGTAACTTGTAACCACGTGAGGTTTGCCCCTCTGGGCTTCCATTTCTTCAAGGACAGTAGTAGTAATTTCCACACCTTCTTCAAAGAAGAAGTTTTGAGGATAAAACAAATAGTAGGAGCGAAAGTTCAAAACTCATAGTGTCAAGATGAGCTATTAGTCTGGGCTCTAGTTTCAAAACTACCAGGAAAAGCCTTCTGAGGCTTTTATGTCATCATCAGTAAAATGAGGAGTTTGAACTTGGTCCCTAATAGCTATACCATCCTGGGAACCTATATGAAGTGTCCAAAAGGATTCATCCACACCTAGTCCTGAAACCATAGATGGTGCTCCTAGAACTGAGTCAATATGGAAGGAAACCCAGCCTTACAGCACGGATGTTCACAGAGGGCAGGGACTGCCATCCCTCTAGCTGCATTCAGGCCTGAGCAGTATTAATGTTCAGCACACAGGCAGTGATGCATAAAAAGTACATTAAATTTGGTAACAGAACCCCTGGGTTCCAATCTTGGCTCTGTCAGTTTCTAGCTCTGTAACTAGAAATGTTCTCTGGCCTCAGTTTCCATCTCTGTAAAAAAAAAAAAAAGCATAACACATCTGCTGGGTTTTTATGAGTGGCGAGTAAGGTCGTATGTCTAAAAATACTTGCATATTATAGGGCCTCACACATAGTGAGCGTTCACTAATGTGACCACCATTGCTATTATTGGACTAAAACAGAGAAGACAAGTTTCTGTTCCAACCACCCAAAGAATCCAGAGGCGGTGGCCCAAAGCCAAGAAATGTTCCAGCAGGCAAAGATTGTGTTCTGTCCCCTTGCCTTCCCTTCCCACTTCAATTAGGGTCCTTTCGGGAAGTCACAGGTGAATTGTAAGAGTTAAATTTGACCTTTAATAATCCAAGAAAGTACATCCGCCTCTCTTTTTAAAGGGGAGCAACAGAAGCTGTTTTTTTGACACCAAGCAGAATGGAAAGGTATCCCTTTGTAGTGGACTGGTTTCATGCCATAAACCCCTTTCTTATGACAATGATTTACCCTGCTAATTATAGCACATTAACCAACTACTCCTGGTATAGATTAAAGGACTGCTTTTTCAAATCATTCCATAAATTAAAAGCAGTCCTCCCAGATACATGATTTTGCGGATAAATGCTGCATTTGTGTTGTCAGAATTTATGCTGAGAGGAAATGGAGGAAATGTATCCTTAAAGAAATATTTTGCAGTAGTTGTTAACACCTTCCACTCCTGCTCCCTGCTTCTGGTACCGCAGTAGAAATGTGCAAGCCGTTAGTGTGAGATGAACGTTCCGGAGCTTCACGGGCCACCTGCCTGCGTAGCTGCCTTGTTATATAAATTCCCTTTGCATTTCACAGATTTAAATACTGCCAGGGTCCTGATTTATGGTGTCCGCATCACACACATAAAACTTTCACTGGGATCTCCCTCTTTCTCACACAAGGGAGGAAGTCCATTGTGGCTGCAGGTGGAATGGATTGTGGAGCTAGTTGTCACCAGCAGGGCGTAAAGACCCGGCGAGAGCATCCGGAAGCCAGCTGGAATGTGGCAGTGTTTGGGAGCCTGGTTCGGAAAAGTCTGTCTCAACTCCTGCCATCAGCCACGGAAGACTTAAGGGAATGCGGGAAGAATGAAGGAGCAGAGACAGAGGAGGAGAAATTCTGAGGGCTCTCACCTGCCCCCAGTAGGAAAGAAACCCACAGCCCCTCCTTCTAGACATGAATCTCATGGGACGCTGGGGGGCCAAGCCAGCCAAAGGAGATTGAACTAAGTGACCTTGGAGAACGCAGAAGTGACCGTCAAAGTCTCACATCTGGTGTCATGGCAAGTCGTGGCCCTCTGTGCACAGCTGCTTCTGGCCCTCCACTGATACTTCGAATCCCAGACCTCCCTCCTCGGGGCGCCTGCAGCAGCCAGGGTGCTGACCTGTCCCAAGCATCATATTTAAGCTGCGGAGATAATCCAACACATACATTTTTTAACAGTTCATACAAGTAATGTCTCCATTTTGAAAGGTAAGGGAACATCTTAGCAAAGGTCTAATTTTGAAGAAGTTTATATGAGCGTGCACATACACACAGAGTCTCTTTATGGAAGTCTCGTTACTCTCCCTGGTCCTTCCTCTCACTCCTAGGTAAAAGTCTTTCTCTCCCCATCCCTGGCTATGGTGAGAACTTATCCAGGTAGGTAAGGCAAGGAGGGCACCTTAATGGGAGAAATGGGGGGAATGTTTGGAACAGTAGCACCTTACTGGGCCCAACTCTCTGTCAGGACTCACGGGTGACAAAAACTCATGAACAGGGTCTCTGCTCTCATGGAATTTATATTATTTTGGGGAGAGATAGACTGTAAGAGCCAAACACATGAATAAATGAAATAATTTCAAAAAAGTATAAAATCATAAGAAAGCACAATAAGATCATTTAATTGGGACTGGTGACAAGGGCAAGAAGAAGGGCCTGGACTTGATACATTCAAGAGGCAGAAAGGGGGTGAGTGTGGTGAGAACACAATAAGTAGGGGAGGGGGAGTGGAAGAGAATAAAATCAGAGAGAGAGAAGAGGCCAGATGTATAGGGTCAAGGTGGGGACTCAAAGATGTGAGTCCTTGTCTTTATCATTATGGTAAGGAAAAGGATATGGCAGGTACCAAAATCTTTCCTAAACATCTGTGTAAACTAAGTGAGCACTAATGTTGTTCTTGAAGCTTTAGTGAGCACTAAACAAATTGGGTGGGCTTATCTTCCAGCAGTAAGGATTCTGTCAGGAAGGATGACTCGCAAATGTCTGTCAAATTAACTCCACAGAGTTTTTTCTGGGGTGATCTAGAGTCTAACTCTCCCCAAAGTAGAGGAATAGACTCAGCCTCCCTGGCCCCAGAGGTGGAAGATGGGGGGTAGGAAATGATTCTATCATCATAACACTGGTCTTCAGCTGGAGGGAAGGGAGGATGTTTCTCAGGGCATAAGTCACGACCTGAGATGAACGATGTTCCAGCATTTTCCCAGGAAGGTCTGGCAGCATCTCACTGATGCTTGTTTTCAAGTGGTCCTAATCCAAGCACTCCATGTTCTTTGTGCCACATTGTCAATGACTGATATCACAGAAATGAAGCCAGCCTTGGCCTTCCCAGCTCTTTTCTGGGACTCCGTTAGAGCTCTGTAGTATAGTCAGGTGAAGACCACAGGAGTGGAGACTAAAGGCTGTCAGACTATAGGAAGTCGAGTGGTAGGTAAGTGGGCCTCTAAGTTATGGGTGAGGGGAGAATCACACAAAATGGATAGAAACCTAAGTCAAGCAAACGAGGGTTCCAGTCCAACATGTGTCACCAGTCAACATCACATGTACAGCATTTGGGAAGTGTCAATTTGGAGCCTTTCTGTCCTTGGCCCCATGGACCAAACTGCTGAAAGAGCCCTTCAAAGATAGCATTCTCCTCCCTTGGCTGGATTGAAAGTCCCTCTAAATTGTCCATGAAGGAAACAGTAGTGGGAAAAATAAAAGTTGCCTCTGTTTATTGAATATTTACTCTAGACACTGTGCTTGTGAATTACCTCATTGAATACTCACAGTACCCCAATGTGGTAGATTTTGTTACTAGCCCATTTGCAAATGAAGAAACTGGGGTGTAAAGTGGTTACAAAGTTGCTCAAGGACATAGCTTAGGAAGTGACAATGCAGAACTTCAGCTCAGGTGTCTAGGACCCCACAGTCCATGTGGGCACCCCTGCAGTTCCCATTTAAGACAGACGAGCAATTCATCATAACCAGGCAGGTGGAGGGTCCCAGTGGCACTCGAGAGCTATCTAGGATCGGTGCCTTACACAGTCTGGTGAGCACCACTTTCATCCTGTCTTTGTAGGTTCTTCTCTGCCTGCAGCTGGGCTTCTGGTCAACCTCAGACTGGACTCTCACCAAGGAGGAGGGGACAGAGCTGCATCCTTTGGTGTAGTAGAGAACAGGAGACAGAGTCCTAATCCAAGATGCTTATGCTGCAGTTATACGGAAGGTGGTGGCGACATGAGGCCATACACAAAACTAGAGAATTCACACACCTGCGGGGCTGGGGGGACTGGGGGGGGTCCCCTAAGGGACAGCAGCCAGCCACTACTGCCAGCTTTCACCTCTTGGGCTCCGAGGAAACATAGGGCCGTTGTACTTAGGTCTCTTAATTGTGTTGGAAGTCAAGCTAGAAATCTGGATTTTTAAAGATGTAATCTCCCATCTTTAAAATATTAGCAGCCGATTTTAAAAATTGTTTTTAATGTTGCACTCTGCATACTAAGCATGCCTGTGGGCCGAAGGAAGCCCACGGACTGCCCCTTTGAGATTTCCGTGGTATAGCAGGGGATAAGAGTATAGGGCTTTGGGACAGACTGCACTGGGGATTTGAACCCAGTATAGGGCTTTGGGACAGACTGCACTGGGTTCAAATCCCTGGCCTTCCACTTCCTAGCAGTTCAGCTTAGATAAATGATTTGATATGTCAGTGGGGGATCCTAATGCCCCCTTGCAGGCTTGCTGTAAGTCAAATGGATAATGAAATGCCTGGCTTTTGAAGGAAGGTTGCTATTGTTATCCCTGTCGCCAAGTAAGTGTGAAGGGGGAGTTGCCTGACTCTGCTCCTAGGAAGCCAGAGAGGTGCTTGTATTATGTCCTGTCCTTTAAAGATTCTCTGTGGTCCTCTAGACCCGAACCAATGTCAGCTTTCTGTTTGCCAGGAAGATTCTGGCAGCGAGTTCTTCTCTACCGAGAAGTAAAGGATGCCACGAGTTTGGGATCCGTCAGGACAAAAGCAAGTGCTCTTGGAGCTTGTGCTTTAAAATAAACCCCTCTTATTCAAAATTTCTCACCAGTGCTCGTGGCAAACTCCCCAGCACCTGTGCTCCTCATTGCACATCACGGCATCCTCACTAGGTTTGGTCAGTGCAAAGAAACAGGAGATTGCAGTTTCCTGGCATGGAATATTCTGGATGCTCTTCTCTTGCCACCCTCTGGAGCAGCAGAGTCTTTTCCCCAGAGGGGAGGCACATTCTAAATCTGAGGCCATCCTACTCTTTCCTCTGGGCTCAGCCTGCTGTCTGGATCTCATAAAAGGAGTGAGAGACAGGGGAGGGCTCGCTCACCCAGGTCAGACGTAGGGTGTCGCCAGAGTAAGAAACAGAATCATAAATTATTGCAATCCATAGAAAGCCAAGTTGCTCCACAGCCCGTCCCAGCCTAGCGAAGCTTTCGGACGGAACCACAGAGCAGTGTTCAAAAAGAATGCCCAGGATCTCAGTCTTAAAACGGTTTTTCAAATGGTACAGCACAGAATTACATTCATATCACACAACAAAATTTCTGTGAATTCTCTCCATATCTCAGGTATCAGGCAGCTGCTGCCTGTTCTCCAGTTTCCCGGAAATGTTCTTCCGAATGTAGCCTGAGCTGTTCTTGGCTCTTTGACCTGCTCTCTTACGTTTCAGCTCTAGTTTCTTCCTAGCTCTGCCTTCCCCTGTGGCTCACGCTCACCTTCTCCTGGTCTGCATCCCTTGCCAGAACACCAGGCGGCACAGTAAAAGCAAGCAGGCAACAAAACGTCTGCACGGGAATCCCGCCGGGGAGGGAGGCTATGAGTAAATGGGCAATCCCATTCTGCCCCATCACATTTATAAAGTGGATGCCACAAGCTCAAGGAGAAGCCATTCCAGAGACCCCTCTCTTGACAGGCAGAATGTTTGAGAAGCAGTGTGAGGAGGAGACTTTTCATGGATGAGCAGGGCAATCCCTACATCTGCAATAATACTCCTCTCATTTGACATCGAAGGAAATTCTACTTTTCATACCTCGTGGAATGGGGCTGATCTTTTGATTCACTATACGCGGGTGCAAACAACCAGGTAACCTATATTCTGTCACCAATCTTGTCTTGATCTCAAGGGGAGGGGGAGATCCCCAACCTTTCCAATGAAAAAAGAAGCCATCTCTTTTTGCTTAAATAGTTTCTTAGGGGGGCACCTGGGTGGCTCAGTTGGTTGAGCTTCCCACTCTTGGTTTCGGCTCAGGTCGTGATCTCAGGGTCATGAGATGGAGTCCCACTTGGGCTCCATGTTCAGTGGGGGAGTCTGCTTCTTTCTCTCCCTCTCCCTCTGGCCTGTCCCATCTGTCACCTCCCGAGCTCGGACTCTCTCTCTCTCTCTCTAAGATAAATAAATAAGTCTTTAAAAAGATATAGTTTGTTGTGGACATAGAGGGGAAGTTTTTGTACTTCTGATGGCAGGGGTGGACGTAAAATCCTTCAATCCATGTGCTGCCCCATCTTGGCCACCCGGCATCCATTGCTGAAGTCCATGACTGATGAAATTTGTGGTCTCTTCTCTCCACGCAGTGGGGAGACCTGATGACCCACCTCACCCACCCTCTGAGCCTGGGCTCCACCTACCTTCTGCAGGTTCTCTGTGGCTCAGACATGTTTTCCTTCCAGCCCGCTGGTGTATTCCTCCCTCTGCTTCCACTAAACAGTCCTTTCATCCCCCCCCCCTTGTTAACCTCATTATGGGCTCCCAACTCCCTTATCCACCTTCCACATCCCCCACTGCCAGAGAGTTTGTGGGCTCTCTTCACTTTTCCACTTTCAAAACTCTACTTCCGGATTCTCTGGCTAAGCCCATCGTATCACCATCTCCAGGCTTCCCTAGCTGCTGCCCATGCTGGTGGCAGGGCTCTTGGCAATGTAGGAAGACAGGGTAGGGCCCCACTGTCCTCAGCTTCTCCCCAGTCTAGCTTTGGTAACTCTCCTTGACCTGTCTTCTAGGCCTCAGCTCAGGGTTATCTTTGCCAAATACCCACAAGGCTTGCCCCCTCTAAATTTCTCCCATATTTTCCAAAGAGCATTCTTTTCTTTTCCTGATGGAAGGAAACTCACCACTATGCCATATCCTCCTTTCACCTTCCCTGGGTTACAGATCATAGTTGCTCTTTTGTTTGATGGAACATTAAACTTCTATGTGGCCTTAATGGCAGATAGGATAGAGAGAAAGAATCTTGTTTACCAGAAAAGGAGAAATATTTCTTAAATACTAACACCATTTCACTTATAGTACACTTGCCCTTATCATAAGACAGGTGCAGTAGATAACATTTTCCTATTTTCCAACTGAGGCTCAGAGAGGTTAAGAGAACTGCCAGGGTCACACAGCTTGTTGGTGGCACAGTTGGGAAGAGCCTGTGGCAGTTTTGACTGTGGGGTTGAGCGTGCTTCGGTGGCGCTGTGCCGTCTTCCCCTGCTAGGCTGCCCTTTTCCTCCACGAGGCTGTGAAGTCAGCCACAGGGTACCATCAGCTCCACCGATCTGCTCCCCTGTCCCTTAAAGTGATTATAAAGTGGAAACCATGAAATCAGCAGCTGTAAGAACGGCAGGAATTCTGCCTCAAATAGGCACGAATCCTGAAAGCCAGCAGTTAATGCTGAAGTCACTGTGAGCTTCATTTAATCTTTTTTTTTAAGAGATTGCCAGCTATGAATGTCTGGGAGGTGGCCAATGATCTGCTGTAAGCCCTTAATAATTTGTAAGTCAAACCCCTCTATTGATGGCAATGTGATGTCGAAATCACTCAACTTAACAACACACATTGTAAAGACAAATCAATTATCCCTGGGTCTCTCCGAAGGTGGCTTGGGAAGCCAGCACATGGATATGTAAGTATGTGTAAACATATATATTTAATGGAGTGTGGAAGGAACAAAAACTGGCATAATAATTGAGGAATCTTTCAGACTCCCCTTCTCCTGGCCGGAAACCCACCCAGCCATGAATCCACAAGGCCCCTGAATCAAGTAGGAGCCGTCTCCTTACCCACTGGGCTTAGGAGGAAGAGAGGCTCCCACTGCCCACAGTAAATGTTCCAGAGCCTACTCAGGCCCCATTCTGCACAATATTCTTATGCGAGAAGAAAAGATGGGACATCCCCATTCCATTGCCTTCTCCGAAGCCCCCTTCAGCTCCCACCTGGAATCGTATGGAAGCTGTCTAACCAGCCTCCTCGACTCTACTCTGCCCTCTACAATCCATGCCTATGGAGAAGCCAGAACACTCTTTTGAGAGCTAAGGTCAGATCATGTCTTGCCCGAGCCCGCTTCCACTGATGGCCCATTGTATTTAGAATAAAATCCCCCCCCCTTTTTTTAACCATGGCTGATAAAGCCCTACATGTTTTGACCACGACCTCCTTCTCTGACTTCTTCTCATACTTATCCCCAGCATGCTTCTTCCAGCCTCCTTGATCTTACTTGAACAGGTCAGGATGTCCTTTGGGCCTTTGTTCAACCTCTGCCCGAATGACCAGCTTTCAACTTAGCACATTATTCAAGTCTAATTTAAAATATTGCTTCCTCTTTGAGGCAGAAACAGGTTATAATGTTTTATTCCTTTTAGCACATATTTTTATCTGAAATTTACTTATTTGAGTCAATTATTCATCTCCCTACAATGGAATATTCCGGTAAGCAAGGAATTTTTCTTTCTAGTACCTAGAGTGCTATTTGGCTTATGGTTGGCATCCCTGGGGATCTGGATTGACCAGACTGAATCCTTTCTTCCCCTATTTGAAGAAATGACATGTTGAAATTTACCAGAGAATCGGTCACTCATTTTTCTTTTTTTTCAAATTTATTTGCTCAACAAACATTCACCAACTCCCTACTATCTGCCATCTTGAACACCAGGCACTGGGGCCACAGAGTAGTCCGTGACCTCAAAAAAATCAAGATCTAGAACATTCCATAATACTTTTCAACATGGTAACAAATATAACAAAGATGTGCATATGATCTACTCAGAAAATGGACCCGTAGATCAGGGCTCTCAAGGGAGGGATTTCAAAAGGAGATAAACCTTGAGCTGTAATGTGGAGGATGTATGGGAGTTAGGCAAGCAAGGGGTTGGAGTATTCTAAACAACACAAGCAAATAACAGACTCCCCTCCATATGGGTGGAGTAAATGATTCTCATGAAGGAGAAGCGGGAACTAGAAAGGCAGATAGGGGCAGATTAAGAAGGACTTTCATAGCAATAAGGAGTTTGGACTTTGTCTTGAAACAACTATAAACTTTTAAGAAAATCACTTTGGTCCCAGTGGAGAGGATGTGTCTGTCAGAGGAGGAAAATATTAGTCTTAAGAGACCCTGTGGGCTTGGATTGGGGGGTGTAATAGTTTCCTAAGGCTGCTATAACAGATTACCACAAACTGGGGGGCTTCAAAGAGAAATTTATTGTCTTATGGTTCTAGTGGACACAGGTCCAAAGTCAAGGTATAGGTAGGTCATGTTCTATCTGAAGTCTCTAGGAGAGGATCCTTCCTTGCCTCTCCCAACTTCTTGTGGCCCCAGGGCGTGCTTTGGCTGGTGGCTGCATCAGCCCATGTGCCTCTGTCCTCACATGGCTGTCTTTTCCTTATGTGTCTGTCCTTGTCTCAGTATGGTGTTTCCCTTCTCTTACACCAACACTGCTCATATCGGACTAAGGTCTGCACTAATGACCTCATCTTGGTGATATCTACAAAGACCCCATTTTGAAACAAGGGCACATTCACAGGCACTGGGGTGTCTTAGTCCTTTCAGGCTGCTATAACAAAATACCACAAACTGGGTGGCTTATGAAAGCAGAAATTTATTTCTAACAGTTCTAAAGGCTGGAAAATCCAAGATCAAAGCATTGGCAGATTCCGTGTCTGGTGAGAACCCTCCTCCAGATTTTAGACTGCTGACTTTTTGTTGTATCCTCACATGGTGGAAAGAGGGCTAGGGAGGTCCATGGGGCCTCTTTTATGAGAGCACTAATCCTATTCATGTGGGTTCCACCCTGATGGCCTAAGCACCTCCCAGAGGCCCCCGCTTCCTGATACCATCGCACTGGGCATTAGGTTTCAACATATGACTTTTGCACAAATATTTGATCCCTAGCATAGGAGTTTATATTTCAATACATTGGGGGGGGCATAATTTAACCCATAACAGGGAGTAAAGGGAAAGAGGGGAGAAATTCCAGAGTTGAATAGAAATGGATTTAATAAGTCTGAGAAACTAAGCAGATGTGAAAGTCTGAAGGAAAGGTGGTGACCTAGAAAGATTCCCACATTTTTGGTTTATGTGATCAAGTAGAGGGTGGAGCCATTCACTAAAATATAGAATATATCATATAGGATTTAGGACACAAGATCCCTGGTTCTCTTCTTCAAATGCTTAGCCCATCATCCAAAGTAATCTTAGTAGCCTAAAGAGCTTCTTTAGAGAGGAAGAAATGGCCAAAAAAGGTAACCACGTGAGTAAAGGGGGAATATTACCTTCCTCAAAATTCAGACCAGAAGCCAAAATGGAAATCAAATTACTGAACTCAATTGATTTCTTAAAAAACTAGAGCCACAGACACAACCTGAGTTTTCCTTGTGGAGGAAGAGGAAGAAGCCTGTTTTCCCAGCCTAATCTATTGACCCTTCATTCATTCGGGAGCCAAGCTGAAATCAATAGTGTCTTGTTTGGTTGGAAAACCTTAGGAAAGGGAGGCCACCATGTAGGCCAGAGCTCACTTGAGCAGAGCATTCACAAGCACAGGAAACAGCAGACTACACAGGTAAAGCACCGTCTGTTGAGGCCCCAGCCGCCCAGGGTCTGGTTCCGACATGGTTCATCCGGTGCCTGTGGCCAAGCCTCTTTGATGTCCAGACCAAACACGACCCGCTTTCCCATGGGCATCGGTGCCTTTTCGCACCCGTACCTGAAGGCGGTGGGTCTCTGCAACGTCCGCCTGTGCTTTGAAACAGAGGGGGGCGGAGGTAGATGGGCAACCCCTGGGAAAAGGCTGATTGAACTTGTAGGCACCAGGCAGAGGCGATGATGCGGTGTTTCAGCAGCGGTCTGTAAGGAAGCTTGAGAGGTGTGGAATGAAATCTACCTTCCTTCCACTCAGAACCCAGTTCCACCTCAGAAGACCTCAAGGGCATGATGGCTTACTGGGACTGAGACATCGCCAGGTCAAGGCCAAAGAGACTGTGACCTACCACATTTTACAGATTGCTGACAGACGGGCTTACTGCCCTTCACACTCTGTATTCTTCTGGATATTTTCCCTCCCTCTTGTTCTCCTGACAGTTGGACAGCCTTGTATGGCTTAGCCGGCCTTGACAAGCTTTCTATTGCCCAGGGCCGGGAAACCACCTCTGCTCTTAATCTGACCCAGCTAATTGGCCCTGAAGAAGTAAATTATGTAGAAAGAGGAGCTGTCTGTGACTCTTGCCACATATATCACATAAGTATAAGAGACACAAAGAGTGACCACAGCTTTCTTATAAATCTATTATGGCCTCTTGACCTCTGAGCAATAACAAATAGTATTCTTGCTGGCTGTCTTGAAGATATGAAGACGTTTTGTGAGCACATCTGGCATTCATTGACTCAGGAAAAGGAAGAAAAAAAAAATCACAAGCCCTAGGACAGAATTTCATTTTCTTTTCATGTTGCCATGTGGGTGAAGGAGCCCTCTCTGTCTTTAAGCAAATGTGTGTGTGGGGAGAGAGGGGGGAGGTTGGTGGTGGTATGTGAGCTCCCTTTCAAGTTTTAAAGGGGGCATAAAAATGCACATGCATTTCTGTGAAGAAGTTCTCTGGCAGGGGGAGCATCTTTTTGAAGGGGGGTGGGGATGTCCGGTTATTGTAACTTGCTGTCAGTATGTCTTCTTTCCTTCTGCTCCTGTGAAGTTTTCTCTCTGCTGCCCTCGGGAAGGCCTGGGTCACAGATGATGGATTCTGTAGGTTGCTCAGGGGACACTAGAGTGTGCAAGCATGACATGGTCAAGAGCCCAGAGGGCTAGTGTGCACACTCAGTCGTTCTCTCTCTCCTCTCTCTCTCTCTCTCCCTCTCCCTCTCCCTCTCTCTCCATTTCTGTAGATTTTGGCTCATAGACTCAAAACCAACAAATTTAGATTCCCCTTGGAATGCAGTGGAAGTTCCCTTCTGAAGCCTGGATTTGCCTCTTTCCCACAGGATAAGCATATGCTTTCCTTCCCCCACACAAAAATTGGCCTCTCTTTGATCAGTGAGTTTAAATCAGAATGGGCCTTAGGTAGCCAAAGTGGCTTAAAATGTTAGCAAACAGTGGGATCCCTTTTAATTTTTAAAGGGAACTCTAATTCTACCCTTTATGTCTTGCTTAATTATCCTGGGCCCCTGAACAGCTGTCTATTGATTCCAATTAACATGATTGACATCTCCTCTGGAAGGTAAAAGCTAATCAACTACAGGGTCCCCCACTGAGAATTCATTTCCTTCTTGGAGTCACTCCTGGGCAGGAGGAAACTTAAATAGAGAATTGAGATTCGGCACCCACAGCTCTGATTTACTCTTTTATACACAGCCCCACAGTGTCTTGTGCAGGGGGAAAAAAAAAGGCTAGAAATTTTTTTAAAAATGGCAATTTATTTTTGAATCAAACTAGTGTTAATTCTGTTGGTTTTCCTTTTCCTTCTTTTCTGTTTTTTGTGAATCTAAATTGATCCCTTGAATGTTTGATTTCCTTTTCCTTTCCAGTTCTGAAGGACCCACAAAATCTACTCCTGATTACTTCTGACAAGTTCAGAAGTTGACATGAACTTTCTGGTACAGCCAAATATCAGTTTTCCATCTTTTGGATGCAGATCTTGATGGTTTTCTTGATATTTTCAGATTAAAAACAAAAAGCAAATAAGAGGGAGGTTATGTCAGAGGCTCTATAAAAACAGCAGAGGGCTGGAAAGGTGCTGGACCTGAATATGAAACATAAAACAAATAGAGTCAACAAATTCATTCAACACCTATTTCTGCCTCTTATGTGCCAGGTACATAGAAATTTCTAGAAGAGTGGATGTGATCTGGCCTTGATATCTGTGACATCTCTTTTCCTCCATGTGTGCTCCTTCTTGTCAGAAAGGAAATCTAAGTGTTACAGTTGGCAGCAAGCTCAATATGAACAGTGTTATGTGGTTGCCAAAAAAAAAAAAGTACTAATATAGTCTTCAGAGTATCCAGTTCAAAGGGGGCAGCAGTTAGGCAAATCCTCACATTGATTGGCATTTTATTTGACTATAAATTTCATTAGAGCAGACACAGTGCTGGTCTGGCTGATCACCACATTCCAATAACCTAGCACAATGTTTGGCATGTCACAAATACTGAATGGAGATTTGTTGAATGAATGAATTCTCTGGGCACAGACCCAGTAATTTCAAAGAAATGTGGGCCAACTTTGTGCGCAGAAAGCTGGGCAAAGAGAATGATTATTGGATGAAGGGACAGACAGACTTATGGGTAGACTGGATAAGGTGAGATTAGAAGAAATGAGATGAAGTTTGATTTTGGACAAACAACATAGGATAGGTAATAAAGCTCAGTGTTTATACTCAAAAAAGAGTTTGCAGACTGAGTATTTGTGTGTAAGGAGATTTAGCACTGCATCCCTAAGTGCTGAGTGACCCTCCTTTAGCTGGGTTGGGCAATAAGTGAGAAGAATGGTGGAAGGGCCCTGACAGCAAGCAGTATGGTCCAGCAATCCAGGGTCAGCTGGTATGTTCATTTCACTCTACTGACCAGAGAAAGTGCTCTGCTGACACACCTCTTCTTTTCCATCTCATTCTGGAGCCATGCCATCTTCTCAGAGGAGATATGAGGAGGAAGGGAGACAGGCAAGAAAGAATAAATGGCTCAACGACTCTCCAAAACCAGTGTCCCAGTCTGGTTTTGCAAGACTGCTCCCTCGTTGGGGCAGATCAGACAATCGTGGCAGCATTTCTTAACCAAAATGAAACCAACAACAAATAAAAACAATACCACAAAGCCACCCTGGGAGCTACAGAACACTTTTATTTTGTTTCTCTTTCACCCATTTCCGAATGTAGGTTTGTGTCTAACAGATTAAAGTGTGTTGGCTATCATTTGTCAGCCCCAAATGCCAGTTTCGGTGTCTTAATGTCACTTCCTCTTACCACTACAATAAATCTTCAGACAATTAGAAACTTCCTAGCTTCCTGCAAGGAGTCCAGAGCCCTTGACTGGACTTCCTGAAGGGAAGTGAGGACTTCTGATCCTTCCGTTTAAAGCAGAGCTTGGATCTCTTTGCTTCATATAATTTTGATTTCATATTTTTCTGTATATAGGAGGCAATATATTTTTTTCTGACTCCAGATATTTGCCTGTCCCCTGAGAAAGTTCCGGTGCCTTGGGTGCTGACAAATCGTGACACAGCCTCACCCACTCTAGCTGCCCCAGTGGCCCCTGACAGGCTCTTGGCTTCATAAAACACCTGCTTGATTGTCCTCTTTGTTCAAGCTGGGTTTTCAGCCGTCCACTGAAGAAAGCCCAGTGCAATGCTGGTCATGATGTTGCTCGACTCCCAAGGGCCCCAAGCTCTGGCCTGTTCTTTGCTCAGTCTAATCTGAAGCTTTATGTTCCAAGAACAATATCTTAAGTGGGGGATTTCTCTTAGCAGCTGAACCAATATGGCAAGGGAGCTGGGTTCCCCTTTCCAGACTGTGATTCCTTCCAGAGGAATCCCATGCCACCTGCAGAGATGAGACAGTCGGTCACTACAACAACTTAACGTGGCTATTATTATCTGAAACAAAAATACTTATGGCATTTAACGTGCATTACTGTTACTCAGATCTAAAGTCGGAACTTGAATCCGACTTCGCTTTTTACATTCAAAGCTCAAAAGTACAAATAATTCTGAGTCCTTGGCAGGAAACTGGAGAAACTCTCTAGGTAAACTAAATAACTCTTGCTTCAAATGATCGTATTGGTGGTGATGCTTGAATTCCGGTAAGTCTGGTTAGGAAAATCCCCCTCCTTACTATTGTCCCACCTCATCTGTCTCCCTAACTCAACTACCAGCTTCACCAGGGCAGAGAGTGTCTTACAGTTTGAGGAGCTATATTCAGTAAAAGATCACTAAGGACAGTAATAAGGAATAATAATAAAAATTGTTGTCCGTTGAATGCTTAACAAATGCCTGGTTCTGTTACCAGAATGTTTCACACCGGATCACATTGCTCAGAGGTTAAGGCAACTCTGTAAACGAGCTGACGGTGCTATGTTTAAGAATAAGGAAACTGAGGGGGCACCTGGATGGCTCAGTCGGTTACGTGTCTGACTCTTGCTTTAGGCTTAGGTCATGATCTTGGGGTTGGGAGTTCGAGCCCCATGTTGGGCTCCGTGTTCAGCATGGAGTCACCCTGAGATTCTTCTTCTCTCTCCGCCTCTGCCTCTCCCCCAGCTCATGCTGTCTCCTTCTCTCTTTCAATAAATAACTAAATCTTTAAAAAAAAAAAAAGAATAAGGAAACTAAGACTTTGGGAAGTTAAGCAAGCTGTCTGAGAGACCACCATGGACTGAGTGTGAATATTTGAACCTCGTCTGCAGCAAAGTCTGCTCTGAGTGCCCTCAGCTTCTGCTTTCTGCCTGGAATTTCAGTCAAAGGGCATTGAAAGAAACAAAGTGAGTATGGGGGACAATATGTGGATCTTGAGAGCAGTAAATTTGATGTTTTGCTCCATTTTGTTTCCTTCTCTCCTTTCTCCCTTATACAACCACTTAATAAATGTTGTGCTAAGCTGACTATGGCCTGGTCCTGGGTCCTGCTCTCAAGTCACTGGTCACCTAAAAAAGCAGGTGACATCACAGTGCATCCTTGTGGCCCAACAGGCTGAGGGGCTTCGTGGAACCACGCCCTGCATCCTGCAGCACAGGGAAGAGAGCAGCCAGGAAAGGAGGGGTGGGAGGTATCCAGCAAAGAAAGAAATGCCGGTGTATAAGAAGGCCTGGAGGCAGGAAGGCACACAACACAGTCAGGGAGAAACAACACACTGGGGGCAGTTTGGTCAGACCACATGGGTGGAAGGAGCGGTCATGGAAGATGCTGGTCATAAAACTAAATGAAAAGGTGATTTTGGGGGGCGCCTGGGTGGCTCAGTTGGTTAAGCGACTGCCTTCAGCTCAGATCATGATCCTGGAGTCCCAGGATCGAGCCCTGCATCGGGCTCCCTGCTCGGCGGGAAGCCTGCCTCTCCCTCTCTCAGTCCCTCTGCTTGTGTTCCCTCTCTCAGCTGTGTTTCTCTCTGTCAAATAAATAAAAGCTTAAAAAAAAAAAGAAAAGAAAAGAAAAGAAAGAAAAGGTGATTTCAAGTCATGCTGTGGAGACCTTTGGAGCAGGCTAGAGGCAGAGAGTCCAGTAAAGACAGGTGCCAGCACCCGTGCTAGGACAGAGGGTATCAGAGATGAGGTCAAGGGTTGGATTCAAAAGATGTTTCAGTTGTAAAATCCACAGGGTTTAGAGATAGATAGATTGGAAAGCGGAAAGGGAGGAGAAAATGGGGGCAAAGGAATCTGAGGGTTTCAGCTAATGCAATAAGGTGGATGAGGGGCATTGTCAGCTGGGCCGACTGGAGACGTGGCTTGAGGGGGTGGCCGGGGAGTCATCTCAGGTACAGTTTGAGACATGTTACCTTTTGAGACACCTGTAGGACATCCAGGTGGAGACATATATCTTTTCAACTATGTATTGTGTCTTGTGTCTTTGTTTTTATTTTTTCACAGTCTACAAATAGAACTTGAATCCTTTTTCAAGAAGTGAAGTTGCCAGTAAAAATAATGTCAGCATTAGTGTGTCTTGAATGTGGCTGGAGTAGGCCCCCTGTGGCAAAGCCCAGAATATAGAAAGCAAATGGTGTTTTTTAGCAGTCGGGGGCAGGCACCCAGCTGCTAAGTAGGGGTTTAGGCTTGGAGAGGGGGCCAGAGGGTTGAGGAAGGATGGGAGGGGCAGGCAAATTATCTCTAAGAAGAAATCACTTTTGTTTTTAATTTTACACACATGGGGCTCATAATACTTGCAAGAACAGAGCTTAGTGATGGAGAGAGATGGCGAGATAAGAGTAAGCCTCCCTTATTGAGAAGCGGGGCCGGGGGTTGGGGGAGCAGCACTGTTGCTTTCCCCTGGACAGATTTTGGTGCTCACAAGAATGGATTTTTGGTGATGATAAAGAAGAAAGTGATTCCCAATCCTCTCCTGGCTTTCATGGCTTTCTTCATGCTATCCTGAATGTGCAGTCCACCTCTCAGCCCTCCTCTGCCCAGAGTATACCCAGGATACTGTAGGTCTGGAAAAGTGTCAGATATACACTGGGAATTGTCATTACACTCTCTCTCTCTCTCTCTCTCTCTCTCTCTCTCTCTCTCTCTCTCGTGCTTTCCTTTTATTTAGTTACCTACTTTAAAGCAATGTGAAAGGGAACTAGTATCTTCAGTGTATCGGATTCTAGGAGCCTCACCTCCCTTCTTGTATTAATTTAGGAATGTTTCATTTCTACAAAAATGGTGCTGTGATCTTTGCTTTTCTATGCATGCCTTTCATCCTGCACTCACAATGTGCTGTACAGATGTTCCACCGCCAGAGCCTGGTGCCCCCAATTTGCTCTGCAATCCCCCGCTAGTTACAGTCCCTCTAGGCAATACATTTACCTGCAGCTAGGCACACAAACAGAGAACCTTGGGACGATGTGGTCTCCTCCATGCACTGCCTTCTACTTCTTTGCCTTTGCTCATTGGACTCTTCCCATACTCGCCTTCTCTGTTCAGGCTGTACAACTCCCTCTCAACAAGTTACGTTCATCTGTTAATTCGGTATGTCTGTACTGAGTGGCGTCAGAAGTATTGTGCCTGTCATGTCCCTAGGGATACAGCCATGATCAAAGAGTCAATCTCTACATCCAGGAGCTCGTAGTACAGTAGGGGAGATGACAGAAAAGTCAGTATAAGTGTACAGTCTGGTATGTAGATGCTAAAGTAGAGGTAATTGCAAGGTGCTATGGGAACACAACATATGGGCCCCTCACCAGGGTGAGGCACAGCAGGCCTCCTATAGGAAATAAGAGCTGGCTTGCTATGGTCTGGATCCTGGATCCTGGGTCTACTCCTTACAGGTTGTATCACTTTGGACCAAATCACCTAACACTTACCAAAGTACCTAGCACATAGTAAATGCTTAATAAGTACACTTCATTCATTCATTCATTCGTTGACCCCTTCATTCAGTCAGTGCCTATTGAGTACCGACCGTGTCCTAGGCGATGTTCTTGAAGGTGTGAAGAGGTGTGCCCAGGTCTTGGAAAAATCAGTTCTTCTAGAAAGTAAATTACTTTCTCTCAGCCCATTTTATTCTGCATACTGTATTTGGAGAAAGTCTTAGAAGTAATGTTAGTAGTAAAGTTTCTTTTGCTGCCTGTTGAAGCTGCAATCAAGAGGCCTTTGCTAGGGATGAGGGGAGCCCGGGCAAGGAGAAAATAGCAGGTGTAGCTCTGTCCACCTTGCACGTTTCGGGTGTTCAACTCTTCTTCAGCCCCACTTGGCTCCCACTGAATGCAGCCTACAGTAGTCACCCTCTCTTGAGACCACCTTGCTCCCCAACACCATCTCAAATGTAGGTCTGTTGGGTGCCTTAAAGTTTTACCAATACCCACTGCATCTGAATACTTGAAATTCTTGGAAATAAAATGCACTGCTCCCTGAGGGGCTCTTCCTGAGGGAAAACTGGCCATCTTATCGATGCATTCAGCTGCAGCTGCTTTAGATGGGTTCTTCAGCCCCAATGAGTTGGAAGATGATGAAGTACCATTGTTTGGGGTCATTCCCTTTCCAGCAAATCCTTGAATTATATCTTCTTGAGATATAATTCAAGTAACAAATATTCACCATCTTAAAGTATATAGTTCAATTTTTAGTATATTCACTATACTGTACAACCATGACCACTGTCTAATCCCAGAGCATTTCTATCACCCCAAAACACAACCTGCTACCCATTAGCAGTCTCTCTCTCTCTGTCTCTTCCTCCCTCCCTCCCTACAGCCCTGGCAGCAACTAACCTACTTTTTGTCTCTATAGATTTGCCTTTTCTGGGCATTTCATATAAATGGAATCACTCATGTGTACCCTTTTATGTCTAACTTCTTTCACCTGGTGTAATGTCTCCAAGATTCATTCATGCTGTAAGTATGTTAAGAGTACTGCCTTCCCTTTTTGTGGCTGAGTAATATTCCATTGTGTGGCTAGAACACATTTTGTTTATCTAGCCATCAGCTGATGGGCATTTGCCTTGTTTCTACATTTTGGCTATTATGATAATGCTGCTAGTTGAAATTCACGTGTAAGTTTTTGTATGGATATGTGTTTTCAGTTGTCATGGGTATATGCTTAGGAGTGGGATTACTAGGTCATATGTTAATTCTGTGTTTAACTTTTTGAGGAACTTTGGAAGAGTTTTCCACTAGTGGCTTTTCCATTCATATTCATACAGTGTATGAGGGTTCCAATAATATATGAGAATTCCAGTGTTTCCACATCCTTGCCAATACTTGTGATTGCCCTTTTTTTTTAAAGTGTAGCCATCCTAGTGCCTACTGTATGCGAAGCAGTGCCCTTTCTTATGCCTATTAATTTGGCTGTTATAGGCTTTTCTATTTCTGTCTACCCATAACTATTCTATCAACGATCCAGAATTTTCCTAAACAAAAAGAAAAATGGACAATCTTTAATATCTCTCTTTAGTATCTCTCATAGTTACATCCTTCTTAATGTTAACCCAGCCAGAATCTGCATAATTCCAATATTGAGATCCCAATTCACATGCCTTCCAAAGACCAAGCTCCCTCTTACTCCTGTTCTATGCTAATTTTAAGACCTGAATTTGAGAAACCATAGACAGCTACTCCCCCTTAAAATCACCACCCTTCCCCTCCCTAGGTAACTGGAGAGAAGAGAGAAGGAGCTCATTGTTTTCACATTCTTCTCTTTATTTCCAAACCAAGGCGTTAATGAAATGTACAACTTCATTTGAAAGAAATGAAAAGCAAAGCATAATCACATCGAGACTTACTATTCAAGAACTTGTGCTTGAACATAGCACCAGCTTGAACATGGCTCGTGTAAAGTGTCTTCAAAAGAGAATTTAATATGCACATTATTAAGTTATATTAAATCAACTTCAAGGAATGGAGTGTTTTCATGTTTTTTAACTGTATGTTCCTATTACTTCTATGCATTGGGGTTATGACTTAAAAATAGTTCTTATCATTAAAATAAGTCCTGAAGGTTCTCCAGCAACCAGTGAAATCATCAGCTCATTGTGTATGGTTGTGGGTAATCTGTGCATATTTTTTAACCCAAAATTTTCTAGTAAATTTAAATGGCCATGTGTCTCAACCAGCCCATATTAATGAGGTTTTAATTCAGTTGGATTTCTAACAAAACTAGAAGAGTGAAATGTATAGCAAACACACGTCAGTTTGAATTCCAGCTCTGCTCTGGCTGTAGGACCTTGGGCAAGTCACTTTTCTCAGTATAAGATGAGAGTCTGATATGTAGGTTTCAGGGCTGTTTTTGAGAAGTAAATGAGATTACTTAGGTAAAGTGTCAGAAGAGGGACAGTCACATAAATAGCAGGCATTCAATAAAGGGAAACCATTAGTAGTACATTTAAATAATCTATGTGTTCCAGAAATAGTGCAAATAAACACCTTTTTATTTTTGTCTTGTGGATAATGAAACGTATTAACCAGATTAGGAAACTGATTTTTAAGGAAACCTGTAGTGAGTCCTCTTTTGTGCATTGATGAATCACTTCGAGTTTTATTAGGTTTATATACATTTCATTTTTTTAATACTAGGATTTCTTAAAATGGGACACACGTGTATTGAGAATCTTAAGGCCCCATCTCCTGTCTCTGAAAAATATCACAATTTGATTCTCATGTTGGCAAATGCTGGTGAGGCAAACAACCCCCCCCCCCAACCTTTATATGAGCAGACTGTGTTTGAGAGCCCAGGGTCTTTGGATTGGAGGAGATAACAGCCCCTGGAGAAAAAGACCAGTTATACTAATCTCATTCTCCATTGGGATTTTAAGAGAAATCTCACAAAGATGTTCTGGTTAAAATGAAAGCAAAGTGCTCAAACCATAATAAGGGTCTCAATTATAACCCTAGAAGAGCAGATGGGCATCGGATTTGATAGAGAGGATCCTTTTAGCACATCTGTCTTTGATAACTTCTAACGCAAGCGAGACTGGCGCTTTTGAAATTAATTGGTCACTCCAAAGCAGTGTTTTTAATAATGCGACTGAGAACTTTTTGTTATGTAGAACAGTCCTTACTGGTGCTGACTTTGAGGATTGAATTAATTTTTCATGAGCCCATAGTGCTTCAGGCTACCATTCCAGATTCTCCTAGTTTTGGGGGATTTTTTTTTTTAATGTGTAAGATGAATTTTTTAAGAGTGGTTTGTTTTAAGCATCTCCATATGAAGATATTTGAGGAGCTCTATTTTCTCCTTGGTCACTGTCTGAAAGAATGATTCTAGCAAGTTTAAAAATTCTCCAATAGGCCCTATAAACTGACCTATCACACTTTGCTACCAAATATTCTTCCACCATCTTCCATTTTCCTGGTGTATGTCATGTACCAGCAATGTGCGCACAACCACTGATCAAGAAGGCAAGTGGGGAGGCAAGCTACTGTCTTGGGGAGAAGTGCTTTCTTTAGAACGATAAGATTTCAGTGAGGAATGAGATCCATTGCTTATTTTTTCCTTGTTATCCCAAGAAGGAGTCTTAAGGCTCTCTACCAGCCCACTTGGGTTCCTAAGAGATTCTATCCTCAGAAGTCTGATTGCTGGAAATGAGGGTCTTGCCTAATGGAAATAGAAAGTACTTTACTGTTAGCCTATCTTAGAGAACAAACTCAGCCTCTTCATTTTCAGAAGTATTTTCCAAGTATTCCACTCTGCACATATTGCCCCGACTCTCTGAAGTCCTGTAGGAACCATGCTGTCTGCAACATTGAGTGTAGCATTTAATCATCAAATAATATATATTCATAGCATGAAAAAATAGAAACTATCTTTTTTCTCTGCCCTTCCCAATATTTTATAAATATGTCATATTTCACTAGCTTGTAAGTACAAGAATTGAAGTGTGCCTGACATTTACTTTTATAGGAAGGAAGGTACAAAAGAAGGAAGGGGAAACAAGGAAGGGCAGGTCCATGGTGGTTCTATAGTTTAGAAAGCTTAATCTAAGTGCTGAGGCCACTGCAAATGCAATGGATTGGGCAGGGGCAGGGTAGGGGGAAGCTCTCAGGAGCCTTCCTTGCTCATCCTCCTGAGTTTGAGGTAGATGCCACTCCTGGGTGTCCCCACAGCATCTGGAACTTGGCTCCTTCCAGCATGGTTCACACTCAGTTGTTATTACCCATGTGCTTGTCTGGCACCCCCACTAAACTATGTTCCCCTAGAACAAGCAACTTGTTCTGTATCTGTCTTGTTTGCAGATCCATGCCCAGTGCTCAGCACACAGCCTACACACAGCTCAGTACATGTTGGACGAATGAGTGAAGGTGTTCATGAATGAAAGAGCCATGTGAAGTAGTTGGGGCTTCTTCTCCAAAGAAATGATACCAAAAAAAAACCGATATGTGCATATCCAAGGTATTTAGAATTGATTCAGAGAACAGTACTATACTTCTGTAATTTAGTTTGGGCATAATGGTACCAAGAATCATAAGAAGAGTGACAGATATGGAATGTTGGGGCCAGTAATGAAATTATGGGCAGCTGAACATTTTTGCAAACTTCTTCATGTTGTATCCATAGTACATCTATTAATCACCACCTCCTTCAGTTTAGGAGCCTCTCTTAATGCATCATCATTTGCAGAGGTGGGGAGTAGGAGAAAGGAACAGGCTGTAGGAAAGATTTCTGTTCTCCAAAGGTGGTAGCTAAACAGCAATGGTAGGATGCTTACTGATGGGATTCTTTGGGTCATAATGTATGCGCAAGGCCTCTTTTTTTTCCGCCCTTTATTAAGGGATAATTGATTGAGGTCAGAAGTTGTGGAGAGTCCTGGGAGATTTTTAATCCAGTGCCATCATGCAAAGCTTACTACATCAATAAGACAGTTCCGTAGGGGGATAGAGGAGTAATTGAGATGCCACACCAGCTGGAATCCAGATGAAGATACATTTGGAAGCTTAATCACAATCATGTTCTACACTAAATATTCATCCGTCTGTCTCCCAAAGAGGACAGGAAATTAAGTTGTCAAGGGCAGGAGGGATGAGGACTTAGCTGAAAGAAGAAACCCACACCTCAGCCTTAATCTCTAAATATGCAAGACTGTCTTCCATGGTTAAAGTAAAATCCTTTTCTTTCCAGTTCTGTTTTCCGGGAAATATTTGAGCTGTTTATACACAATTTATCAGCTTTACAGTTACCGAAATGGACTGTTAAGAGAGCTCAGGCTCCTCACTGTGGGATAAATACAGATGAACAATGCCATCTCAATAGAAAAATGCTTTACTGAGCCAATATAGGAAAGTATTAAAGTTGTGTAAACATGCGAGAAGGAGCAGGGGAAATCCTGAACAGAACTGACAGTCTGTGATCACACATGCCTTTAGGTACTGTGTCCCAAAAGTTGAACTAAACCCTGCATATAGTCAGTAGGAATTATACTGCGTACCGTGGGTTTTCTTTCATTTTTTTTTTTCTTTTTTCCTTTCTAAGTTCCACTCTTAGGGTCCTTTCAAGGCATCTAAATTTCATTTCAAAAGGTGATTTGAAAAATGTGTGTTGCTGCCGTCCATTAGATGATCATCCCCTTCACATTTTGGTCCAACATTATAAATCAAATATTGGCTTTAATGTAAAGGGACAGTGTCCTCTTAGTGAGGAGGTTGTATTAGGCAGGGTGTCATTGGCTGCAAGTAACAGAAAAAATCCCGACTCAGATTGGTTGTCATAAGGGAATGTGTACAGGTTTCCCTGCTCTCTGAAAGTTTGCTCGACACACATCGTTTTTACGAAAGACCTACCTTAGAACCTGTTTTTACGAACTGCAGGAAATCCAAAGAGGATTGTTGCTTCTACAAAATGTTGACTGCTTCTTTGCTTTATGCCACTTCAGCATAAAAAATGCTCTACTTTTGGATAGCAGGAAAAACCTTTATTTCAAATGATGTAAGTCTTTAGTGGGGGATGCCCAAGATGCAAGATATTAGGGCTCCTTGGCTCTTTTGGTGCTCTGCCTCCCCCAGAGTGTTGACATCATTCTCCAACTGGGTCTTAGATGGCTGTAGGACATCCCAGCTATCACATCCTGATGCTTCAATTTCCAGCAAAACAAATGGACATCTCTTCTCTAGGCTTTTCTCTAAAGGAGTAAACTTCCTAGAGGTGCATTAATAGAATTGCTCTGACTTGAAACCCACCTCAGCCAGCCCACAGATGATCTTTCAGCCATCTTTGCTTGGCATGGCAGTAGGACCACACCCATCCTGTGAGTAAGACATAGCTACCCGTGACATCACCAAATTCGCATGGTATGGCAGAAGGAATACGGGCTGTGCAGAGTCAGAGCTGCATTTGAATCCTATTCTCATCACTAAATAGCTGTGAATCACTTACCCTCAGTGGGCTTCACTGCCCCGTGGGTAAAATAGGAGTACGACCCACCAAGATGACACACAGAGTACTGGGTAGGCATAGCTCAGTCATAACTCCCTTTCCACATGTGCCTTTTTATTGACTGGGTCTTAGTGCCGACTTGCTAGCTAATATGCACCTGTGCTTCCTAGGTATAGGTGTCCGTTTTGTAATCCTATCTTCTAATTACATGTGTGGTATAAAGTATAATTTAATTGGATGTATGTGATATACCTGTATTTGACATGAATGTATCATAGAGATAATGTGTATATGTATGTTATCTATACTTTACATATCTAGTCAATCAACAATTACATATCGAGGAGCTCCCTTATGTCCCACACTGTTGCGGGCATCCCAGTGTTCTGGTTTAGTGCTACTCAAAGTGTGGTCCACAGCGTCGTGCCAGTTGGCAAATGTACGTTCCTGGTCTGGAGCAGATAAGTGCAGAAATTGAAAGTAACCGTTTAGACTCATCATAGTCTGACACTGCTAAGACATCTATACCCATGTTCATTCTTATAATACTTCATGTTTATTGTAGTCTACAAAAGTACTGGTGCATGAAAGATGGAAAATTAACATAAACACAAAAACAGAAAGAGCCTGCTAGCCCTTCATGGAATCACTGGAGACGTTTGCTAGGGCAGACACATACCGAAGCTACTCCTTGCCTTACAGGTTTATTTGGGGTGAGAAGAGACAATTACACAAAGTCGTTGAACAGCAGCGCAAAGACGACAGTGAGAAATAATGTCATAAGGCAGTCATAAATGACCCAGTGCCACATGAGTGGCTGCGATAGCGCTTGCCACAGATGTCCGCAGGAGGACGAGGCATCAGGAGCGTCTTCCCTGAGCAGGTGAATGTGTTTGGATTCCCTCTGCATCTCGGGTCTCCTGTCGGGGTCTGCTGTGTCCCTTCTCACTCGGCGGCCTGACGGGTTAATCTCCTGGTGAGCGAGGGCCTGTGAATGAAGCTGGATGCAGTTATTTGTCAGACTGCAATGGGCACGCACTAAATACCCCGCTCCATTTTCCTTGACGGGGCTTTGATGTCAGCGCAAGGCACGTCAGATTACACGGGACGCCGTGTCATGTGTCAAATCAGAGTCGGGGCTCCGTCCTGACACTTTAATTAGTATGGGTGGAAGGAAAGGATGTATTCTTTTTCTGTTTCAAGGCAAAGACTCCAAGAACTGTTAGGTTCTGTCAAAGCCCCTTTCACAAACACAGCCTGGACCCCCTAGGATAATGGCCATAGTGTCAAGCTAATGAAAAGAGCCGTGGGCCAGGAGGTACAGACCCCAGTAGACTCCAGTTCACCGGCAACACCTTGTGTGAGCTGAAGACGCCTCCCAAGTGTCATCTTCAGCAACATAAAGTCTTGTTAATTATCCACCTTGCAGGCTTCCCGGCCTTAAAAGTAGCTACTCATGCTTTCGTGTATCTCATCGGAGTATTAGGTGTTGAAATGAGATAATGCTGCAGATGGCACCACTTGGGCGGGGAAGGCCGTGTAGAGGGGAGGGAAGCAGGGAGGAGGCCATTAGAGACCTCTGCTTTTAAGAACTGTTGTCAGTTAGCAGCCATTTACCCTACAGCTGGAAACACCTGCGAACACCTTGCTTTTGCTCGTGCCACAGCAAGCAGGCCAGGGTGTCAGAGCTCAGGGACGGATCGCATCCAGAGAAGCACCCAGGCATGAACCTAAGCCCTGTGCCGCTTGTGAATGTGGCCGTGAGTAATGAGAAGCCTGCACTCGGCTCTCTGCTCCTGGAAGAAGGTCGTCCAACTTAATACTGAGTGAAATCTCTGAACATCAATAAGCTGCATTCACTGTGACATCTAGACTCCTGTGTAATTAAGACCTCAGGTCTGGCGCTTGGTTTATCAGTGTGTCAATTCTCATTTACATAAGACTTCGGTTTTTCCCACATCTCTGCACAGACGCCGCCAAAAAAAAAAAAATACTATTAACAATGAAAGGGCTGAGGATAGAGTTACACAACCCATCATGTCTTTAATCCCTGCTTAACATTTCCCTTAAAAAGAACATTGCCCTATTCGGAAATTCAACGCAATGCATTAGATGTTCTTTATGGAGGGCGAGGGGAGGTAGATTTTCCACTGCTTTATTCTGAGCTTGAAAAACATCCGATTTCATGCCCTTTATTCAACGGTGAAGCAGAATCTGCTGCATAATTGGAGGGTGGTTTCTTCATCTCTCTTCTAGAAAACAACAGGCTCTTCTCACCTCCCTGTAGCTGGATGCTAAAATCTGACACTGGGTTCAAAGATCCCCAAGGTGTGTTAATCTAGTTTTGTTTATTCAGACTGAAGTCTATTGGGTGTAACTGGATCCTACAAAGGAGAACAGTGACTTCTGGGTGCTAGAAACCATCCTTCCCTCCCCGCGGAGCTTCCTCTAGGGCAAGAGGCAGTGGGGACCCAGCACTTTGGAGGCCTCTTCTTTTGACATTAATGGTTATGAGGCAGAAGCGTTTATTGTTGCGACTCAACTGAGAAAAAGCATGTCCAGGAGAAGTTAGGGGACTCTCACAAGACCACACATGGAGTTGGTCATATGACCTGGGAAATAATGCAACCTCTACAGGTCTTCATTTCCACATCAATAAAATGTATTCATTTGCAAAATTAAGGATCAGGAAAGAAGTCTAATAAAAAGGGAAAGGAGATGCTGGTCTGTATAATAGGATTCTAGGCTCTAAGGTATCTGTTTTAAGAGGGAAGTATGGAAGGATGGAAACTTGGGGTTGCTTGCAAGGAGGCTGCATCCCAGTTCTATCACTTGCTACTTACTGTGTTACCTTGGCCAAAGCATTACACCTCTCTGGGCTTCAGATGCCTCATCTCAGAGACAGATAGTTATAGTGCTCCCTTTGCAGTGTTGCTGTGAATACTGATGAAATAAGTCTTATGGACCACTTGGAGGAGTGACTGACATAAAGTTAGCCCTCAATTCATATCGTGTATTAGGGGTAGCACATCTACATATTGTTTTTATCCAGATGGCCATTCCCTTCTGAATGAGACAAAAACGGAGATGGACTCCCCTCCTGCCATATAGTCTCCCCATATAGTCTGTCCTCGATATCTGGCCAATCCTAGCAGGCCCAGGCAGCCCTGGAAGGCACCCAAGAATCCTGGTGAATGTTTCTCAACCTGGCTTCACATGAGAATCATCCCAGGTAACTTTGAGCAGTACTGAGGGTCCTAGGCCTGGAGATTTTTATTTAATTGATCTGCAGTCCTGCTGGGCATCATCATTTTAAAGCTCTCCTGATGATCCTAATGTTTAGAACCTGTGGGCTAGGGAAAGGCCCTGTTAATGTTGATACTGAAAGAAGTTCCTGAAAAATGAATGGGATAAGCTATTACTTCCCAAGTTTAATGGTTACTGCTGGTGTTATGTGAGATCCCCTTAGATAGTTTAGATTATTTGTATGTTAATAGTCTTCCAATGATTGTAATATGAATTAAGAAAAAAATACTTCAAAGTGATATCTTTAGGTTTAGAGTCATTAGAACTCAAAGTGGAAGGGAATATATATAAATTTAATTTAAATAAAATATCAAGTTAATATTTACCTATTTATGGGTTTAAAAGTATGACTTTGAAACATCATAAACAACTAAGGCTTGGGACATATAGTATGAAGCAGATATGATTGTAATCATAATTCTGAGTAAATATGATCATTCTAAAGAATACATTATTGAGTAATTCTGTAACTTTTATCATTTGAAACAATAAAGGTAGATTTATGGTGGACTAATGTGAAACTTCTAGCCCATCTAAGATCACAAACTCCTTGGTGTCTAGTAACTTACTTTTTGAATGCAACTGGAGATAAAATGTTACTCCATATTTACTCAGAATTCTAATTTTAATTGCTTTTATATACCAACATGGTTAATGATAATGGCATCCTGTATTTTAAGAATGCCTAACCATTGGGCGTCTGGGTGGGTTAAAGACTCTGCCTTCGGCTCGGGTCATGATCTTAGGGTCCTGGGATCAAGGCCCACATCAGGCTCTCTGCTCAACGGGGAGCCTGCTTCCTCCTCTCCTCTCTCTCTCTGCCTGCTTCTGATCTCTCTCTCCATCAAATAAATAAATAAAATCTTAAAAAAAAAAAAAAGAATGCCTAACCATTTATGAAGCGCTTGCACTTACATTGTGTAATCAGGTTGCCTGAAAACTTGCTGTGGTTGGATTAGGAACCCCTTGTCCAACTGGGGAAAATGATGCCTAAGGGGTTAGTTGAATGGCTTCTGTCATCTTACATGGAAAACATGTGGTAGGGCAGGACAGGAACCTTGTCGTCTAAATCTAAAATAGAACTTTCTGTGTTTTACCACTCTTGCCCTTCTCAAGTCTTCCACATGAAGTTATAAAACCTCTCGAGGGCTCTCCTCACCATGTGACTGTGGATTACCTTTCTGATAACTTGCTCCACACTCGAACATTTAGGGTTACTTCCAGTAGTAGAAATTAATTGGGCCAGTGAGGTCACCTATGTACAAAACCACCTTGATGAGACTCCTCAAACATCTCTTCACTTTTTACTCCTAATCAAACCCCCCCCCTTTTTTTTTGGTCTGGACAGTAGCCAGAATCATCTTTGTAAACATGTCAGTCCATCCTGACACTCCTTAACTTAAATCTCAGCAATAGCTATCCATTTTGCTTTGCAGAAATTCTGAGCCCTGCCCCACCTGGCCCTTTAGTCATCTCCTGGACATCCAGCTCATCTCCTGGGCATCCGTCAAACAGGCCACAATCGTGTTGCTCCTCATCTAGACAGTGTTGTTCCATGCATCGGGAATGCTCTCCCTTTCCCTCTCTACCCTACCAAGAAAACCTCACTCCAGTGTTTTTTCTATGGAGTGGAATTCCCTGACCTCCTAAATGGATGAGACTGCCCTTGCCCTTTCCCCCACTCCCCCCTGTTACTTTCATGCAGCAGACAGATCTTTCCATAATAACTCTTGTGATTTGGAATTATTTATTGGTGTGAACCTACATGAGCGCAGAGGAGGAATTACTTCCGTGTTGGTTTTCTACCATTCTAGTTCCAGATCCTAGCACAGAACTTAGTACATAGTCATTGCTTAACCAGTATTTGTTGAATTCATGAACAGAATATGAGAAGACTGAAGGGTAGCTTACCCTCTCTGAGGACAGGGTGCAGTTTTCAACTCCTACACTAAGAATTAGGAACTCAGAAGTACTTGCAAGAACACAGAGGCTGATCAGGGCCACTTGCCGCTGTATTATCCGGAAGTTACCATCTATAGCTGACTAGTACTACTCCCACGCTGGGTACTCCATACAGGAAGTGACAACCTACTGGTGGCTTCCAAGCTGCTTTTTAAGGTAGGGAACATTCTAGTTAAACCCAGGGTAGGATACCCAGAGCCCTGCCAACCACCCCCTTTCCGTGGCTCCCCTGGAAGTTCTGAGGCAGCATATAAGAACCCTGCAGCTCTCAGAACACAGTGTTAAAACCATGCATCCAGTAGATAAATACAGCACCAGAAGTTAAAACCTGTATTTTATTCCCAATGATACCACTTTCTACTTTCTGAGCCAGTAAGTTGCTTTTATTGGCCAAATTTTAGTTTCCTTACCATTATAATAAGTATAATATTGCTTATCCTGCTTAACTCATTGCATTGTTTTGTAGACAAAACAAGATAAAATGAAAATATTTTGAATAGGTAGAAGTACTTTACATTATTATTTGAGCCTGATATGATTTCTTCTCCTTAAGGGCTTTTAAATGAAGGAAGACACAGTGATTTTCATAGAAACAAAGGCATCCCAAAGACATAAACACTGGGAAAGAACAAATGCATTATTCATTAGTGTTATGGATCTAGGTGGGTCGTCAGAAAGAGACAGTGTTCTGTAGCACGAAGATCTTCGCCTGCAAACCAGGAGACCTGAGTTTGAACCTACCTTGTCATCCAGTTACTAACTGGGGGCATTTGGTAGGTCATGTAACCCCGAGAAGCCTCAATGCCCTCCACCTATAAATTGCAGAGGGTGTGAGAGTGGGTAGGGAAGTGGAGGAAGGCAGTGCTACTGCAGTAGTTTTGAGGATCAAGTGGCACAAATAAGAAAGGCCTTCTGGAAACAGCAGATTGCCTTAGCAATGCAAGGTATTAATAAGTGCTTGCATTACTTAGGCAAGGGGAAGTTAAGAAGTTGTCAGGGAAGGCTGCCCAGAATAGCAAGGGAGTATCAAGAATGACTTGAGTAATGACAGGGAGAGGGCAGGTTTCACCAGAGAACATGTGCTTCGGGCAAGGGTGCAGCCTGGGACAGGGCTTATTTCCAAGGGGCTGGCAGGACCCAGCCAAGATGGTGGGTCATCCCCCCTTCCCAGGAGCTGAAGTGGCTCCTAAAAGCTCTGGATTACAAGGCAGAGGACAGCGTCCAGGTGGGGAGAACGTGTTAAAAGCATCCCAAGTACACTCAAGGGTGTTTGTTTTCGATTGGAAGATAAGGATTAACTGGATTAATGGAACCTCATGGATGGAGAATGTGCAGACGCTAATTGCCCCTAAATTACGGCGGATTCCATTGGAATTGTGTATTCTCTTCTAGAAGCCTAACTGCTGCCCCTCCCTCCCTCCCTCCCTCCCTCCCCACACAATGCTAAATGAACATGTCATTGTAACTGAGATGAAAGGCCTTGAAATTTATTTTCCACTTCCCTCCAAGATCTCTTGTTTGCAAAATACAAGAGGAACTAGGTTACTAGTCTAGTTTCAGTTTATTTCATACCAAAAAAAAATGTATTCTAGGGATTCAAATTTCTGCAAGATGTTTCTGAGCCTTCTTTCCTTGCTGGGTCCATATGCCGCACCAGTGGCCTAAAAATAAAAGGTTCTCAGAGTTGAGCGTGCTTTAGAGTCACCTGGAGACCCTCTGAAAACACATTCCTAGGCCCTGCCCCAGACTCTCTGATTCAGTGGGTCTAAGGAGGTCCTCCAAACTTGCATTTGCTGCAAGATTCCTGGTAACGCTGATGGAGGCAGTCCCAGGACACACTTCAAGCACTGCCCCTGGGAAAATCAAAGTATTTTAAAGAATCTAGTTTAAGAAAAAAGAATAAAAACCTCAAAATCCTGGGGCTGCATCTTTTGGGAAATGAAGGTACAATCACTCAGAACTTCAAAATGACTTATTTCCTAGGTCAAAAGTACTTATTCTCTTGGATTTTATAAAGTGTATGGAATAAATGTGCCTTGTTATGCATGGGAAATGCAAAGGATTCTTCAAGTGGGGCAAGTTCTTGCTGGTGGGCCCCACCCATTCCCCCTTCACTCCGGTTCGTGCACCTTTTCTCTGTCAATTATTGTTGTCAAGCAGTTTTTTGGCAACTCCACAGACATCACACCTCCAGACCTGTGAACATTCCCTCTGCCTTAACCCCACCAATATGTGTCCTGTCCTGTTCCACATGTATTTATAGATCACTTCTCTGCAATACTGCGTAAAGCTTGGGCTACTTTTGCTAATGCTTCTAGAACATTGCAAAGCACTGGACAGTGAATCGACAGATTTGGGGTTTAAGTTCTGATCTTGCAACTCGCTTACCATGTGACTATGGAAAGAACTCTCTAAACCTCAGGGCATGATTTTACTCATCAATTAAAGGAGAAAGTCTAGCTAGATGAGCAGTTCTTCCCCGTTAGCGGAAAGTGAAAATTGAGTATATAGACCTCTTCCCAGGAAAATGCACATGTGCATGACAGGCAAAATGTTACTTACAGTTTTTAGGCTGTGTAAATAATAGAATAGTAACAGCAAGCAATAATAATAGCTGGCATTTAGCCAGTGCCAACTTTATGCCAGACTCTGTGCAAAGCACTTTGTATCTATTACCTTATTTAATCCTTGCAACAACCTCTGAGGTCATCAGACCCAGTTTCTATTTGAGAAGATCATGACAGAGACCGGAAGGAATGCACCTCAGGTCAAACAGCAGTAAGCAGCACAAAGGGGATTTAAGGCTATCTACACTGTTCTGAAGCTGGTAAGCCGTCCTCTATGTTAAGAAAGGGACCCTGTTCTAGGTGATATTTCAAGTTCCTGAAGCTCTGATGTTCCAGGATTTGCATTTTTCCCCCAAGTCCTGAGAAGCAAACATTGGGAAAATGACCTATGGTGTTCTCAAGGCCTTTATATATCAGAGATGATCACAAAAGTTATAATTTAAAGGCGATTTGAGGTTCAGGCTCAGAGAAGCAAGTCACTTCTATCCTTTGTGTCTGTCTTAAAAAGGAACACTTTCTTATCACAGCTTCTAACCAGAGGCAGCCTCATCTTGAGGCAAGGGGAAATACCCACCTCGGCTTGGGCAGGTCAGTGATAGGACAAGATAAAGGGCAGATCCTTAATGAAAACCACTCTGCCTCCTGCCAGCAAAGGAGTTTTCTCAGTGCATTTTAAGTCCGCTAACCTCTTCCCAGATCAATGGCTTTTCATGAATGCACCAGGAGATCTTTGAACCACTAATGCTTCAGGGGCTGTTTAGGTTTGGAGTCAAACTGTTTAATATAACTCTCCTCCAGGTCTGGCTCTACTGAAAGGTCTCAGGAAACAAGGCGGGGGTATGTATAAAAAGCAGAACTGCCATGGCCAAGTGACGTCCCCCCACCTAGGCCTCCTGTTTATACAAGCAAATTGGACCAGGATGATTACTTGCAGGAGGGGAAAGAAGGAATGAAATGACATGTGGGTCATGGTGGAGAGTTGAGTGAAAAGGAATCAGATTAAAGGTGCCTTTTGATTGGCGGGAAGCAAGTCATTTGCTTGAGGTGGGGGAGCCAGTGATCGGCTTCCTCAACACACTAGGGCACCCACAGAAGAAGAACTGCGTAAGTACCACACCGTGCCAGGGAGTCCTGGGCCCGGCTGCCCGTGTTCCCAGGAGAATGAGTGTCATTTATTTTAGAACTTCTTTCAGCACTTGAGCTAAAGGAAGGGTCTTGTTAAGAAGGTAGATGACTGTTGGCATTGGGAGACATGCCGCCAAAGGGCTCTCTTGTGTCTACACTATGCCCACACCTGCTTTCCCCCAAGTCACAGTGTTACAGCTGACATTTCTTCAATGTCCCCCTTGCCGGCACTGTGTTCTGTCTTTACCCCATCGAAACCTCACAGCAGTCCTCTAAGGTGGATCCTCTGATATTATTAGCCGCACTATCAGATGGGGAATCTGGGCAGATGAGCAACTTGTCGCATCCATTAGGATAGGAATCTGGATGATCTCTCCCTCTTCGTCACCAAACTATGTCTCTCTATCTGCGTGAACATGATCCGCCATCACCCAATGTTTAGCTCATTTACTCCTAAAGATCTAGGACCTAGTGATCATTTCATGCATCCCCTCATTTAGACGTCAAGCGCCTTGAGGGCACAGACCATGCCGTCCTTTCACTGTGCCTCCCACCATAATGCCTGGTACAGTAGACACCTGATCCCTTCTCTTCTTCTTGCAAAGTCTTAAAGTCGCTTTAGGGATTTGTGGATTTTTTTCCCCTGATTGCAATATTAATACAAATTTACCACATAAAATATTGCCTAGGCACCAAAATTTTATAAAGATAAAAAGAAGAAACCCCCAGAAAAGCAGTCATTAACACTTTGGTATATAGCCTTCCACTCTTTTCTTCATAAGTGTATGCACATAAAGATGAAGCTTAAATAGGATCACACTATTGTGTCATTTTGTAGCCTGATTTTTTTTGCTAATGACATATCGTGGTCTCTGCCCTCCAGTAGCCACAGATCTTCAGTTGTGTGTACGCCCTAATCTCGCAGTGTCCCACCATGTGGCCGTATCAGCAGCCACTCATCTGTGCTTGGTGGGCTGGGTGCTCCCTGGTATGTGCCTGTCCCTGCAAGATGCCGCCGGCATGTCTCGCCAGCAACTTGCTGCTCCTATATTTCAGTCCCTGCTCTTGGCCCCCGTTCTTGGAAACTGCACTCTCTCAGCCCTTGCTGGGATCACAGTTCTAGAGATGGCAAATTATGTATGTTGTCTGTTGCAGGATGCCTTGGAGACTTAACAGTCCAGTTTTTAATATGAAAATTGGGCTGTGGCATTACCCTTAAAACAGAAGGAAGTCACAGGTGCCCACTTCTGCCTCAGTCCCTCAGGGCATTCTTGTCTCTTCTCCTGTGAGCACTCTATCCCTGGAGTCACCACAACCTGAGGCTCGTAGCTATTTCCGGAAATGCCCTGTCTGTGAAATTGCTAGGGACAACTGACAAACCCAGGTCAAGGGTTCATGAATGCCGGCAAGAGCATGGGGAGAGGGGGCAGACTGAGAATCTGGGAGTTTGGGGACTGAACCACTCCTGTGTTTGAAGTTTCCCGGACTCAAGTGCATCCTGGGGAATCACAAGTGGCTGAAGCTGTGTGGGGACCCAACTGGGTATGAGGGGGAGCTGGGGGAGATTTGAGGGGTTGGCAGTGAGAGCTAATACAAATACAAGCCCCAGAAGCCCTGTTTATTATTTTTCATCAGCCAAAAGCAGGCAATTTTTAGATTTAGATTTTTTCTGATGAGTTGTCACCATGGTGATGGAATTGGAAATTCTTTTTCTGACAGCATTGCTGTTGGACCATTTGTTGAATTATTTGCATACTGTGACTCTAGGAGGCCCCCAGAGCTGGATGCTTCCTTTTCCATCAAGAAGAGAGTTGGTCTCAGCCATCCCTTGGGTTCTTTGCCACAGAGAGTTCTAGGTCCCTATATATCTGGGCTTTACCAGGTAGGGATGAGATTCCTGGCTTCCCCACAGAAGGAACTCATGAGAAAACAAAAATCAAAGATGAGAAAAGAGTAAAGAATTTACCGTCTGTTCCAGGGAGATTTGAGTCTCTCTGCTTTTCTCTAGCCCCACTTGGTTGGGTGTCTTGCATACCATATTTACAGAATCCACCACAGGGCCTAGGTGCTGGAGGAGACATGCGGGAAGTACAACCTTCTAGAATGATCCCAGCACTTAGGAACCCAAGCTGCTGCTTCCATCACTGGGCTGGAACTATCTGAATTCACTCCTGTTCTTCTTTGAGCGATCATTATCCAAGATAATTTTTAAAATCCTCTTAACTCTCTGATATCAAAACTGTGTCTAGAAGTCCCTTCTTAATATCCTTTTCTGATCTGGGGCCAGCAAAGGAGGATGGATTGCATTCTGAAACTTCCAGCACTTTTTGCCCTTCAGACCTCTTCTCTGAAAAAGCACCAGCCCCATTAATGAAGAGCCATGTCCTAATGAGAAGTAATTTCGTTGCACCAATTGTCTTCTACTTCGGTGAGAAACGGATGTGTCTGGAGACGTCCAGTCCCTTGGCCCTGTGAGAATTCTATAGGCCTAGCTAGGAACTGCTTGAAACTGTGCCTGTGTCTTGGGTTCGTGTCTTCTCTTCATTTTGTCTCCTGCCCCTCTCACCCTCTGCCCCGTGCAGACCCCATTCCTCTGCTACCCTTCTTAAAGACAAGCGGGGGGTGGCTTATTCTGGGTTGCTATCAGTTTGCTCCTGGAGGATAGGGTGTGTGTGACAGCTTGGGCAGAGCACGGAGCCCAAGCTGTTTGTGTCACACTCCGTTCCCAGTGACAAACACTGCTGCTCGCCTCCCTGTCCAAATCTGATAACACGTATGTTCTCTCAATTCCGTGCTGTTGCTCTGGAAACGGAAGCAGCAGCACGATCTAGAGTAGGATTATGGCTTAGTCAACCTCAAAGTCTCACAGCCCTTCTGGCAACTTCTGGCAGGAAGCGTATCCGCTCCCCCTGCCCAGTGGGAAGGTTTGCCTCCTGAAGTTAGAGAAGGCGTGTCTGCCCACAGCTTACATTGGGGAATTGTAGTTTATTAGAAGAGGACTCCAACTTCAGAATCTCAACCGAATCCCAGCCCAGCCGCTCACAAGAGAAGGCACAATAAGCACGAACTGTTACCACAGCCCCTTTGAACACCTCCATTCCTCCCAGGTGGTCGGGCCATCCCCGAGTCTCCCCATTGCTAGACCTCAGTGCTGCATTCACATTCAGTGCTCAGCTCTGAGGATCAAGTTCCTGGCTTACAGGCTTACCGGCGGAGTCACTGGTCATGTTCTTCACCTTTCTGATCCTCCCGTGGGTTATTCATAAAAGGAGAATAATCACACCTACCTCAAAGCTACTTTTGAGGATAAATTAAATGGCATGTATGAGACTCATAGCTCAGGACACCCCCAACATGACCCTCTGGAAGAATCCAGTTTTCTACCTTCAGGATATAAATGTTTCCACTAGGGAGAAAAAACAGTTCTTTCCCTTTCCCTGCATTCTGTCCTTCATCTCTTTCTGAAAATGCACCTGCCTATAGGATACCGGCTCCCCTCTGTCGGAAGAGATGGGTGAGGCATGGGTAGGAAACCCGGACTCTGGCTCCCTTACTCACCTGCTGACACGTCACCCAAGCTTTACTCTCTCTGCTAGCACCTTGTTAACATGGCCTTTAGTATGGCAGGGGAGCCTGAGAGTTTGAGACACAGGAAGTAGGGTAAAGCTTATAGAAGAAACCATGAGAGAAGGTAGCTAGGAGTGGAAAGAAAAGAAAACAGAGGGCGGGAATGAGAAGGGGAGAGAAAGAGAGAGAGAGATTGAGAGAGAGGAGACTTCCCAATGAGCTTAGAACTCCCCTAGGTTCCTAGAAGCCTTTAGGGAAAGTTTACCATACGTTCTTCTCAATGCCACCAGCCTCCAACCCAGAGGTTCAGAACTATCGCTAAAGAACATAGAGGATTATTTTTCTACATGGCAAGCATAAGAAATACGTAGTAGATATAAACCCAGTCTGCAAACATCAGTATATATAAGAATTTCTCACACATGCCTACTTTCCACAAAAAAACTAAATCTTGGGCACTTCTCCATCCCCCTGCCCCTTTTCCCAGGACTGTGTCCAAGCTCCAGAGTATTTGAATGGTACCACATCCAGAACGAGGTGATGAGCATCTAGTTCATAGCACTTAAGTCTGTCTACCTTGGCATCCAATAAGACAACCACCTCTCTTCATCCAACTCCCTTCTTCCCTGCAATTTTGCCCAGCACGAGAAATTATCCTTCTACCTCCTTGCTCCACAGAGGCTCTGGGAGACTCTCAAAGACTATCTTTCCTGCAAGGCTGCTAATTGCCACCATGAATCCATTCTTCTGTAATGCTCCTGCACCAGGAGAGAGCAAGGGAATTCTGAGAGACCTGGCCACCTCGCTTTGCTCCACCTGGCAGAGTACGTCTCCTCAGACCTCAGCTTCTCTCATTCCCTTTCATCCCGTCTATGTCCAGTTCCAGTACTTGGTAGAGAGAGGTTAAGAAAGGGGTCTTTACCCTGTGCCCATCTGTGTCTCAATGCCTTTCATGATCCTTTCAAATATTTTCCCCAGAAGGAAAAATCTTTGGGCTTTTACTAATCCTGACTAATCCAGTACACCCCAAGTATACTTAGGGCTTGAGTCAGTACTGTCCAAAACAGAATTTTCTATGATGGACATGTTCATTATGGTAGCCACAGCTACATGTGACTGGTGTGACCTATGAACTGAGTGTTTAATTTTAATTGACATAAATTCAGAGAGCCACATATTGGACCATAAAGGTCTAGATTTTTCAAACTTAAAAGCTGAGAGTTACTGTCTTTGTTCTCTATATTGTGTAAGACAATCCATCCCCAAGGCAAAGATACGCTATATCCTGCATGTTTGGAAATGAGAAAGTGTGTGGGTATTGGTGGGTATGACGTGAAACATACCTGATATCACTTCAAAATATCCTCCACCATAAATAAATAAAAAGTCATGGTGTGCTGGTTTAATCCGTAGGAAGCCCAGAATCTGCCCACTGCCCATCCCTTAAGCATTACAGAAGATACTCAGGCACTTCTGAAGGATCACAGGGGTTCTTGGGACTTGCTTTGGAAATCACTGAGCCAGTTATATCTAAAATCTAGCCTGGTTCTAACATTTTCAAGATGTAGACTTGTTCTGATGAGGGAGTTTTGCTTTCAAAGGGGTGGTGACTTGTCTTCAGGTATAGCTAATTTTTGCAGTAAAGATCTGAGAGCCAGGTGGGTCACACCTTATGAGAACTCTTTCCTCTGTACTTCTTGGTTTTCTCTAAGGTTCTAACCTTGATGCTAGACTGTTCCATCTCCCCTGGAAATAATTATTTCCTGGGGGAAGGGGCAAATCTCCTCCTCTAACACTGTGTGTGGCTGGGCACCTACCAGTCATCAGTGAGGGGAATAAACTCATCATGCTGGTATTGCAGGATATTGCAGAGAGCCCTCCTGCAACCACTGCCCTGATTCTCCTTCACCCTTCTCTTGCCCCATAAACAAGTAGAAGCCCCTCATTTCCTGTCCTGCTTTTGAAGATGCTAAGGATCTCATTCCTTAACTCTAACTTTTAAAAAAATTTTTAAAAGATTTTATTTATTTATTTGAGAGAGGAAGGGAGAGAGAGAGAGCCTGAGCAGGGGAAGTGGCAGAGGGAGAGGGAGAAGCAGACTCTCCATTGAGCAGGGAGTTCAACATGGGGCTCGATCCCAGAATCCTGGGATCATGACCTGAGCTGAAGGCAGACACTTAACCAACTGAGCCACCCAGGGGCCCCTTAGCAAACTTCTTATGCAAAAAGCCAAATAGGAAATACTTTCAGCTTCGCAGGCCATATGGGCTCTGTTGCAAATACCACTTGGGCCTTGCAATATAAAAGTAGCCATAGACAATATGTGAACAAAATGACATGAATGGATTCCAATAAAACTTTATTACATGAACAGGCAGCAGGCCAGATTTAGCCTGAGGACTGTAATTTGCCAGTCTCTTTTCTAGACCTGGGAACACACAGAACAGGAACATTTTATACTATTTGCAAAGAACCGAAACAAAGTATGTGCATTTTATCTGGGTGCTGGAGGCAGCAAAAGAAAATGCATTCAGAAAATATAGAAGGAGTAGAAGGACTTATTTAATTAGTCCTTTATAAGAGAGAAATGTTTTCAGCTGTGCTTCGGGGGAAAGCTGTGATAGCTATGAAGAGAGTATTTATTAAAAATGTAGATTTCAGGGGCACCTAGGTGGCTCAGTTGGTTAGGCAACTGCCTTCGGCTCGAGTCATGATCCCGGGGACCTGGGATCGAGTCCCACGTCGGGCTCCCTGCTCAGCAGGAAGCCTGCTTCTCCCTCTCTCACTCCTCCTACTTGTATTCCCTCTCTAGCTGTGTTTCTCTCTTTCAAAATAAATATTTTTTAAAAAATATTTTTAAAAATGTAAATTTCAGGATTCCACCCTCAGTATTTGGGGACAGGGCCCAGGAATCTGCATTTTTGGCATGCTCCTCAGCTGGTTTTAAGCAAATGGTAGAGGTGGGGAGATCACAGTTTGCTAAATACTGCAAAGCCCTTTGTTTTTGTGACGCTTATGACTATAACAGTTATAATTATGGGCCTTCTGAGTTCGTAGGCACTAAGATGTAAGGTACAGACAGATTCAATAACCTAGGTAAACTTAATTTTCTTTTTCCTTCAAGGAAGCTATCAGAACGTGTGGGAGCAGAAGTGATCCTACAGGTCTTTCTAATTTATTTTTTTTTTTAACTGAATTAGCTTGGGACTCTAATTAGTAACAAATCGCATATGGCGCAACCCACAATTGGTTGTGAAGCAAGGAATAGAATCACGACTTCCAATGAGGCTGTGACTGGCAGGCAGTTTTGTTTCTTCTAGGCATTCCATCACTCACTTGCTTCCCTCCTCTGAAAAATGACAATTCCCAGATCTGAGAAGGGACAGTGTTTGCACCGGCCAGGGAATCACCGTCATAGGGAATAGCGGCTAGGTATCAATGCTGGGTGCTAATGGGCATCCTCACAGAGAGAGGCAAAAATGCACTCTACGTGACCTTGAGAAAGTCAGGGCAGGAGTGCACAAGGAAGGGAGTCCCCCTATACCAGCCAATGGGGAGTGTTCCAAAGACATAGTTGCAGTAGAAGGAAAAAGATAACTGCCTCTATGACACTGCATGTTAATTAGACTTAAAAAAGAAAAATAAGTTAAAAAACAACCAAAAAACGGTGCAGGCCCAAAAAGCAATAAAGAAAGAAAACTGCCTTGGAGCCCTCTCCTTTCCCCTAAGACCAGCATTACCCACCTCCGAAGGGGTGCAGACGTTTTCAGTCCCTTGGTAAAAAGAGTGCAAAGCACCCAGGAGTGAAGCCGAAATGAATAAATGTGTTTCCACAGTTGAGCATCCAACTCAGAGAGGAGAGGAGGGAGAAAGATAAATTACTCTTAAGATCACTTTTTCTAGTAGAAGATGGCAGTGCTGTACTCAGATCTGATTTCTGGGCACTGGAATTTGCCCTGAACTGAGGTTTCTCCCCCACTGGGCCGTCCAGGCTGAGGCCCAGCAAGCCCCTCTCAGCTGTCTGTCTATAAACAAGGGATGCCAAAACCAACCCTTTTCTTCAGTTCAGCAGCTTGGCTGTGCCCTGGGGTCAGGGCGGTGCTCCAGCACTGAGCAGCCCGTCTTCTTAGAAAAGGCAGTTTTCATTTCATTTTATTCCGTGCCCTTTGCAGCAACCCTCTGATGAGTTTGATAAGATGCATACATTCAGAAAATTTAAGGTGGAAGGCACCTTGGTTCCTTCCTTGGTTCACAACCCTCATGCAGACGGGAGACTGTTAAACCAGCTTGGGAGCTCATAAAATTGTGGGTTATGGAGCACCCAATTCCTGGGGATTCTGACTCTATAGAGTCAGAGGTGGGGCCTGAGAACTTGCATTTATATGAGTTTTCTAGATAATTCTAATACAGATGGTTTAATGATGCTGGTAATTCTGGGACAAGTGGTGTAAGTGGGAAAAACCAGGACTGGGCGGGGGGGTTAGAACTGTTTTTTGAAGGGCACCTGGGTGGCTCAGTTGGTTAAGCGGCTGCCTTCGGCTCAGGTCATGATCCCGGAGACCCGGGATCAAGTCCCACATTGGGCTCCCTGCTCTGCGGGAAGCCTGCTTCTCCCTCTCTCACTCCCCCTGCTTGTGTTCCCTCTCTGGCTGTGTTTCTCTCTGTCAAATAAATAAAAATCTTAAAAAAAAAAAAAAAAAAAAGAACTGTTTTTTGAAGCTTTACAGGTAGAACCATAACTTCAGTCTGCAGTAAAACCTAGCAATCTAACCAGCTTTGCATTCAAAAAAAGGCTTTGTTTCATCCAACTGGAATGTTTCTCCAGCTTAAGCCCCCTTTTCTTTCTTTGATCCTCATTGGCTCCAGATTACTTCTCTGACTTCTCCCCATACAAACAAATAAACCAAATACAACTTCGGAGCTGATTCAAGACACCTAGGCATTCCTTAGGCTTTTCTCTCAGTCTCTTTTTTCTTTTCCTTATAGACAAAATCCCTCGAGAATTCCCTCTTAGGACCGATCGTCCATGCCATGTTGCCACCCTTCCTAGTTACTGCTGTAGCACACGTCTTTGACGTGAGCCATTTCTACAGCAGATTTGGCCCTGTTGCTCTCCAGAGCTCGTGGTAAACATTCCGCTGACTTTGAGGAGCTGGCTGCAGGTGGTGTGCAATTTGGCCTGCCCCTTCTAGCCCTGCTGCAGGCAAGGGTTGGCATAAGCATTATGAATGCCCCCCAAGGAGTCTGCTTTCCTTTCCTCAGTGAGAGCCTCCAGCGCCTTGCCAGGTCTATGCCTTTCCAGCCCCGTTTCATGCCAAGGCTCTTCTTGTCTCCCTCCTTGACTCGGTGTTGGGCACCCCCAGGGCCTGGTGTGAGCCGGGTCGTTAGGAAAGCAGAAGGGAATGTCCCAGAAGAGTCCAGAAATAGGGACGGGCAAAGAGGAATCCCAGATGATGAAGCAGCCTGATCTACCTCCCTCAAAGCAAAGACTTCAGGCATCTCTAACTCTAAGGAAGGTCCTACTGTACAGGCCACACATTTGTATGATTTTTCCAAGGTAAGAGCAATAGAACTGCAGATCCACAGTGACTTTCAAAGGTAGACTGCAAGTCCACGGTCAGTGCCAAGTTTCCCGGGAAATGTGAAGAAGTTGCCATCAAGCAGTGATAGCGTACAGTCATAAGGGGCAAGAGAGTGTGATCACAGACCAAGTTGCATTCACACCACATACTCGTCATGTAACCTTGGAGAGGCTACTTACACTCTCCAGACATTAAAAGTCATATGTGGAAAAATGATGCCACCGATAATAAATAATGTTTGTGGAGCATTTACTACATTCTTAACATTGTGTTAAGTGCTTTATGTAATTTTTTTTTAAGATTTTATTTATTTGACAGAGAGGAACACAGCGAGAGAGGGAACACAAGCAGGGGGAGTGAAAGAGGGAGAAGCAGGCCTCGTGCCGAGCAGGGCACCCGATGTGGGGCTCGATCCCGGGATCATGGCCTGAGCCGAAGGCTGTCGCTTAACCAACTGAGCCACCCAGGTGCCCCTAGTGCTTTACATAATTTTTAATTGAAAAAACAAACGCCAATCCTGTAAGGACAGATGCTGTTATTTGTCCCAATTCACAGATGAAAAAATTCAGGTGCAGAGAAGGGCAGAATCTGTGTGACTAGCAACACGCTCTAAACAGTGCAGTGATACCAGTTTCCTATTTGATTGTGAGGATTGAATGAGGCGTGGCTCAGGAGCTTAGTATAGTTCATAGTGTACAGGGCTCAGCTGATAATAATTACATGTATTTACATGGTTCCATCCCAAATGATTTCTCCATTTATAGGAATATGGATGCACTTAATGAGGAATGATGGTATTATGTTTTGCTAAACTTGCACTATATCCATTATCATGCCCTTTCCTAGGAAGGCTTTCCAGATCCCTAAAATTCACTCCTCCCATCATCAGCACGATATGTTAGTTGCTAGATTTCCCCCTTTTGCTCTGTCTTGATTTCTGTAGCAGAAATGTTGCAATTTGGGAACACCTGTCTCTGTGTTTGACTAAACTTCTTTGTGCAGCGGCTAGATGTATTGTTCTATACTGCTAGGACTCAAGCAGGAGACTTGCTTTTGTTGACTGGCTAGCATGTCTTACTTAATGCTCGACAAGGGACTTTGGATTCGTCTTAAAGCCTAGAAACTAGATGATTGAATCATAATTATGGGACATCAGCTACTCCAACCCTTGTGAAAACAGCTGCTGATTTGCTGGTTTTCCTGGACATCTACTGCAAGGTCACAGGCCCCTTGAAGGCAGATGAAGAGGACTTGGCCAAGAAGAAAGGCAGAAGATGAGACAGAAAAAGCAAGGAAGAGAAAATCAAGAGAATAGAGAGAAAGTAATGTTTGCATAAAAGTATAGGATTTTTGACCTGGAAGAGCCTTAGGGAGTACCTACCCCCATGTCTTAGTTTTATCAATGAGGTCAGAACAGTCGAGACAAGTTATTACGCAGAGTTCCACAGCTACTGATTAGGTGTAACTTCTGGACAATCCTAGCAGAAACTGTTCTTTCCTGTCCACATGCACGTGCATGCACGCATATTGCCAAACTCTGGCTTCTGGAACCCCACTGCTCAATGGCTCCTGACACTCAGAATTCCAGCGTCCCTTTGCAGGTATACCCACAACCATTAAATGCACACCTGCAGGAGTTTTCCTACCACTGGACTCAGGGTCTCCAGGAAACATGCCCTAAACCTGCCCTAGCAGGAGCATTCTATCCTGAACATACAAACAGCTGCCCAGGAAGGGGCAGGTGGTGGTAGTTGCCATGACAGGGGGTGTGGCCAGAGCTACTTGTGGCCTGTTTTGTTCTTTCATAATAGACAGAAAGTCCACACTGGACCGAATATATCTACTCGTTGAGGGTGTTGCTTTATTTTCATTTGGTTAGTTGCTTTGCTGTTTGTTTTTGCATGGATGTATATAGCCCTCCCCAATAACCGGCTTTTGTTTTTTGCCCTTTTGGAAGTTTTGTTCTGTAGCCTACAAAGTCATTGCATCCTCGAGGTTGCTTCTTTATCCTCCTACAAACATGGCTGCGCCTTGTCGGTAGCCCTCTGTACACAGAACACTGTTGCCCAGCGCAGAGAAGCAAAGGAAAGCATTCATGGCCAGGTGAGGAAAACCAGCTTGACAGGAGTCTTGACCTGCCCTTTTTTGTTCATTTGTTTTAGACTTAAGTCAAAGGAAAGCCCTGACTTCTGTTCTCTCTTCTCCCTCCGTCTCACCAGGCTCTCTCACCCACCAATGCTTGAGATTTCTTGGCTCTCATCAAATTTATACTGACTTACCACTCTGTGTACTTACATAACCAGTCCCTCAGCAACTGAGTTCAGCACATTCACTAGAAAGAGCGAGAGAGAGTACACAGGAGAGAGAATGTGCATAATATATAATGGCCGGTGACACTTCCAGATAAAATGACTTTTAGTTACTCAGGCCTTGTGTACGATGTCAGAGAGTATGGTCAGTCCGTGTGTGTCATAAAGCTTTAGGACGTCAAAAGTAAAACAGCATAACTATCCTCCCTCCCTCCCTCTCTCCCTTCCCTCCTTCCTTCCTTTCTTCCTACGGAACATTCTCTGTACTCCAAGCCCCAAAGGCAGGCAGAACTCTGGATTTTTGTGTGGCATTATATAAGTCTTTTACTCTTTTCCCTCTTCTCCTCAGTACAAAAATGACCCTGTGCCTGGCCCATAGCACAAACAAGACAGGTAGAACTTCTCTTCTCGGGGATCTGACAGTCTAGAGGTGGCAGGCAAGAACAAGTAAGCAAATACAGATATTGGGCTAAGTGATAAGAGGTCAAAGAAAAGGCTGATGTGCGAGGAGACAGGAGGCATGGGACTTTATATGCAGAGGTCTAGGAAGGACTCTCTGAGGGGTGGACACCTGGCAGAGACCCAAAAGAGCAGAAGGAGCCAGGCTTGCTCAAAGAATATTTTTCACCCAAGGAGCTGCCTGAGGCCCTGGCTGCCCCAGCCTCACTGTGTATTGAGGGTTTAATTCCATGGGGGCCTTCACTCAGAATGGGCTTGAGGAGAGGTCAAGCGCCACTGAAAGCAGAGTAACCCAATCTTGGGGATGGGGTGGCCTTTAATAAGCATCCAGGTCCTTTGAAAACTGAAACCTATGGTCAGGTCCCCCAGAGCAGAGGACTCAAGTTTCTATTTTAATCATTAAACCAAAGAGATGCCCCTGCCTGTATCCCATTTTACAAAATTTCAGCTTCCCCTGGGAGAAGGGTTTCCTGCCTTGGACCCTGGAGGCCCTGGTATGCTTACCTCCTGCAGATCCTGGCTCTCTGAGTAATGTTGGACATGGAACCTCAGTGGTGGGTTCACGGGATGGTGGGGGGGAAGCAGAGGTCCCAGATGTTGGATGCGAGTGGTTGATGAAAAGTGTGTGGGATGTGGGAACTGGTTGCTGGGTTGTTAGCATTCAGATTTGTGGGCTGCAGCTTGAATTATGACATCACAGAAGGATGGGACAGCTTGTGAGCCCAGGAGCAAGAACATGGCTTTTCCTCTCCTCAGTTCCTGTGTAACCTGCAAAAAATCTGTTGAACACAAGATCGAGCGAAGCACAGAAAGATAGGCAGTGTCTGCAAAAGACAGCTCAAATTTTTGGCACCTGCTATGTGCTAGACACTGGGGTAGGCAGTCGACATGCATTGTTTTCCTTAACCCTCACGATATGTGACACAGTAGCTCACAGTACTCGTCCCATTTTATAGATGCAGAAACTGAGACTCACAGACGTGAAGGAAATTGCCCAAGGTCATCCAGGTCATATACAGTGGCCAGGACTCGCCTGAGGCCTGACTTAAGAATCTGGATTCTCTGGGCGCCTGGGGGGCTCAGTGGGTTAAAGCCTCTGCCTTTGGCTTAGGTCATGATCTCCGGGTCCTGGGATCAAGGCCCACATCAGGTTCTCTGCTGAGCAGGGAACCTACTTCCCCCCTCCCCCCCCACCTGCGTCTCTGCATACTTGTGATCTCTCTCTCTGTCAAATAAATAAATAAAATCTTAAAAAAAAAAAAAAGAATCTGGATTCTCTGTATTCTTCATGGTTGTGCTTCACTGCCTGTTTGTTTAGGCACCAGACCTGCCAGAGTAAGACAAATGGAAAGAGGTGGCCTACCTTCCTCAGGATGTTTTCTGAAATTTCTAAAGAGATGTGAAATGGGCAACTTTCCAAAACTCACTCAGTAGTTAGTTGTTTAATAGATGAGTAAGTGGGATCGGAGGTAGGGGTGGGAAGGAGGGAGGAGCGACATGAGTGGAGAATGATTTCCAAGGCTGGATCTTTTCTTTATTTGACTCCAGTAAATTTTAACAAGGCCCTTAATGAAATCCCAGGGCTTAGCAAAGCCTCTACGTTTGCAAATCACTGGCCCAGGGTGGAGGAAGGGAACTTGGAATTCTGGTGCAGAGCTTAGTCCGACCGAGCTGTGGTCCGTTCAGGTGAGCCAGCCTGGTGAGAAGGGGCCCCGTGCTCTGAGGGCATCAGTCCTGCCCAGATACATTGACCAAGAGTCCTGACACTGGCACAGGAAAGGCCCGACTCCCTGGAGGACTTGCCCCACGTCAGTGGCTGCCAGTCCATGAGATGTTTGAAAGAAATTCTCAGAGATGCTTAACACAGGTCTGCCGAGCTTCATGTCATGGTGCTTTGGAAACATTACAAAATCGATGTTGGTGATCAATGTTTTGGTGATCATCGAAATCCTTATCTCATTTCCCAGTCCATAATATGCCTTTTCTCACACCCCAAAAATGACTTCAACCAACAATGGGGAGTTATTGTTGTTAGTGTTAACTATTTAGTGGACAATAAATAATATTTATAATGTATCAAAGTATAAAGAATAAAACATGACAATAAAACTGGTTCCTGTCTTCTAGCACTTCAAAAAAAAGAAAAAGAAAAGAAAGAGAACATTTTCCTGCCATTGAAATTCTCGGTATAGAGTGAAAAAAAATTTTTTATCAAAGTAGGCAGTGGTACACATAGGGGTTCCCCAGGGGTTCCCCAGGATCATATTCTTTATTTTCTACAACATACTTAAAAAAAAAAAAAAAAAAGCGCCAGCTTGTGTAATGGCAAAAACAGCCCATCTGCTGACAGCAGAACCAGGTAACTTTTCAAGTCTGGTTGAGATTTTTTTTCCTTCCCTTTGACCTGACATCTGTAAGTAAAGATTTTAGGCTGTGTGAAACCCTGCGCTCCACAGCACGGACCCCTCCCCGCAGGCAGCAGCTGTTTTGAGTGTGCGGGACCGAGTGTTCCTCTGGCTGCTCTCCTCAGGGGTCTGCAGGGCATCCCAAAGTCTGGCCTCCTTCTCTGGAAATCACCATCCACACCATCTTCACTGAGTAGCAGAAGAATCAAGCCATCTTGCTTGTCGTCACCACCTGTCAGTTGTCACCTGACCCGCACTGCCGTGAACCCAAAGGATTATCATCCAAAGTCTTGTCATCCCAGACCCCACGGGTGATAGAGACCCTCACCAAGTAAAGGCATTTTCTAGCTCTGGTCTTTCTGCAAACCAGAGAGAGGTCCTCTGGAACCAGACACCCCTAAAAGTTCACGCTTCACAAAAGCTTGAGAGGCACTTGGAACTGAAGTCATTGGTGTTGTGCCTGGATGGCAGAGCTGCACCCGGCTGGGACTCAGAGACAGTGGAGGGTCCCAGAGCAGAGCGTGTGGGGGCTGACGCCAGTGTGGGTCACAGCTTTGGCCCACGTGCACTTAGCGTCTGCAGCACGCTCAGCTTCCTAAGCCCTGTATCTTCTTCTGGAAAAAAATTAGACTCGCATTTCTCATCTCACCAGGTTATTGGGAGGGTCGAATGATACAGGATATGCAAAGGAACTGTGTAAACTGCAAAGGTCTCTAGAAATAAAATGTGTTATATGTGAATGAGTATAAATTATAGTGTACCATTCAGTTCTACAAATGAATTTTTGTATGAATCTCAGATAGGAATTTTTGCCCACATCATTTGTGCCAACTTAATTTCTTCTTCAAGTCCAATCCAGGGTTACCAGACTTAGCAAATCAGTACAGGATGTCCTAGATTGTCACTGACAACCGCCTATCCCTCTAGGCTGCCAAAGAACCATGGTAGGCACAGCTTGGGTTCCACTCTCAGTCTGGGCCGCTGTTCTAGGGCCTTGTGTGCTTGTGTGAAACCAAAGAAGTTACATCTGCGGTGCCCCTGCCCCCTCCCTCTGGCAGTCAGGGCTACCTGCTCTCTGTGGTTACACTGGGGAGCTGAGAATTGTTTTGCAGAATTATCTCTGGTTCTATGGTTGCCTAGACATACAACACAGCTACTGCCTTTGGGGGGTGGATGGTCTTGAGGCAAGAATCATGAGGATAATTCTCTTTGCCTGAGTGCCCAGCAGTCCCAGACTCAGTATCTCTGACTCTCTGTCTCTGTCTCTTTCTGTGTCTCATGCCCTCATTCTCCTCCTGCTTCTGCCCTCAGCCCAGGGATGTTTCTTTATGTTCTGGAAGGAAGCCTCTTTCTACCTTGGTTTCCTCCAGTTCACTCTGCCTCTTCCTTCATCAAGTTCCTCTTTTGCCCCCCATGCTCTCCACAAACCCTGTTGGTTCAACTCTAGGCATCAGATTTCAGACTGTCAAAGCCAGGGAGTCTTGCGAGGGACTTCTCCTTTCTCTCTGCTTTATACCATCTCTGAGGCAATGAAGGCAAGGCTGATTGGCCACGTGCCTGAGGAGAGAAGACAGGAGAGGAGAAAATAGATGAAAAATAGATACAAATTAATAGTTCAAAGCATGTTCCAGCCATAATGAAAATGGTGCTCACTTAGCATGTACTTAATTATACCCTATGTTGGAGCATTTCTCCACCGGTCTTTTCCTGCACTACATTTATAATTTGGGAGAGGGACAGGCACTGTACTTAAGCATGCTTTCTCCCTCATCTGAAGTGAGAGCTCGGTGAATGTTTGTTGAACTGGTTCGGTGGCTTATAGCTACTTTGTGTGATGTTGGGATGAGCCATCAGGACACTGAGCACCTTCCAGGAAAACTGGCTGCTCTGGAGGACAGTAGCAGACCAACATTACCTCCATGCATTACTGTTAGTTTGCTCTTCGTCAGCACAGACAGCTGTGTGGGCTGGAGGAGCCTGGCACAGAGAGGTGGTGTGGAAGGGAGTTGGCACCTGCATCGAACGCTTGCTCTTTGGCAAAAGAAGGGAATGCTTGCAGATGGACGACCCAGCTGACACTTGGCATCATTTCAGGTTAATAGTACCTTTCTGAGAGTCTTGCAGACCCTGTCAGCTGACTCAGTCAAGTTATGATCATCCAGAGACACAGCCACTTGGGATCTGGAAAGTGAATTAGCAGGCTGTGGGTTTCCAAAGTTGCAGGGGAGGACATCTGGTAGAATGGAAGTTTCAAGAGGAGGAAGATGATTTTCTGACTTGATACCTTTTGGGGTCCTTTGGCTTTGTGTTCCAAGGCAGTCCCTCTCTCCTGATTGACAATTCCTTGTTTCTTCTAGATGTGTTCTATTTAGTAATTTTTGCTCACACTGAAATGTGACCTTGGGTGCAGAAAGTTCAAGGTGCCTTCACTCACATCCCAGCTCGCCAACTTCCTAGCAGTGTGACCTCAGACAAGTTAGCTCATCTCTGAACTTCAGTTTCCTTGTTGGTGAAACGGGGATAATGGCACATATAGACATTGACCGTGAGCTGGTGGGAGGGTCACATGCAAAAATGTGTAAAATGGCTTGCTGCAGTACCTTACAGATACTAGGTCATGGTGAATGTTTGCTGTTAGTGCTTTTGGAATAATAATAATTTATCTCTGAGGCAAAGTGAGAGCTGGAAAATTTCCCTTTAAAAAGGGGATGGTTGGGCACCTAGGTGGCTCAGTGTGTTAAAGCCTCTGCCTTTGGCTCAGGTCGTGATCTCAGGGTCCTGGGATTGAGGCCTGCATAGGGCTCTCTGCTCAGCAGGGAGCCTGCTTCCTCCTCTCTCTCTGCCTGCCTCTCTGCCTACTTGTGATCTCTCTCTCTGTCAAGTAAATAAAATCTTTAAAAAAGGGGGGGGCGGGGAGATGGTGAGTTCAAGTGGCTTGTCCAGGCTACCAGGGCTGGGTGCCCCTTCTCCTCAGTGAAGAGGTGGACCTGGCTGGGACCATGATCCCTTCACATTTCTCTGGCTCCTTCTAGATGCCAGTCCGAGCTCTTCCTGTGGTCTCTTGTCAGAGGCTCTGTACTCCTCTGCCTGGCCGGAGAAAGTGGGCCCCATGCCCTGTGTGCTGCTCCTCCCAACCTCACAGCTCCATTGCCACAGACTATGTGCTGACCCAAAGATGAGTCATCATAGAAATCATTTGCCTTGTTTTGTAGGAGTTTAGAGGCCTTCTTCTCCATGGGACCCAGTGTTTGTTCTACCTCACATCCTTCCAAAGATGGTTTCTTTCCATCACAGTGAATTGATTTTTTAACTTTTTTTTTAAGATTTTATTTATTTATTTGACAGAGAGAGAGCCCAAGTAGGGGGAATGGAAGGCAGAGGGACAGGGAGAAGCAGGCTCCCCGCTGAGCAAAGAGCCTGACGTGGGGCTCGAACCCAGGACCCTGGCATCATGACCTGAACTGAAGGCAGACGCTTAACCAATTGAGCCACCCAGGCACCCCAATCTTTTTTGCTTCTTAATCTCTATCTTTTCCTGTATGAACTTCACCCAGGAGGATGAAGCTATCATCACTTCACCAAGACCCATGCAGAGCTGAGGGCTTATGCCCAACACGGAAGCAGGATGACCCCTTGCAGCCGGTAACACTGCAGGAAAGTAGCCATTCTCCTCAGACTGGGCCCCATGAAACCCAGCACCACAACCTCCGGGCGGGCCAGCTGCTTTGCAAGGGTCACTCTTTGGCACTCCATTAAGGCAACAGGGAAAAGGGAGGCTAGCAGGGAAGATCAGCATCCATATTAACAGCCAGAGATGACTGCCTTGTCTCTGAGTGTTCCAGATGGAGAGGGCCTGGCAAACCCAGGGTCTCCAAAGGCAAAGTGTGGGCATGTACCTCAGTACCTACAGCCCACCTGCACAGGGAAGAAGCCGTCTTCAGCCCTGATAAATCTAAGGAAGGGAAGCTATCGAGAGGAACTTTGTCCTTTGAGAAAACCAGGATGGGGGCACCTGGGTGGCTCAGTTGGTTGGGCGACTGCCTTCAGCTCAGGTCATGAACCGGAGACCTGGGATCAAGTCCCACATCAGGCTCCCTGCTCAGTGGGAAGCCTGCTTCTCCCTCTCTCACTCCCCCTGCTTGTGTTCCCTCTCTGGCTGTGTTTCTCTCTGTCAAATAAATAAAATCTTTAAAAAAAAAGAAAAAGAAAAAAGAAAGAAAGCCAGGATGGTCAGAATGGTAGCAAAGGAGGTAGGTACCCCGACAGGCAGATGGACTTCAGTATACGTCAGCCAACTCACCCAGGCTGTGCACCCCAAATACACACTCTCAAGTGCACATACATGTGCACAGATCTGATGTTTGTGCACCTGCCTAGAGACTCCTGGGCCCTCTCTACCTAATCTCATTTTAAAGCCTATTGTTTCTAAATCGAAGAATATAGAATGAGGCTGGGACTAGAAGAGTAAGCTCATGGCCTGGCCTTTCATCTCTGATGGTCAAGGCAGGTTCCCTGAGTTTGCCCCAGGAGCCGTGGGCCTGCAGGGGGCAGCTGCAGAATGAGGTGGGCAGAGTCGTGTGACAGGAGGGCAGGGCTCACCCAGGATCCAGGCGCTGCCTGGACACCATGTGTGCCTGCCCAGCCCTTGCCAGGAAATGACCACTGAGAAGGCCAAGGGGATTGGTCCTACTCTCTGGTTGGCTTGGATGGGAGGCACTCATGGTTTCGGATAGAGCCATCTCTTATTTAGGAAACTTTGGGCAGGAAAAAAACAAGTGGAGGTGTAGGACTGGCTTTCTCTCATTGGGTTTTCAGATCCTGTTTCTAATAGTAAACACCAGACTGTCATCGGCTCTTTGTGCTCAGGGAAGTGGGAGTGTGTGTGTGTGTGTGTGTGTGTGTGTGTGTGTGTGTGTGAGAGAGAGAGAGAGAGAGAGAGAGAGAGAGAGAGAGAGAGAGAGAGAAAGAGAAGGCAGAGGGGTGGGGGAGAGAGTCTTTAAATTTTAATTGGTCTGCAATGAAAGATTTAACTGTTTAAAAAACAAAACCCTCTTAGTCCCAGACCACAACTTACGTGCTAATGTGGGAGGTTAGGGGCTAGTGAAGAAAGGAGGAGGGGAGGGACAGATTCCTAATGGATCCCATGGGGAGTTGTGCTGTTAATGGATGGGGAACCAACCATATGGACAGTGGAATACAATCCCGATCTACTAACTCTCTAGCTCTCGTACCGTCTCTTAGGTGGGGCAGGGAATCTTTGCTTTCCTTATTTTTAAGATTATCCCGTAAATGAAATAGATGATTAGGGCATGTTGAAGTTGGTTTAAGGCGTAGCATATACCCTGCTTCAGAAGATGCACTGACTGGTTATGCTGTAAAGCCCTGAAACATGGCGAGGCAGCTGGTGCCTTGGGACTCACACATTGCTGTCGGCTAAGATGATTATTTGCTTATCTGTCTTCTTCTTTGCTCAGATTATGAACCCTAATCCCATGGTGTCCCTGGCCCAGCACAGTGCCTGGTCTTGAGGAGAGATCAGCAAATACCTGTTCGATTTTCTGTAGGCATTTGGGGAAAGGATAGCCCCTAAGTTCCTGAGGCCCTGATGAGCTCTGTATCCTGGCATTGGGTTGCAGCATGAGCCTTAAGTAATAATGCAGATGGACTTTGAGGCCTCTTGCACTGTGCTTGCTGGGTTTGTGCTTCAGCCCCACCCCCACAGCAGAGGTGACTATGCCCTCCAGAAGGACAGGGACTGCGTCTTCCCTGCTAAAGCTGTATCTACCACTCTAGAAAAATGTGTGGACCCATCGTGGGTACAATACATGTTTATTGAATGAATAGACGGATGGATGGATGGATGAGTGAATGAATGGATGTTACAGCTGCATTTTGTCCTCTATCTTGGTTGTCCAGCTGAAAAATGGAACTGGGGATGTAGATACTGTGCCATTTGCAAATCCATTCTCAACAGCACTGAGTTGAGTTGAACTCGATGCCTTTGTTCTCATTCAGCAGGGCATCAGGGAAGACTGGGGTGGTGGCCAGGGGTGGTGGTGATGCCTGCCATTAACCGATTCCTGCCCTGTGCCAGGAACTCCCTTACGTGTTTTACATGCGTCGTCTCATTGATCTCTCCAAGCTATTCGGCAGTGCGGTTACTCACTTCTATTTCCCAGTAACGGTAGCAGAATACCCCCAGCGTTAGGATGGTGAGGGGGTGGTGTTTTCTCTCAGGGCTCTGATCAACCCCAGAGCCCCTTCTCTTACCTCCCTGCCTTGCTGAGCAGTACCAGACTCAGCATTGGAGGAAGGCCTAGAGGGGTTTATAGTAAAAGCGGCAGAAGAAAAACAAATTGTAGGGAATCTATTATGCTTGATATTAAAAGTCTTGTAATGATCTTATTTTCTCTGGAGGACATCGTGAAAGCCAGTGATTTACCATGCTCTCTGGCTAGGGGAGATGTCAGCCGCCAGCTCTCCCTACCTGTGCCTCAGGGCTCTGACCCTAACCCAACGGGGAGTCCAGGCGAACCATTCCCATCCACTTGTATTCCCCTCAGACACACAGAGTATCAGCCCCTCCGATGTCATGGGGGTGTTTTTCCAGGGGGGTCATGGGCTTCTAGCCAAAAATCCTTTCAATTAATGGACTAGGAACAGCATCCATGAAGAAAATTAGAAACAGATAAGAAGAGAAGGGCCTCCGTGCTCAGAGCAGAGGAAGGGAATAATTCTTGGATTATGCTGATGATTTACCAATGTTTTCCTAATGTGAGAATCGGTCAGCCGGGGCCTGAGTGTTTTACGAGGGAGGAACCTCTTCCAGACAGCTCACTCCCCAACAGCCCCGATAAATCCCCACACCCCCACTTCCAGTGAGAATGTTGCCCTCTCCAGAGTCACGGTGTCAAAGCTTGTTGAGCTGTTCTTTACGTATCAGCCACAACCCCAACACTAGTTCATGCTTGGAATATGAAGCCATTTCATATTTATTCTTGTTTTATCTGGCAGGGAGCCTTAAAAGAAAAAAAAAAAAAAAGAGTCCCCTGCTGGTGCGGTTCAGCTCTTAAATCTTTATAGTCTCTTGAATTGATTTGACAGGGCAATCATAGGCCATGGGTGAGACCCAATGCCTCTCTGAGCAACAGGCTGGATGAACAGCGGGGACTGCACAACTCACCTCCTTGGGGCTAGTCCTGCCACACCTGTGCTCTTCCTGAGAGCGTACGTGCTTGCCCTCACCTACACTGGACTGTGGACACCGGTACCATAGAAAGGGCCCCTGTTCAGTGGGGGCTTCTGAAAAGAGCAAGGGTATCTGGGGAGCCATTACGAATGGCTTTCACCAGAGAACATTCTAGAAACTGAGTAGAGTCAGACTTCCCCAGAGGAGCTGCAGGCTCTTGACAAGCCACAGTGAGTTTCTGGAAGGTTTATCAAGTGGCCTGGCCTGCTGAGAAGTTAAGGTTCACATTTTGCAGGTTTCATATAAGTCAAAGGGTTTTAACCCAAAGGACAGTGACTTAAAAGGACATCTAAAGTTACGTGTGCACATAGACATACACTCAGTTTTCTGGGAAAAGACTCTATAGATTTTATTGGGTAAACAGAGGGGTCTATGACCACAGAAAGCTTAAGAACCTATGAACTAAGGCGACTTTCACTGACAGCCTGAAATGATTTGAAGTACAAGTCACTTGTTTTACTTATTTCAAAATGAATAAAAACTTATGTTGCTATCTGTGTACTTGTTTTCAGGTCAGTTAAATATATATATATTTAACTAATATATCACATTATATATATATGTATATATATATATATATATAACTAATATATCACATTTATGATTTTTCAGATACAATAGATTGTTAAGTAAATGTAACAGTCAAGTTATAAGCAGGTAAAGACAAAATAAGTAAAGAGCAGTACAAGTTCTGTGTATCTGTGGTAAAAGTCGCTTAGTACGAATTGGGAAATACTTTGCTCAAGGAAGAAAAACATAGATGATTCCAGCCCTCTCAATCCCTTGTCCCAATTAGGGAGCTGTTTCTCAGACCCCCAATTTGAGTCTCTCCCACAACTGCCTACACACCACTGTGCATTCTAATATGCACTCTGATCAGAAGACTCTCCTGCTCCAGAACACACAATAGCTCCCTATGGCTATCACATTATGTCCCAAATCCTTTAACTGCATTTTCAAGTCCAGCCTCTTGCCTGATCTTAGCCCCACTATTTCCTGCTTTGGAAGCTCTCCTCCTGCCCGACCATTCTTTTTATTATCCCCCCAACTCCCCAAATTCCGTATTCATTTTTGCCCTGTTGCTTTTGCCATGTAATTACCTCCATATCCTCTGCCTCCTGTTTTTCTCTTGAGCCACCCCTCCCCCCAAAAATCTGTGGTTCCCACCGGTGTTTTCCTTCTCTGGAATATCGCTGCCTTGCCATTCTGCATGTCAGGAAAAAAAAAAAAAAAAGGAGACTTTTGGTTAATTACCTCTTCGTTTGGCACCAGTAAGCCTAGACATGGAGAGGAGCCACAGCCAGGAGTCTAAAACTTCCCTTTTGGCTTGTTGAACTTGTTGACGAAATGGGATAAGTTTGGGATTAATCTTTGAAAAACAAGTGAGATAAACTTATGGGTTCCAGAGATATTAACTCCTTGGTTCTCGTCCCAGTGTAGGTTATCAAAACCAAGAATTGTTCATTTTTCACAGTTTATGAGGTTTATCTTCAGCCTGTCATGAGACGTTGACAGAAAAATGAAATTGGTCTGTTTCCAGTCTATTTGACTCTCTCATTCCTGGCCTTATAACAAGTTGAAATGCTCCATTGTAAACACTTGAGGAGGAAAAAAAAAAAAATAGAGACAGGAGCAATGAATGTGCAGGTACCTCTTGCAGATATTTTGCATTTTTTAATCTGCATTTTTATTTAATCGTGAAGGCCAAACTCAAACGGTGGAGGGCCTCCCCCATCATTCCAAACAGAAGGTGAATTTGAAATGATCTAGTCAGGGAGAGTGACTGCAAATCGCTCTGTGAGGGTAGTTTGGGAATGTTTTGTTTTCTCAGGGTTAGACAGAGAAGATGCAAGTTCAGCAAATGAGGGATGGAGAGGCACTAGATGTGAGAAACTTCTAGAAGTGTTGCCTGATGTGTTTTCATTGCATCTCCATCAGACATTCATTAAAAAATAACAAAGGATTTGGGCAAATGTGAAAGTGGTTTAAGATGTGAAGAGAACGATGTATTTGCAGAAAAGCACTTTTTCAATTGAATGAGCTTCCTTATGCCTGCCTGACACAATCACGACTTCACTAATAAATAAGTTGACAAAGTCATAGACTTCTTACAGGTACCTTGCTCCCTGCAGAATTCATTAAAAATGGTTTCTGAGATGACTCCAATGACAGATTAGCAAGAATAGTTCAAGAGAGGTTTAGAACTAAAACCTCCAATCATGAGCATCTAGGATAAAATAAGGACTGACTTAAAAAATTGTTTCTCAGTACCGTTATTATTGAACAGTGGGTTCGTATTTATCAGATAGATGTTTCCTGAATGCTCCGAGATTTTATAACTGGCAGGTGTGTTTCTTTCTTTTTGTGGCTATATTTGTATAAAGGTAATTTCTGGTGATTCTTCAGTGAGGTCGAACCAGGCCTATAATGTTCGACTCTGTATTACATGATTCATCTCATGCTCTGACTTCTAATACCATAAAGTTTCTGTTATTCATTCTTACCTAAAGGTTTTTTGTTGTCCCTATTATTTTTAGGTTTTTGAGCATTTTCTGTGTTTTCTTCACTGTGTTTCTCTTTGTATAATTCTGAATTGTAGATTTTAGCATTAATGTAGCTGAAAGAACTTCCCAAATCTGGGAAGGGTCGGGTTAGTAATGTTTACAATTCTGTGTGTTCTTAACTAATTTTTTTAAGGCAAGGCACACATGTGTTTCAGAATTCCCAGCCTTGCCCTGGCTGGCCCGGCACAGTGGCTAGGGGCGCAGGCCCTGCAGGCAGACCATCTGGACTTGAACTTGGCCTTATCCACCTGTGTCACCCTTGGCTACTGGCAGAGCATCTTGTGCCTCACTGTCCTCATGTGTAGAATGGAAGTGAATAATATTACACCTACCCCACAGAGGATAAGAATGCATGAGTTAATATATTGACTATTACCAGTCTGGCCCATACTCACTTCTGTCTGTGTTTAATGGTGTTGTACCTACCTGACAGAAAGCATTCAGTGTTACCTTTTTTTTTTCCATGTAGCAATCTAGAAATACCATATAACTTCTTAGTAATGATCACAACATTTATAAGAACTGATTTTGGAAAATGCTTGATGCCCCCCCCCACACACACACACACTTCTTCTATTTCCCTAGAAGGGCAGAAACATCCAGGCCCCAAGAGGAAAAATCACGAAGGGCCTTCAGGCTGTCTTCCCCTCTCCTTCACACACTTCTCCCTCCTCTAGGCCCTAAGCTACAGAATCATTGAGGTCAACAGCACCACTGCAGCCCCCCAGACTCCTTGCTATATAGATCTGCCAGCACACAGTGGCATCAGCTCTGTGCCTGCAACCGCAGAACCTGCCCTTGGGGTGGAGCCAGGGCTGCCTCCTTGAGGCCTGTGGACACACCCCCTGTCCATACTCCTGGGGTGTGTCAGCGTGAACCAGGGATTCAGACTACACAGGCCTCTTCTGCATTCTCCACCCCTCAGCCCCAGGCACATTGTCCAAAGTTCTGGAAGGCAACACTAGAGGTCTAGCGGTCAGTGCTATCACATATTTTATTAGACCACCTTTAAGAACAGTAAAGCCAATGTCTTCTATCTGCTTGATTCACACTGGTCTTGAACTTGAAAGGGATGAGGTTGGAATTAGTTTTTACAAGTACCCTCAAATGCTCACACCAGGCTCTGTGTAGTGTTTCACTTGATCTGACAATCCTTGGAGGTGGGGATTATTAGGTGTTGATCAGATCAAAGAACCATGCTGAAAGGTGAACCTGGCAGCACAAGGCAAACAGCCTGGTGCCTCAAGATCTGGATTCAAACTCACATCAGTCTGACCCTACCGCTTAGGGTCTTGAGCCTCACCAGAGGTTCTCATACTCAGAAGTCTACCTCGGCTCTCCCAGAGGACTCATTAAAACACAAGTTGCTAGTCCCCCTCACAGAGTTTCTGACTCCATGGTCTTCTAACAAGTTCCCCACTGGTGCTGGACCAGGGACCCTGCCGTGGGAACACTGCTGTACACCCAACCGCGCGCTGTCCTGTGGCTGTTTCTGAGTTCCAGACTTCAGTCTGTTGGTACATGAGGTGGTATGAAATTTTGGTGCAAAACATTAGAAGCAGGAAAGTAAGCCTATTTGAAGTATTAACTGATATGTCTACAGTTTTGCATAGAAGATGGATCCATCTGAAGACATTTTAGAATTTGGTATACTATCTCAAGCTGAAATGAATCAAGGGAAGGGTGAAGGGATGTGTCACTTTAAGCCACAACCAAGTATTTTATTCTTAAAATACATTTTCTGGTGACATTTTATTCTAGAGACAATCTGGATGACTTTCCTTTTTGTAACTGTGAAACCAGGAACCATCCCTGTATCCCAGGAAATTCCTAGAATTTACTACTGAGAGCTTCCACCTGGTTTTGAACATGAACAGCCAAGAGGGAGAGACAGAGAGATTGGAAATTGGCCCTGAATTCAGGGAAAAGTGATGACATGAAGAACAAGGCCCCTGGTCCTTCAATAGACACTAAAGAGAAGGCCAAAGAAAGGTTCTAAGTGGGTTTTAAAGTGCCCAGGAGAAACTCGGATGTACCAGAAATACCATTCCCATGAACTGATTTTGACCTTTAAGTCCCCATCCTACTTCGCAGACTGGTTAGAAATGCCATGTCACTCACTATCTGGGTCTCCCCCCTTCTCCCCTCCCGTATCCTTCCCAGCACGTTAGCAGTTGGCAAGTGCTCAGAAAGCAAAGATGGCTAGCACTGCTCCCCCATGGTTGCTCAGGCACACTGAGGACCAGTGGAACACAGAAGCCTTACTTAGAAAAAGTTTTGCTAGGAAAGGGAATTTGGGGAGTTTTGGTGTGACTCCTGGGGGTCTTTCCTCCTCCCTGGGGCACAACAAGGAATAAAGCCTCTCCCAAAATTTTGGGCCCCCTTGCATATCTTTCTCTCTCTAAACCCTTTCGAGAAAGCTTTGGGGAAAGAGCTGCTTCCCACCTCTTTTTGAGGCTGCTCTTCCTTTAGCAGCATTCTTCCCCAGTAGGACTTGATGCCCATTTAGGCCCAGAGTCCATAATACTCAACTATTTCCTGGAGGTGCAGAAAAGTAATTTCATTCTATCCTTCCAGAATGGGAGAAGGGGTCAGAAAACCACCAGAACTCGGATTTGATCCTAAAACATGTGAGTCACCTTATATTCAAGCCAGGGCTCTCGGTGGGAGGATGTCCACTCCACAGCCCTCCATACTCTTGAGGGGCAGCACATCAGGGGCACCAAACTCAGATTTTGCTAGACAGTGAGGTAAACTCTCAAGGGAGTAGCTTCAAGGCTCTGTGTGCTGGTCCTTGTAGATGTCACTCTTAGGGAAGAGGCTGGCATTGTCAAAACCCCTCATGTATGGGGCAGAAAGCGGAGTCTCGCTAGGCTAGACATAGAGACCACAAAGAAACTGAGGAATCTTTGCATGAGGCAGTGAATCCCACCCTCCTGCCATGATTTCCTGGGGGTGGGGGGTGCTGTTACCTTGCCTCACAGCTGTTAAGAGTGACCTCATAGCACAGCAAAGCTGCAGCAGTCACCTGATTATCCTGCAACAATGAAAGGCTCTTAAACCTGCTCAGACTGGGAGCCAGATTCTACCCTTCATAAGCTCCTCCCCAGCTCAGGGAGGCCTCATCATGAGGCCACCCTAAGTCTCATTCTGCATCCGGTGCAGGCCATAAAAACAGAGGCGGCTGGGGCCCCTCACTGTCAAGAACACTACTTCCTGTCACCCTGCCTGGGGACTGGATGGACTGGCTTGATGCCATATCGTGATCAGCCCATAGAGGAAGCACCATTGAAAAATCTGCTGCCATTAACTTTCATCAGGTAAATTCCCACAAGCCAAGAGCTGTTGATGATCAGAGTCGACAGACCCCCTTACGGAGTTTCTGAATTCACTCTTTTTAAGAAAGCATACAGTAGCATCCTGAAGGGGTTTGGCATTAGAGCTGAAACCCCAAGGATAACTGAGCAAGCCTTAGGTCATTAGAAGTCGTAGATGATTTCTCCGGGATAAGTTTTGGGGGGATAAGTACCTAAGAGAATATTTTATTGGTGTTCATTAAAAATAAAGCTTTAGCCCCAGTCCTCTCCCTTCCCCCCTCCCATCTGCTTAAAATGGAACCATTTTATGTCACTCTCGTGTGAAATGAGAGAGGATATCTGTAGCTCAAATGTCCCCATGTTGGCTTCGGCCCAGGAAGAGGACAGCAGGCCCGGCTCTGGAAGGTTTCTGTTTGTAGACCAAGCGCCTCTATATCTGTTCCTCCATCTGAAAGGGCAAAGGCCTCTCTTGAAGGGAAGAGCTTCTTCACTGCAGAAGCCTAGTCACCCCCTCTTTTCCCAGCTGCCTCTGGCCCTCCTGAGCTTCTGTGAGCTTTGTGGCTCGCCTGCTCTGGGGCTGGCACTGCGCTAAGTGCTTTCTTGTACACAAATGATCTTGGCAGTCACCAGTTGAACATTTTGGGGTGTGAGGGTTGGAGATCTCGTGGTTGGTCAGGAGGAGCCAGAGAGAACAGTGCTGGCAGAATTGGATTCAATAGCGATCTTGCTCTGGGAAATCAACCGCAGATCTCAAGCTGTGTGCAAGAATGCAGGCTCAGATGTCCAGCGTGTCTTTGCCATCTGAGAGTTGGGCTATGTGCAGAGTTGGCAGGTGCCGGCTTGATGCTGGTTTGCCATGAAAACAGTTATGCCATGAAAGGGACAGGAAGTGGGGGTAGTAAGGGAAGCCACCCTTGGAGACCGCAAGTTCCCAATCCATTGGAACCATTTTCCATCTGACTAATGAGAGTCATCTATTTTGCAAATGTGTCAAGTGGGCCCTCTCAGGGGAAGAGCTTCTTGACACTGATGATTCTCAGTTTTCTGACAGTGGATTAGCTAAGGTTTTTTTTGTTCGTCTTTATACTCTAACACAATTCCAATCATTTTCTTTCATCACTTGTCATTGAGGACCCAAGAAAGACGAACTAAATGTAGTAGTAGCTTATGCAAACCATGACTAAGGTATCACAATTAAGGATGGGGGAAGCATATTTGAAAATAGTGTAATTAATTTGATAGTAGAATAAAAGACATTGAGCATCCACCACTCATTGGGTGATGCGCGTAACTATATCGCCCTTGCTCTGTCCACATGCCCCCATCTGTAGCCCAGGCCCAAATAGCTCATTTGTGAGCGTTACTCTGCTATGCATGCTGGAAAGCCCTGTGCGCTCTCACGCCGGTTCAGTCTGCTTGGTCACATACTCACATGCTTGGGGTGCTATCCCAAGGTATAGCATCCGTGCTGTGGAGGGACATACCTCAAAGATGGGCTCTTAAGTGAGATCAGTTTTAATCTTGCCTCTATCCCCTGCCAACTATGTAATTTTAGGCAGGAAACCAGGTTCTTCTGTGCATGAGTGCCTTCATGTAGAAATGGGGGTAGTGATAGTGCCTAACTTTGCAGGCTTGTTACAAGCATTAAATAAGACAATCTGTGCAAAGTAGAAAGCCTGATCATGGTGGATTTTATTATTATTATTATTATTATTATTATTATTATTATTATTAACCAAGCGCCTCTATATCTGTTCCTCCATCTGAAAGGGCAAAGGCCTCTCTTGAAGGGAAGAGCTTCTTCACTAGATATTATTATTCTGTGCATCTCCATTTTAACCAGGGGATGGAAGGGCTGTTAATCTGGGAGGAGAGGTGAGATTTATGTGGGCATGTAGATAAATAATTTGGCTGGGCATGGAAGGACACCAAGAGGGACGGATAACTGAATCCTGAGATATGCCTGTCACCATTCTTAGAGTATGAGCAAGTCCCAGGTGAGAAAGGGTGGAAATAAAAGTCAAGGACCATGTAAATGTTAGGGCTGTTTTTAATACGGATCCAGAGGATGCCGTGTGTGTGTGTGTGTGTGTGTGTGTGTGTGTCCGTGTGTCCCAGATAGCCATGAGAGAAGGTCTTTACCAGCCACAGCAGCCCAGCTTCACACCCTTCCCAGCACCAAGGGTCCCATTTCCCATTTGTTCTTCATTCCATGGGGTTCTGGAGCATTCCGAGGAGCCCGCACAGTCTTCCCACTCTAGTACCTTTGGGACAAGAGTGTCTTCAGACAGCCTGATAAAGTCATTTTCTTGTCTTTCATCTTTTCTCAAAGCTACACAGCTAACCTGTTGGGGACAAAGTCAGAACAAGAACCCCTGCCTCTGATTTCTCAGCAACATCCTCAGATCCCCTGTAATCCCAGCCGATTCCAGAAGCCCTCAGTCAGCTGCTTCTAGAAGCCTGCATTTTGTAAATGTTGTTTTGTTTTCGTCTTATTTATATTATCATAGAACATCAAGAGGAGCCCAAGAGCTCTGCTAGAACGGGGAAAAGGCGGGGTACAGCAGAGAAGGCGGGCACAGCCCAGAAGCAAGGTGGTGGCCTCCCGTGCCAGTTGCCATTTCTTCTTGTTTTTGTTTTCTGCCTCTCATTGTGTAGTCAGGATTTTTTTTCCTCATTACTGAATAAGTATAAGAGAAAATAAAAACCCTTTCTATGAATCTTGGTGAGATGAGAGAAACATGTGGTCACTTAAAACGGAAAACACTTATAGGACTCAAAGCACCTCCGGAGCAGAGCCTGAGGGCGCCTTGAGCTAATGAAGAGAGCACCTACCTGGGGGATTCTTTGACCTTCGCGGACACTGCCCCACTCTCCATATCTGTACAATGGGCTACTGTCAGTCCTGCTTCAGATGGCAAACAGGAGGGGACTCTGAGAAAGAAAGGGCAGGATCTTGCAGGTGGATGATACCATGCACGGGGCCTGTGTAAGTGAAGACTAACATAACAGAACTCTTTCCCCAACCCCAGGAGCCGGGACCAGAGCACAGAGCCCTGAGTCCTGCTCGTCAAAGTAGCTTATCAGTGGCGCCCTGAGGACCCGGCCATTCTGTACTTGGCTGACATCTCAGGTTTCCTTAGTCCCTTGGGAGATGGAGAGGAAATGTGCATTTTTCAGTTTGAGAAGGAAGATAAATCTCTAAATGTCAGACCCGAGGCTTAGAATGAGTACATAAGAGCCGTTTTCACTTGGGGCCTGACAGATCTGTGTGGGTTTACTGGCCTCCAAACACCCACCTACTGAAGTCCCGGAGGCTGACCCGCCTTGAGAGGCTCGAGGGTAAATCCCGCACCCTTGTCACCCTTTCCAACAAAGAGAACTCTTTGAAGCTCAAGCCCAGCTCTGGTGGTCATTATTCTGCATGTAAAGAGCCTTTGCCAATACCCACTGGCACTTTCCAGTACAAGGGGGCACTGTATCAACCCCCCACAAAACAGAAATGCTGCTGACACTGCCATATGAGACTGCAGTTCCCTTCTGTGTTCAGTAATCTTGGTTGGGAGACAACAACTAGAAAAGATGTCCTGAGGAATAGTCAGCCATAGAGAGCAGTGTTTCTCAAACTGCATCCTTTGGAACCCTGAGGTTCCATGGTGTATGTCTCAGAGTGAGGCAGAGGTCAGGGCTCGGGAGGAAAGGGGAGGAAACCGGGAAGCCCAGCAGGCAAGGGTCCAGGCCTCCTGCCTCCGAGAAGTTTCATCTGTCCTTTATGTCATGGTTCCAGGGACTGCTCCACAGACAGAAGTGTCCTCTGCTTTTAAAGAGAGTTTGAATACCGCTGGCTGATTTAGAGGTTCTCTTCACAGGATTCAGCTGTAATTATATCCATAGGAAAAAAATAAATAAAGCCATTGACAAATCCAGCTTAATTAGCCCTTGCATCAAGTGAAAGTAAACTTCAGCAGAGTTCTGTAGTATTATGAGCCAACATAATCTTCTGGATGTAGCTGGGGGTCCTCGCATGGGTCCTCAAGCACCCCCTGCCCTCACTCATGAGGTTGCCTTGCTCTGTCTGTGAGAAACTTCCAAGGACTCTAGCCAGTGAGTCCTCCAGTGGAAAAATCTTTGCCAGCTTGCCAGCCCCCATAAAGCGACTGAAGAAAATGAAGGGGGTCACTCTCGTTTCTGCAAGGGGCAACTTTTCAACCACTAAATGGTGGCCCTGGAGAGGGGCATGGAGGAGGGGGTGAGTCCAGAAGCAAATGCAGTGGCTTTGGGCCAAAAGGTAAAACGCACGTTTTCAGGAAAATTAGAAAAATTTGCTTGAGGCAGGTCCTACTTGCACACAGAGTTCTTATATGGGCCCTTTTATATTGCTGTTTGCTTTGCTTTTAAATAAAAAATGAGTGCCTGCCAGGCAAGGGGCCCTCAGGCCCTGACAGGGTCTGCACAGCATTGCCCCACCCCCACCCCCAGGCTCCTGGGTCAGAGGCGGATGGGAATTGCAAACCAGAGGGAGATGTGGGGGAAGAGGCAGGCTGGAGAGTCTGGGATGGCTTTGTCCACACTGGAAAGGAAAACAGGGGTGGCCACTCTGAGAAAGGGGCTTTCTCCTCTCAGGTTTCAGGGGCGGGCCCTTGAAAACAATTTGCCTGCTACAAAGACTAGAAAGGATCTTCACAGGGTCCCACGCAAAAAGAGGAGAGAAGCGCAAGCCTCTTGCAGGCTCTCCTGGCAAACCACCATGGCGCTCTGTCTTCCCAGGGCAGCATTCCCGCGGTCCTGGCCTCAGGGTTGCTACTGGAGGAAAAAGTCAAGGTGCACAGCGAGGTTTATGATGCCCATTACCCACCTCTGCACCTGGGCAGCAGTGTCCTTCCCGAGACAGGGGCTGCGGGCCCCCTGCTCTCTTCACTGCCAGGCCAGTGGCAGGGCAAGGCCCTGTGCTTGCCGGCTTGCCCGTTCCTCCTTGCGAGCCCTCTGAGCCTCAGTTCTTCACCTCTAATATGGGCACAAGAATAGACCTGCTTGATAAGGCTTTGTGGAAGGATGAAGGAAGACTGTCTTTATGGAACCTCCAGCTCAGTCCTTGGCACATGGTGACTACCCATGTGTTGGCTGTTATTAATTCAGTCCTGCTTGTTGGGAAACAAGTACTCTAATATAGTATCTAATAAGTGTTTGTTTTGCGATAAAAGAAGATCTCAGTGCCAGTCTCAGCTGTGTCAGTTGCTTCCTGCGTGATTTTGGGTAAATTCCTTGACCTCTCTGAGCTTTGCCTTCCCTTTTGCAAGATGAAGATGACAGTGCCCATATCACAAGGCAACAGCGTAGAATGAAAGGAGGTAATGCAAATAAGTGCTTAGCACGCGGCCTGGCACTTACCAAGCAGTGAATAATGAAAGACCTCAACATTATTGCTAGCTCTCACGTATGATAGTCTCTTCAAGGAGAACTTAAGTGTCTGCTCCCCCCCCAAAACCTCCTCAGAGTATGTTCCATAAGCTGAACCAGTAGTTAGGCGAGGAACATAAGTACTGATGTACCCGAGAGGGTCGGCCTGCCCATGGGTCCTGCATCCTGGTCCCTTTGAGTCTTCTCTGGGAGCCAGGCTACTCCTGGCTCTTGGCTGGCATGGGGACATAATTGTTTCCAGTGTTCTCATCCTTATCACATTTAATAAAGATAATGTTCTTTAAGGCTGTGAGGTAGTGGTGAAAGATAAAGCTCTAGATAGGAAAGTGAAGTCGAATTAAGAGGACTTCACAAGATCTGATCCACTTAAATCAAAAGAAAACAAAACAAAAAACATGTAGCATGAAAGCAAAGGTTTTCCTTGAGCGTTCTAAAGTTAGGGTAGGACCTTTTCTACCTGTGCCCACACACACACACAAACCTCACCCACCTGTGGGGTGCCTTACCAAGAGCAAAGATGGGCCTCCCAGACATCCCGAGGGCCCCACACAGAAAACATCTTGTCTCAGTTGGGCTGTCCTCAGAGCTCATCCCCTTCACATCTTTCGGGGAAAGTTGCTTGGGATCTGCCAGGTTGGTCTGAGAATAGGAGCTCAAGACCCTGTTCTTAATCCAAATAAATAGCAAGAGAGGCTGCTGTGAAACATTTATGGAGTGAGTCTGCCTTTTCTTGTCTCCTCGGCTTAATCCCTAACTGGTACGTGCCAGCTACACATCTGTGCACAGAACTGTTAGAAATAAAGGGACCTCAAAAGACATGCGATCTGGGTACCTGGGTGGCTCAGTGGCTTAAGCCTCTGCCTTCAGCTCAGGTCATGATCTCGGGGTCCTGGGATAGAGGCCCGCATCAGGCTCTCTGCTCAGCAGAGAGCCTGTTTCCTCCTCTCTCTCTGCCTGCCTTTCTGCCTACTTGTGATCTCTCCCTGTGTGTCAAATAAATAAATAAAATCTTAAAAAAAAAAAAAAAAGACATGCACCTGACCACATCACTTTATAGGAGAAGGAAATCAAACCTCGGACAGGTGAATAACTTGTTCCGGGTCCCACCACTGGGTTCCGGCCGCCCCGGGAGTAAACCCCGGCTCTCTCAGTTGATGATCTGTTTCAGCTCACCCTCTCCTGTGCTCCCATGCCAGCCAAGCAGTGGGGGCAGTGACTACCACTTCCTTTTCGAGGGCTTTTGCCCACACTGTTTCGCATTAGTGTGTGTCTGCCTTTTCCATTCTTGTGGGTGTTGGTTACAACTCCGATTTGCTTAGCTCCTTTATGATTCAGCTAGCTTGCACAGACAGTTGTTGGAATTACATCAGGTGCAAAGTAGTTGGCTGTGACTTGTCCCCCAGCCTTTCCCTAGTTGGGCTCTCCTTCTTGCAGACCCTGAAGAAGGAGACAAATGGGGCAAGTCCCACAGCAGATTCGCAGGCTGCACCTACTCTGGTCTTAGCAGATTCCTTTCAAGTAGCTGAACCTGAGTTTGAGTCTTCTTTTGTGGAAGAATCACTGGGGTGTGTTCCTTCTGCGTGTAGATACTTCCATTCTCTGCAAAGTTTGTTTTAGAAAACCAATTTGTAAAAGTTTTCATTACTAAGAAGAATTCTGTTTTGTGAGAATTTTTAACCAACAACAAAAAAAGTCCCTTCTTAAAGATATATACTCACCATAGTTTATCATTAACAGGTTCGCCTGGTTTGCATGGCTTTGTAAAAGGATTCTCTCTATGCTGTTTTCTTACCTGCATTCAGTTTAGCTTTCTAATAAAAAACTTGAATTCAGTGGTGTGTCTCTGAGCAAATCAATTTAGTGCCAGAGCTGAGACTATGGAGATGTAAATGTCTGATAACATTGAGGGCAGGAATTTGCTTCAGCAGGATTTGTTAATGAAAATAAATCTGGAAAATGTTGCTTTCTGAAGTGAACAAGGAGGGCAGGCGACCAGCACCACTGAGATGGGGTGTGCCAAAGAGATTCCAGGAGAAAGCTGGTGTATTCTCTGGAGGCGAAATCCAGGCAGGATTGTGTGGCTCAGTTGGTGCCCTGATGGTCCCTGGAGGAATCTCCTGGTTAATGCTCCTCCAGCCTACCCCACCGTACCAAAGTGAGGTCTGGGAAGCCGTGTCCAGTCCAGGTGAAACTGAAATCCCAACCCTTACCCTCAGGTGATGTGTGCCAGCTGAGGAACCCGGGAATTACATCCCTAAGCATCTGGCGTGAAGTCTACTTTAAGTTAGATCTTCTAGTCTCCCTGGGTACATCCGGTGGTGGGTTGCTGTTTTCGAGAAGCTATTCTGCGAGAGTGGCCAGGAAGCCAAACACCCCTCCTTCTCTATTCTGTGGCTCCAAGTGGACGGGAAGCCCATGGGAAAAGCATTGTTTCCCATTCTGAGGAAACTGGATGTTGTCTGTGATGCCTTCCAAATATGCAATTATAGAATTTTAGGGTTTTGGCAAATTGTGTGCCCATGTCATTGAGAAAGAAAGGACAACCACGTGGTTGAGTGAGAGGAGCAATGTGGCAGAGAGCTGCCCTAGAGTCGCCAGCCCTCCCGGTTTGCCTGGGACCAAGAGACTTTCCGGGACACGGGACTTTCAGCCTTAAAACCAGCAAAGTTCTGGACAAAATGGTCACCCCAGTTGTACTTAGGAGCCCCACAACAGCCTCTCTGGCACCTTAAAGTAGATATGGGTCGAGGAAGCTCAACCTAGAGGGGATTTCTAAACCCAGAGGGCTTTCTGACGGAGCCTGGCTGGTGGAATGAGGGGGTTGGGTAGGAATCCAAAAGGACGCCAAAATGGAATTTTGAGTTTGGGCAACTCGTGCCATCTGCTTCAGCTGTGTCACTCTGGGCTGCTGTGTGCCGATACAGACTCCCAGACGGTGGAAGCAGGAGCTCATGAGGACTCTCCGTTCACCCCTGTCCCCCTCCACCACCAAAAAGGAAAAAGAAAAGTCATCTCTATACTGCACAAGAAATTATTTGGTCTTCTTCCTGTTCTGGGAATGGAAGGTTCCTCTGCAATGGATAGGCTGCCACCTTGTGGCCGTAGGGGAATGTGAGCGAGTGCAGGTAACCACAGAGAAAGAAATGCCCCTGGGTCAAAATCAATTCAAGTGCCACCTCCTACGGAGCAGCAAGCTAAGTGCTGTGGCGCTAAGGCTGCAGTGAGATTACCGGGTAGAACTCACTATGCCTATGAGAAACAAACACGCTTAGCACGTTCCATGGAGTATCACCGTGGGTGCTCCCAACCACAGGACGCGTAGATAGTACCGGCACCATTTTACAGATAAGGGAACTGAGCCTAGGAGTTGTCAGTTTCTTAAGGTGACAAAACAAAGAGCTAGATCCTGAAAGCAGGAAAGCTCATGGCCTTGACCACTTGGCTGGGCTGGCGGTGAGACTAGCTTGAATAGCAACAAGACAGCCCAAAATTTGGGTGGGAGCGATGGGCCACCCTGAATATACAGGAGACACTCACCTGGTGGATGTGAAGGATGGATGGAAGGCAGGAAGTGGCTCTGCCGTCAAATGCAGTGGAATCTAGAGTAGAGGGCAAGAACCAGATTGTGGGGATTATGGGTTACACAGAAGGCGGGATGGAGCAGCCATGGAAAGGCAGGTGGGAATCAGATAAACACAGCGTGCCTCCACTTAGCAACCATTAAATGATGTGCTGTCAGCCTGCACGCAATGAATGTTAGCTTCTCTGACCAATATTTACAAGCATAAATTAGCCCCATGCTAGGGAATTTAAACATATTTCATTAATTTGCAACAACTCAGTGAGATCTGTAGCATTAGGACCTCTGTCTCATAGGTGAGAAAACTGAGCCTCAAAGACGTTTCACTTACCCATAGCCCTATGGATGGTACATGGGAGTCATGGTTTGAACCCAGGTCTTTATGACTCGAAAACTGTGCTAAAACCCCCACGCATTTGCTGGTGGAGGAAAACAAAACTGGTGCAGATGTGGAGGGCAACACTCCCAGCACGTGCAGGAGAGACAGTCAGACAACAGGAGAGAAGGGTTTACACAGGGTGCATGGGCGAGGGTCTAGGAACTGGCGCAGGAGCCCAACTGGCAATGTTCTAGGTGATGAGCGTATCGAGAGTCTTCTCCCTCCCACTACCAGTGTGGGCAGAGAGGTGCCTTTGCACTGCCTAGGGGAGAGGAGGACCTCGGCAAGTGCTGTGAGATGACCTGCCCTCCTCTGTGGCCCTCGAGCAAGTTAATGCACCCCTCTGAGCCTCAGTCTTCTCCCCTATGATATGGGGATCGCTGTTATTGCCCTCCATCATGGTATTTACCTAGCTAGCACCATGGGGAGGAGAAAATGAGCATTAACTATAAGAAGGGATGTGCAAGGACGGTGGGGAAGTGTGAGCCCAAGGATGTATTCTGATTTCTGAAACGGAATGTATGTGTCTATGGAAGACTCAGTATCAGCGAGCTATACAAAATTGTGAGGCTGGCCAGTTCATATTAAAAAACCTTACTACATTGGTTAGGTGTCATTTCCATTACAAAGTTTTAGGAAAAGTCAACCCAAGTTTACCTTTTTAAAAAAAATGGTGCTTGTGGCTTGGATCTGAAAAGCACCCCTACGGTGATTTAATCGGGGGTCTGAATACAATCACCACACAGGATTCCTCTCTTTTTCTCTCTGCACTAGTTTTCTCTACATTGCCTCCATTTACAGACCGGTGACCCCCTCATGGTGGCAAGGGGGCCGCCATAGCTCCAGACATCACATCTTCCAGGCTCAGGTTGAGTGGAGAATAATACCTGCCTTTGTGTCTGTTCTGGCATTTCTGCAAACACACCCCCTCACATTGGTTTCAGCTGGGGACAGAGGAATGAACAGCTCTGGCTCAGATCGGGGCCACATGCTCTGCCCACCCAAGCATGGGAACTGAAATGTAGTCAGGGGCGGGGGTTCTGGCTCTGCAAGCAAAGATGGGGGCTATTGCAATAAAAAGCAGGAAGAGCAATGCTGGGGAGAAAGGGCATCAGTCAACACATGTTCCCTATCGTTGCCTTGCCCTTTCATTTGGGATAGACTCCCTCTGCAGCACCAAAGCTGCTACTTGGTTCTTCTGATGACTTTCTGATGAACAGCAAAGCAGAGATTGCTGAAGCTTAATCCAACTTCCTAAGAATTTGCAAAATCCAGAAAAATGAGCCGAGTGACCTTGGAGCAGGATGGCATATTCCTGGCTCAGCTCCTGTGACCGCCATGGAGGGAATTAGGTCCTGACTTCTATTGAAAGAACTCAAGTGTACTTAGGCTGCAGTTTGGTTCCCCATCCAGGAATTGGATCAGAGTGCAGGTGGCTGCACGCAAGGCACCAAAAATCCCTGGCCATAAGAAGGCTCGCCTGGTAGGGAAGGCACTTGAGGGTCAAGTCACTGTGATTCTGAAATGACCTGAAAATTTTAGCTGACTCCTTTACAGCTTCTTGTAGCATTCCTCCTATTGTTTCTGTCCTGTGTGATGTTTCTAGATTCATTTCTGAGTTTATCATTAGAATCATCTGGGTGCTTGAATGTATAGAACAGATCCCATTGTCGACCTCATGATTCAGAATAGGGATCAGGTGGGGAGAACAGGAATCTGCCCGTTTAATAAGCACCCTGGGTCGCTAAGTCCACTGAGGTTTGAGATATTCTTCTATTATGTGTAAATTTCCCCTGTAACTCACATTTTATCTGCTCTTCACTGAAAATCAGCCTCATATTCCAGTTATTTTCTTCTACTCCAGAAGTAGGTCCATTTAGGTGTAGGAAACATTGTAAATGAGGCCCCTCCTCTTGGATGAAGTAGGGCAAGCAAGAGGTTTTGAGTTACCCTGACATTTTCCCAACGAGAGGTCAGCAGGCCCCATACAATCTCACCTTGGTATTCCACGGGGACCAGAAAGAACCTTCTTCATTCGTTGGCCTTATATAGGGCGTGGCTGTCCTAACTTCATGATGCTCAGAAGCCAGAACAGTTAAACGACGAAGCCAGCTGAGAGCGAGAGTATTGACAGGAAGCATGCCAGGTGACTTAATTGAATTTGGGCAATTCAGATGGGGTAGCTGGTTCTCATTTAGGAAATTCAGATTGAATAACCAGTTCCCTTGTTAAAGGGGGAGATGCAATTTGAGGAGTTCTGCATCAGGCCCAGACAGCCCAGCTAGTCCATACACTGAGTCCTTCCCCCTGCTCGTGTTCCCTGGCATTCACTTGGTATTTGTCTGTTTTCCTCCTCCCCTGGGAATTTTCTAGTTCTATTGTTAGGCTTTTTAATGTTATGCTAGTGAGTTTCAAAGTCAAATGATATTCTGGTTTGTCACCAGCGTATTTGACAATGCTGGCCCTCCCTTTATCCTTTTTTTTTTTCATATCAGACTCTCTGTGTCTCTTTCCTTGTTTTCCTCTCCTTTCTTCCTTGGCCTCTTTTTAATATGGCAATGCTATCCTAATATAGCTTCCATCCAAGACTCAATTTTGAGGGGTCTGGTTCTTTTGAGAAAGGAAAAATGTTCTGTGATATCTCTGTCTATATAATGTATTTCAAAAAATCTTTTGGAAATGACTTATACCCTTTAAAAAGTAAATAATTATACCAGCTAGTATTTACTATGTGCCAAGAGTAGTTCTAAGTACTTTATAACTTAATTTTCATAATAAGTCTAGGAATCAATTTTGCAGATGAAGAAACTTAGGCACAGAGAATTTCCCTCAAGGGAAATGACATGCTTTCCATCAAGGCCCGTACCTGAAAGGTGCTAGAGCAGGGAACAGACCTCAGGCCTCAACCCTTCTCCATTACCCTGTGCCACTTTCCAAAAAGAATTCTGGCCTCACAGAAATGATGCAACATCAAAACCCCACTTAGGATTTGTAATATTTCTGATGAAGAAGATATTTGCTCCCATCCTGGGAAAGGGATTGCAGGGCTTAGGTGGAGAAAATCTTAGCACTAACCTACTATTGATTTATGTGAAAAGATAAATTGGCACCAGACAGGGAAATCCCTGGCTTTAGGTAATCGTGGGAGTTTACCTGGGGGATGAGGCTGGCGCGATCTCTACAAAGACAGGAGCATTTTATTGTACAGAGAGTGATGTTTTGATCGCTGAGTTTTCTAGAGCCAGTAGCTATCAGGAAGTCTGACTTAGCCTTCTGATGTTCAAATCCATCTCGAGCGCGAATGGAAATGTCACCTGAGACAAGGGCATCAGCTGACCAGGCCTTCAGGAAAGCCATATGACCATGGCTCACCTTCCAGTTTCGATTATTCGATAGCTCACCTAGCATGACTTAAAATGCATGATTATTCTTTCTCAAAGGGAACTAAGCAAGCAAGTTAAAGCTGTGGGCAATAGCTTATCCGCCCCCAGGTTTTTATATACATTTTCTTGTAGCCAAGGCTGTTTAAAATAAAAATTTAATGTTGTTGGACACAGCTGTGCAGACCAAAAAGTTTGAGTGAAATTTCAAGAAAGCAGGGTACAGTGGGGATAATGACCGTGTATAAAATAAGGAGATTAACAATAGGAGTCCCTCGGAACAAAATACGGCTACTAGGCTTCAGAATTGTCTCATTCCGTTGACCTCTCATCAGCTTAGACTAGAAAGAGTCTTAGAAGGCAGTGGTGACCCTTCCAAGTGCCACCCAGCTGGGGTTCTAATCAAAGACAGAGTTATACCCCAAATGCCAACTCCATTCAATTTCTTTCTTCCTTCCTTCCTTCCTTTCTTTCTTTCTTTCTTTCTTTCTTTCTCTCTCTCTCTCTCTCTCTCTCTCTCTTTCTTTCTTTCTTTCTTTGGCAGGGGGTGGGGTGGGGGGCAGTGAGTGTGTGCAAACAAGCAGGGGGAAAGGCTAAAGCAGGCTCCCCTTTGAACAGGGAGCCCAATGTCGGGCTCTATCCCAGGACCCTGAGATCATGACCTGAGCCAAAGGCAGACACCCAACCGACTGAGCCACTCAAGCACCTCTCTATTCAATTCTTAATTATCTCCATTAATTGAAAAAAAAGAAAGAAAAAAACAGCTGAAAAGACTGAGTTCAAACCTAGTTACTTCTAAAACTATCTGTGGAGGTACATTTTTTCCCTTAAAAAAACTCCAAGGTATGGATGAATATATTTGTAAAACATAACAAAAATGACCTATTAGAAAAATGACATAAAATGATATAGAAAATAGAGGCCCAGATATTTAATTTCTAGATGAAACAGGCATAGAATGACACTTCAAAAAATATAATCAGAAAACACATTATCAGAAGACTGTGAAATAATTACAACAGTGCACAGTGGTCGTAGAGAGGGCGTGTGTAGGTGATTGTATCACGCACCAGGCTGTGGCAATGTCAAATTATTAATAAAGATTTCTAGATTACTTACTTTTAGCTTCTGTATTTATGTCTTCAGGGACCAGTGGTCAGCAGCTCATGGCCTGGCAGCAATCACTTAAGAATTAGAGGCACCCCAGTCTTAGCTCCAGCCCCCATGCCCCTGAGTATCCAGGACCTTCTTGGGAAACTTGATGCCTCTGATACAGTAATCCAGGGCTCTAGGAATAATGCTTCTGACATTGATTCAAACCATTTATCAGAGGGCTGTGAGAGTCGCTGATGTATCTTTAGAATTCAGGCATAGAGTTATTGATCAGGGAAGAAATGAAGACCTATGGTTATCACAATAATGGGTGGGTGGGTGGGTGGGTGGGGCAGGGGTGGCAGTGCCCTGGGGCAGTCAGTTACCTTTCAACCACATCTGCAATAATTAAAATCAGGCAGTGGTGGCTGGGCACGGTGCCAGCTGGTTCGGCCTGCTCTTGGCTCTGCTGGATCTATCACCTGAGGCTTTATTTTATTTGGATGGGCCTGGGGGAGGGGCCAGGTCTGGAACACCCACCATAGGCATTGGCACAGTTGCTTATGAGGGGGAAATAATCCTCCCATCTCTTTCCTCAGTGCTTCGAAGCCTCATCAGTTCTCCACTGTCTCTATTCAGATCTGACTCCAACCTCCCTCGGATCTCCCCATCACCAAAATCTGACCTATCATGTGGTCAAATCCCTGTTAGCATGCCCCACACAGCTGGCCAAGCACACACTGATGAATAAACCAACATGTGATTCAAACTGCATGTATGTTGATAAACAAAAGCAATTTATTCATGCATAGTACCAGCATCACACATATGATGGCAAAACCATATTATTGAGACGGTTTCCAAAACCAATACCCCCTTGGGGCACCTGGATGGCTCATTCATTAAGCATCTGCCTTCGGTTCAGGTCATGATCCCAGGGATCGAACCCCACATCGAGCCCACATCCGGCTCCCTGCTCAGCGGAAAGCCTGCTTCTCCGTCTCTCACTGACCCTGCTTGTGTTCCCTCTCTAGCTGTGTTTCTCTCTATCAAATAAATAAAATCTTAAAAAAAAAAAAAAAATTAAAGCCAATGCCCTCACCTGAGTGTTAAAAATTGTTTTGAATACTTTTTTTCTTATTTTTAAAAAAAGAACATGTTTTGAGGGAAAATACCAATTAGAGCAAAAAGAAAAAATCCTCAGTCAGTACTTTAATGAAACCCATTCTCTTTCATGAAGTAACATTATCCCATTGCAAGGCTATACCAGAATGCATGTATCCATTCCTTTATCCGTGGACATTCGGTTACACATTCATTTTTTTTCACTTAAAGTTACAGTGTAAACATTCCCATGTCATTAGAAAACTATCCTACCCTAGTCATTTAAGGACAACATAGTTGGAGGGCAGTTTCCCCTGCCCCATATCCCTGTCCTTCCTCCATTGGAACTGGTCTGTGGTGCTCACATCCTGTTTTTATTATGAGGTGCATTTTGCTTCCAGGCCCCTCCGCTCTTATATGAATATGATATTTTATTTGGCCAATGCCATATTTTTTTCTCCCAAATTTCTGCTCTCAATAGTGTCACTGAACCTGTATCTTTGTCTGCCTTCAGCATTATTTCCGTAGATGAAATACATAGCCTCGTAAGCGCTGGATCAAAGGGCATAGGACCTTCTTTGAAGCCTTGCCATATTACGCAAGTCAATGCAGAAAGACAAGATCTTCAACTGTGGAGAAAGGCTCTGGTCCTAATTCTCACTCTGCCACTTACCAAGCTGAGTGACCTTTGTTAGGGACTGACACTATCTGAGCTTCGGTTGCCTCAGTGATAAAAGTTCACAGTTGTGAAGCTTACACAAACACGAATTTCAAGCCCTGAGCACAGTTCCCAGCCTAGGCAGTGGCCTTCCCCTGGGACAGTCGATGTTCAACGGAGGACACGTCTTTAACTCTGTGTGCCATCTCCAGCAGTCTTTACACAAGGATCAAACTTGGGCATCACTGCATAGTCCATTTTAGGCAGAGACAAGAGGTGTGCGGGCTGGAATTTGAAAGGCAGGCACAACTGCTCTAGCTCTTTGAAAATGAATCAAACCTGCTGTGAACAAATGGTTACTAGATGAAAAGAGTTTAGGGTTTGCTTCTTCCGAGGGTTGTGTCCCGTTCTCTAAAAGTGGGGGTCCTCAAACTTGTGTGGTTTGATGAGCAAGACAGTGATGCCAGGTTCTGAAATCCCAGGGGCTGAGAGCAGGCCGTTTTTGCCCAGGTTCTGCTCTCCCAGGGTTCTTTGTGAAGCTTGCTGAGGGCTAAGGAGAGAGAGAGAGAAATGACACCTACTGATCCCGAGCAGAAATCCCTGCACTTCTTTGATGTGTTTCGGTTGAAACCTACAAAGGTTAAAATTGAGAAAGCACCCAGGGAAGGGGAGTGGTACACACTTCGCTTTGTTTGGGACTTGAGTCCCCTGTCTGCCCTTGCTTTTTCAGCAGGCACATTTGTATGTTTGGATTTTCCAGAAGGGATAAATCACACAAACAGAGCACCTTGAGAATCCTTCAGGGAGTCCAGCTCTGCTCCAGCCCCCTCCTGTTAAACACATGCCCCATTCTCCAGGCTGCACAGAGCGCTGCACACACCACCCTTGTCTGAGAGCTTTTTTCTGGAAAACTCATTCTTGGAGAGAACTTTCTTTGTGTAGCAGTTCAGCCTTTTAGACTAAACAGATGAGAAAATAGTGAAGCATAGAAAAGGAGAGAAAGAGAGAGTTTCTTTTGGTAAACAGAAAGGGAAGGAGTCGCCTTTGGTTTAATGTTCTCTACCACTCTGATTCACTCGCTGCATGTTGACTGTGTCCCCCAAGCCAAGAAAGATAGTGAGAAACAGGCCCTCTCTCGCGCTGTGTCCTGTTTTCTCTTTGTTTTCTCATTGCTTGGATGGTGCAGTGAGCCTGTGCAGCCTCCAAGTGCACATCTTGTCCTCCCCGGGCCCCCAAACAGGCCTGTGGTATTTGGCCTGCAATGCAGCATTCATTTAAAATCAAAGCTTTGAAGGTTGCTCTGGTTTGAGAACAATCTGGGAGCATGGGATTCCTTGGCACGTGGGCCTCTTGGGGCTAAGCGGAAAAAGCAAAGTCTAGTTTCCCCGGGATAAGCCCAAAGTGATGTTCAAGACAGCCTCCAGGGTGATGGGCCTGGCTTTGAAACCAAATCCAAGACAGTTTCCCCTGCCCCATATCCCTGTCCTTCCTCCATTGGAACTGGTCTGTGGTGCTCACATCCTGTTTTTATTATGAGGTGCATTTTGCTTCCAGGCCCCTCCGCTCCTGCCATCCTCCCCCACCCCGCAAGATGGGTCCCGGGTCCATTAGCATGCTGGTGGAGTCAGAGCAGATGACAGGCCGCCCAAGGCTGAGCTTCCAACTGAGGAGGGAGGGAACGTTGGACCGGCAATTTCGGGAGACAGTTAAAAGATTAGATAGTAAATTTACTTAACAGAGACTAATCGCCTGGGACTGGGTTTCATATCCTGTTTTGAAATAATGTATTTTCTTTTGTGCTCTGGTCTGAATCTGTCATCCCTCCTCTAATAATGAGAGGCAGTGGATTTTTAATCTTTGACCCTCTTCCATATAATCTAATCACAGTGGTTTTCGGCTCCTCCTGGCCTTATTTGGTCAAGTGTGGGAGAGAGAAAGAACTCGCTTCTCTGGCACCTGGCCATTCTCTACTTCTTGTCAGGGGCTGGGCTAACGGGTAGATTCAGACTCTACCTGTGTGAGAGGTTCCGCTGCGTGCTCTACAGGTGGGGAGAAGGGAAGCAGGAAAGAGGAAAGGAAGGCCAGGCCTCTTGCATCTGAGTCAGATGAGTGATAGTGGCCCACAGAAACTGCAGCACAGCAGTCCCGACATCTCCCTCAGACCAGGACTTCCTCCTGAGCGGTGAGTCACAAACCGGGAGCGGCCTCAAGAGAGGCAAGCATCCTCCCACAAAGCCTCTGAGTTGAATAGAATTACAGAGGACACCCAGGTAATCCTCCGATTGTCTACACATGGAGCGTCTACACATTTACTGCACTCCTCTTCCCTTTCAAGCTGGGAGGTCTCTGGGTGCCTCTCCGTTCTCTCTGGGTTTGGTGCATAGGTGGGGGCTTGACCGCACGCACCCCATGCTGAGGTCTTCCCTTCAGGTGGGGTAGCCAGATGGGGTGCCTCTTCTGGCTCTCTGACATTGGGAGTCTCCCCAAGAGGAATCCTGGAGGCTGGAAGAGTGGATTCAGTTGGAACAAGAAATGGGAGAAAGTAAACAGAGGAATGCTTTCACTTTCCCTGCTGCCCTGCTCTCTCCACTTGTGTGACTGCTGCTTGCCTGGGGCTAGGGACGGGGACGAGATATCTGTCATGTCCCTCTCCACCTGTCCCAGCATTCAGGGCTCAGTGACGTTCCAGATACAGCCAAGTCCTGGGACAGCTCAGCCCACGTTCTCTCCTAACAAAAGTAACAAAGCTACTTGAAAGTAACAAAACCCAACCAAATCCAAATAAAAAAAGGAATTTTTGAAACCATACACTGGGAGGCATCTCAAATCAAAGAGACGTTGCAAACAGAGCTTGCAAAGACAGGCACTGATCATCTTCCTAGGGTCGTGAGAGCAGTGATTGCTTGAGAGTCAGACCCAGGCCCCAGTGCTGATGAATACGTGCCAACTACATTCGGGGTTAATTTTGGTTCCTTTGCCTGTAATTCAAATACCATTTGATGGGGACAGAATCTCATTGGCCCAGCATGAGTCATGCATTTGGCCCCAAGAAAGGCAGGGCATCTTGATTAGGAGCCCGACCAGATTGTACACAGGGAAAGGCAATGCCTCGCCAGGTAATTTAGGGAGGGTGTCTCTTTATCCAAAGAAAGCGATGATGGACAGCCAAAACCAACCAATTTCAGCCATACATCCGCAGTTCCATGTCTCACTAAGATATGATCTCCCTCGGTAGGTCTTGCCACCAAGCACAGAGCAGAGCAGTATGAAAGGCCTTAGAAGAAACACTGGCGATGCTTTCTTTTCTTGCTCCCTTCCCTTCACTCGCACGCATACCCACCTCCTGCCAGCATCACAAAGGGTAGGGAGACTCGTAGAACTTGACTTTTTGAGTCGAGGTTATTTTATTTCTTTTACATCTCTAGGTTCCAGTCTTCACTTGTCTTCATCAACTTTCCTCCTGGGCCCCTTTGTTCCCCATTCAGATCCCCGCCACCACTCAAGATCCCTGCCACTGCTCAAGATCCCCATCCCACCCCCTCCCTGAAATTCACAGCTGAGATAAATAATTCATAGGCAAAATAAATATCCAGCCCCCATCCCCAGCTCTGTGTAATTACCTCCCTGGTGTGCCTTGGCTTTGCCTTATGGGAAATGTGAGAAGGGAAACGGGTCCTTTTAGCCCGTGAATGGTGCTTTATTATTTTGATGCATGAATGCGGAAGGAATAAGAGACAAAATAAAGTTAATAATACATTGCAGTGTAGATAATTCATCACTTAAATCAATAGGAACTGCAGGTCACTGAACTGGAACTGGTGTTACTGTGATCCAAACATGGAATTAATAATTGAAACTACACTGATCTGTCTTCCTGCAATGGGAAGACAGACAGCCCTAGGGATAGATACATACAGCACAGGAGGAACAAGGCAATAGAGACAGACAGATGATTCATTTAACTCCTACAGCTGTCACATACAGTAAATATGAAAATCTGCTTTCTATCTGGAATCGGCCTCATTTGGGAGCAAGGTTAGCTGAATTATATCCTCAGCTGTGTGTTTATTTTTTCATTTATTGCAGGAATTTAAAATGATTGGTTAGCATGGAATGCCACATTCTCTGAAGTTGAAAAAGCTCTCTCGCAATAACCAGGCAGTGGTATGCACAGCCTGTGGGGCCCCGTTACCTTCTCTTCACTTACCTGAAAATTCTGGGTCCTCAGCATCCCAGGAAGTTCGGTTCTGCAGCCATATTGAGGACACTGGAATCTGTTAGCAAAAGAGGATAACAGAGTCAGGAAGACAAGCTCAGAGAGAAAGCCTCAGGCCTATAATCTTGGGCAAGTTACATGATCTCTCTGAGCCTCGGTTTCCCTCCCTCTTAAGGCAGCTAGCACCCCCCTCATCAGGCACATGAGAAGTGAATGAGTTTGAATGAAAGTACTTAGACTCATGAATGGCAGCTGGTATCCACAATGTTTGACATCCTTCTTGGTGGTTGCTCATGGGGTCACTGGGCCAGGGCAAGGTGAAGTTTGTGGTTTACGGAGAGATGTTTATCGTTGCTTGAACTAAAAATCAACCCTAGCACTTTGGCTTTTTAAGAAGTAGCACGATTTTAGAAGTTAATCTGTGCCCTGTTGCCTTCTGCCTCTGAGAATGAAGAGTAGTGGGACCCCGAGCAGGGGCAGGACGATAGGTCTGGATGCATTGCCAAAGTAGGAATTCTACCTGGAGCAGGAGATTTGGCAGAGTTATATTGTCCTGCCTCATAGAATGGGAGGAAGTGGGGTGAAGATCAGGTTTCCAGAGAACTCTTTCAAGAGAGAGAAGCAAAGGAGAGAATCCAGGGAAGAATACAGGAGGTGGAGCCATGCAGAGAAAGGTGGCTGAAGTGTTTAAGAACAGAGATGCTTCAAATTCAATTTAAACCTCCCTCCATCCCCTCAACCTTTACATTAGTGTGCGTCCTATACCAATGCTTTGTGTGTGGGTGTGTATTTGGGACTCCGGTGGGATGCCACCTGCCAGGTACGCAGAAGTCCTTTCTCCAGGAAGTCCCTTGTTGTGTTTACCTGCATTTCTGTTGAAAGAAGGGTCTGCTTGTCCCTTGTGGTAACTTTTCTCCCTAATGGAGCACAGGTCTGAGAAGGCCATGGGGATGTGTGGCCAACACTAAGAAAGAGAATGGTGGAATGCCAGTTCCCTGAGGCCAAGGAGGAAGATCCAGCAAATGAGTAGTGTTTCTAGAAGGGATACTATCAGTCCTTTCCCCATCCTCAGAGGAGAGGTAGAGTTGTGACTGCTGGTAGAAGACAGGGCCCAGGGCAGAGAGTAGGTAGGGAGAACCCCTCCCTAAAGACAGAAGCAATTAAATTCTGAACGGGTTGTTGTTGTTGTTTTAAAGATCCAGCTCCCCTCTTCTCTCAAAAGGATTTTGGAGCCTATTGGCTCTTCTGAGTGTTAACTATTTTTAGAGAAAGTGCAATAGAGTACCATTAATGTAAGCATTGGTTCTAAAGTGAGCAGTGATATGAAAATCTGTACAGTCAGAGGTATCCTTGAAAAGCCCTTAAATTACCCTTCAGTCTCCAGAGCCTTGGCCCTTCAAAACTCAAAGGCCAAAAAGAAACTTACTTTTTAAAATTCTGTTTTCTTTTGGGATCTGACTTCCCAATGAGTAGTAGAGGCTGAGATCTGGTTCAAACTGGAAAGAGGATAGGATCAACAAAGGAGTTTTCTCTTTGGGCTGAGCAATACAGCACTGTTTCATGAGTCAGAAGTCAGGTGCCCTTGCCCCTATGACTTCAGTCAATAGTGTTAAAAGTGGAGAAGGCAGCAAACTAAGAGACAAGACTTCAGGTTGAGGTCTAGCTCCTCTGATTGTGGTTGTGGGACTTTGAACAAGACACTTGACCTCTCTGGATATTGACTTCCCAAACTTTAAAACAAATTCAGTGAAAAAACAATTAGGTCAGTAGGTAGGTAGAGAGTTCCCAGGTTTAAAAATATGTATATAATTTATTTTTTTAAGATTTTTTAAATTTATTTGACAGAGAGAAACACAGGTAGAGCGGGAACACAAGCAGGGGGAGTGAGAGAGGGAGAAGCAAGCCTCCTGTGGAGCAGGGAGCCCGATGCAGGGCTCGATCCTAGGTCTCCAGGATCATGATCTGAGCTGAAGGCAGTCGCCCAACCAACTGAGCCACCCAGGTACCCCAAAAATATGTATATAATTTAAGGTGTTCTAAACAAGAGGAGAACGGGATTTTTTTATAGTCATGATTTTATAGTTTTCTGTATTTTTCATAAAACCCTATGAGTTATAAATCCAAACATCCCTCTGATATTGTCTAATTGGATATAAGTAGCCAGAATTTATATAGATATTGAATATTTTCCATTTTAGAATTGAAATCAGCTAATATTTGTGATGTCCTCCTTGCTAATTAAGATTAATCCTTCCTCACTATGTTCTAGATGCATGTATGTTGGGGATAAAGAAGGTAAGTTAGAGGGAAGTCTTGGTTGACTGTTCAGTATCTCAGGTAGACTTTGGAGGAATTTTAATATTTTTACAGAATTTGGAGGGCCTTCCTATTTAGGACTTTGTCGATCTACACTGTTGGGAAATTCACATCTCAGAGTCTGAATTCACACACACAAACTGTGGGGATCTTGGACAGAATCCATGGCCTTCACATTCCTTGATTCTCTCCCTCTGCCCCACTGGCCCTGTCAGAAGTGGAATGGAGAGAAAGGATGTGAGGAACATTCTCGCTATCAAGACCCCAGGTTTCCCTGGACCCCTTCTTTCAGGGATATGGCTTTCCTTTAATCTGATTTATATATTAAGGTTTTCATGCCAGATTTCATCCAAAGAAAGCGTTCATCATGGGGGCAAGAAAGAAAAGCGATAGTTGATCTTTAAAGTCTTAGGTCTCTTGTTTCTACATTTTTGTGAGGCTTTGATAAACCAGAGAAAAATCTGAGTTGATGAGTCCTGGGGAGAGGAGTCCTAAGCAGAATACCCAGCCCTCTGCTAGTTTCCAAGAATGGGTATAAATTCCTTCCCATCATCCAAGTCACCCAAGGGCCATGAAACCAATATATGTTGGATTCTCATTATTCTAGTAGTTAGAGTCTATAAAGTCACCTGAAACACTGAATTAGTGAAGACTGAATCATTGCTCCTAGGGGAACTATGTACACACACACACCTTACATGGATCATTTTAAGCTTTCTTTCTTTTTTTTTTTTTTTTAAAGATTTTATCTCTTTATTTGACAGAGAGAAACACAGTGAGAGAGGGAACACAAGCAGGGGGAGTGGGAGAGAGAGAAGCAGGTTTCCCGCCAAGCAGGGAGCCCAATGTGGGGCTTGATTCTGGCACTCCAGGATTATGACCTGAGCCGAAGGCAGTCGCTTAACCAACTGAGCTACCCAGGTGCCCTGATTATCATTTTAAATTATAAAAACAACTCATTCTGATAGATTCTGTTTTCTCTATTTTATGAAATAAAAAGCAGGGTCAGAATTGTTAAAAGGCTTGCCTGAGGGCACCTGGGTGGCTCAGTGAGTTAAAGCCTCTGCCTTCAGCTCAGGTCATGATCTCAGGGTCCTGGGATTGAGGCCCGCATCAGGCTCTCTGCTCAGCAGGGAGCCTGCTTCCTCCTCTCTCTCTCTCTCTGTCTGCCTCTCTGCCTACTGGTGATTTCTCTCTCTGTCAGATAAATAAATAAAATCTTAAAAAAAAAAAAAAAGGCTTGCCTGAGGCCACCCCACTAACTGGTGGCAGAGTTGGAATTAAACCCCATTCAGCCGGCCTGAGGGCTACACCTTCTTGCCCTTCTTGCACCACACTGCCTAGCTCCCAAGCTGCCCGCCCCCCCGCGCCCCCTACTCCCCAGGCCATCTCTGTGTGACACCTGACACAAGAAGGCAGAGCATCACCTTGTCTGACCTCAGCTGGGAACCTGTTTATCAGACAACTCAATTTTTTTTAACTCTGCGCATGTCCACAGATGACTGCAAAAGCTC
>PITA01000080.1:158970-209740 GCA_004023965.1 Spilogale gracilis | reverse complement strand
GACACCCAGAGATCAGAAAGCAGGGGTGTCTGAAAAGTCTGCCTCCAGATGAGTGTCATTTAAGAGATTCAAGTAAATGCTGCAATTCCCTTTCAACCATCTGTGGTGACCTAACTGCTTCTTTACACAGAACTCTATGTAGCAATTGGACCACAGAGAACTTCGTTCTATCAGGATTATGGGACAAATGTAAAATCTATGTCTGTTAATGGGTATGTTTATGTAGTCTTCTTTTTTGAAGATTTTATTTATTTATTTCACAGAGAGAGATCACAGGCAGGCAGAGAGAGAGGAAGAAGCAGGCTTCCCACTGAGCAGAGAGCCCGATGCGGGCCTCGATCCCAGGACCCTGAGATCATGACCTGAGCTGAAGGCAGAGGTTTTAACCCACTGAGCCACCCAGGTGCCCTGTTTATGTAGTCTTTACAGCATTATTTTCCTATGTTGAAGTCATTAGAGGACTGGTTTAGGATGGTGGTTTGGGATGCAAAACTATGAAGGTGAATTTCCCTTCTTTCTGGAAGATTGAATATAAAATTGGAAGGGGGAGACTAGTGTCACCAGAAATATGACCCTTTGGAAGAAAAGATTTTCAGGCTCAGTTTAACTGTATCTTTCATGTGTGGTCTCTTAAGAAGAGACAGCCACACATGAATAGTATCTAGGAGTGGCTCTTTCCTTTTATGTTATTCAGATTCTGTAAAGCTCCAGTTCCTCATCTCTTCACGTCCTATCTCAGGTCTGTTGGGTGAGGATTCAATGAGGTAAAGTCAGCATAGTTCCTGAAACGGACTAACAACACAGTATATGTCATTTGCTATAGTCATGGTAATTACCATACTATTAGAGGGAAGACTTATTCAAGGAAAAGTTTAAAAAGTTATTTCTAAAGAGAAATGAAGATAGGTCCACACATGTTGTACACAAATGTTCATAGCAGCATTATATAACAGCCCAAAAGTGGAAACAATCCAAGTGTCCATCACAGACAAATGGATACACAAAATAGGGTGTGTTCATGCAACGGACCATTATTCAGTCATAAAATGCGATGAAGTACGGGTATATGCTTCCACATGGAAGCATCTTGAAACTTGCGGAAAATACCACATATTATATGATTCAATTCACATGAAATCCCAGAATGGGGATATCTATAGAGACAAAAAGTAGATTAGTGGATGCTGAGGGCTGGGGGTGGGACAGTGATGGGGTGATAGTTAAAGGATCCGAAATTTCATTTCGAGCTGATGAAAACAGCATACATTGACTACTGTGATGGTTGTGCCTATCTCTAAATATATTAAAAAACCATTAAATTGCTTGCTTTAAATGGCTAAATTACAAAGTATCTGAGTTATGTCTCGATAAAGCTGTTTAGGCATTTTTAATGAAGGACAGGGGGGAGAAAAGTTACTTCCAGGTGATTTCTCTTCTGAACATGAGTCAGAAGCTAATAGAACAATGTCATTGTATTCATGACAGACATAGGAACACAACAGAAGGAACCGGTTTGTGTCCCCTTATTTCTTTGGGATCCGCAAAGACAATCTTCACAGTCCGTGTTAAGCTGGAGCTTAACATCCTTCAGTTGGAAAGAATTTCAAAGGTCATCTGAGGAAAGCATGCCCCAGTCACTGCCAGCATTTTGGCTCAACCAAACATTTCTTATCTCTGCTTGTACCAGGAAATTAACCTAGAGAGGAGAAGGGAACCTAAAAAATCCATGTGGGGGATATTTGTGGCGCAGCGTGGGGTGGGAGAAAGGACTTGGGAAAGAATGCATTTGATCCCGGGACTGGAAGGAGAGAGCAGAGTGACAACAGCTGCCCCGACGTGTGGGTGAGACGTTGCACACGGCTCACGCCCATTGAGAGGCAGAAGCAAATGCTGAGTTGAAACAGGCAGAGACAGGTAGGAGAGTATAGAAGGCAGAAAGGGAAGAGAAAGAGAGGAGCCAACAGTCATGGAATCCTTGTGACGATTTGCCATACCAGGGCCTCTCGCTTACCCCTACAACATCCCTAAAATCAGGTGTCAATGCACCACTTCTACAGCTAAGGAGAGGCTCAGAGGGGGGCTCTGAGACTACCTTGTCTGGAGGTACTCAGTGAACAAGTAAAGAAATCAAGCATCAGATCTTGGGCACCTTTACCAATATTGCCCTAATATAGGAAATGGGTCCGCCGTAATCCGACCTATGACTCTAGCCAGAAACATAGGAGTCATTACTCTCCGATTTCTTTTCCCACCTTGCTTCCCAGCCAGTCCATCAACAAGCTGGGTTGGATCACACTCCTCCCCTGGTCTCTCCAGGTCATGCCCAGCCTGGCTGCACCTTTCTTATCCATTACCTGCATCATTGGTTGTCCTGCACCATCCCCAGCCCCTTGCTCACTCTTGCCTCAACCCACAGCAAGGCAGCCGTTCCTTCCTCAACCTGGAATGCCCGTCCAGGCCTTCTTCATCACCGGCTCCTTCTCATTCTCCAAATCTCAGGTCAGAAGTTGCCACCTCTTCCAAGAGAACTGCTGGCGAACCATCTAATGTGGCCTCTTCTAAATGCTTTCTGTCCCGTTGCTACGATTATTTCCCATGTAACACTTAACCTGAATCTGCAATTGTTTTATGCGGCTTGATTTGCAAGTGGTCTTATTTGTTCCCTATTTCACTAGCTACAATGTAAGTCTAGGAGGGGAGAGATGCGACTTTTTCATTCCCCAGCATAGTCCTGGCACCTAGAACAATGCCTTGTGCTTGCAGGATGCTAGAGACATACAGAATGTGAACTGGAAATGAAAGGGTGCCCTCTGAAGGTACCCCACAGAGAAAAGAGTCCAAGAGCGAACTTTTTTATGCAACAGAGGGCTCTGGGATACCCTGGTTTTCTGCTTAATTGCCGTGAACACCTGAACACCTTTCCTGTGCCTTTGTTTCTACAGATATTTATTGAACACTTATAATAAAAAATAAAATCCATTTCTCAGTGATTGAAAGCAGATATCCCAGGAGGCAGGGAATATGGCTGCTAAGGTTTGACTTTGACCATGAGGTGCAGTTATGAAGTCTGTGCTCCTGGGTTGGGTGTGGAAGGAGCAGGACTGTCAAGCAAAAGAAAAGCTCCTATCTCTTTTAGCACACGTGAGGAACAACCGCTGGACTCCTGCAGAGATTCTGTTTCTGGGTCTTCCTTTTACAAGAGTGTGTTTCTGTTTTTGTTTGGTCTTGGTTTTAAAGGAAAGGATGGCGAAGCGGAATCAGGATGTTAACTAACCTCACATCACTAAGGGAAATGTTGTTTCAAGAACCCCGAGGAGAACCTGAGACGAGTATCCCTTACCTACCCCTGGGAGCCGGGGCAGCCGCAGGGAAGGGAAGCCACTACAGTGCACGGAACTGCACCTGTCACACAAATTTAGGGCGTCTCGTTCCCATTTATCAAGCTGTCAACCCCTCACCTGTCAGAAAACCATCCAGATGCGTTCGAGTCTCTCAGCCAGAATGAACAGAGCGGCCCCAACCGGCGGCTTTTCTTGCTGGTAGCTTGATGGGTGTGTACAGAACGGCCTGGGGGGCGGGGGGAGCTTCTTCCTGCTGCCGCTTCCCTGAACAGAAGCAAATCAAAGACAATTTGAGGTAATAGAGACACGCAGAAGGGCCGGTGGCCCGGGCTCCGTGCAGGTCAGCCGAGTGCATTTGTCCCCCTTGCACATGGGGCGGGGGCGCTCGGCAGCTCCAGGGGCAGAAAAATCAGAGCCCGAACCCTCTGTGTCATTTATTCTTCACCAGCCCAGACCGACTCCCTGCCTGTCTGCATGCAGGCTGAGTCCGTTTAGCTGCCTCCACCGTGTCTGTTTAAAGAGAAAACAGAGGAATCAGCTCAGGGGGTAAGAGAAACCAAAACACAAAACTGCAACAGCAGTGCTTTTATTTCTCTTCTCAAATGGCTTTGTTCCTCTCTGCTGGTTAAGACGAAAATGACTCTGCCTCCGAATGATTAATTACTATGATTATTCTAAGTTTGGTGTCTCATACTGGGTATTTTCTCGAGCAAAAGTTTCTGTGGACCAGGAACGCGATGCTTCAGTCCGCCTCTGGCTGGGTTTCACCTGCTTCTGGCAACATCCGTGCACAGAAAACATGCTGTCATGATTCTGTGCATGAAGATCAGAGATGTAAAGCGACTTACCCCGATATCACAGAGCTAGAAAGAGAGCTATGACAGACTCTGAGTCAGAGTCTCGACATTTCCCTGAGCTTCATGTAGGAGATTACCATCAGGAGAGAGAGAGAGAGATTTGGTAAGAAAGAGAACTGACTCTCTAACTTTAGAAGACTAGTTTTGGTTGACGGATGAGGTAGGAACCAAATTTCTATGGATGAGCAAGTTAAGGTTTATGTCATATCTCCCCAATGAGAGTTTTTGCTCCTTGAAGACAGATGCTTCTAAAGGGTTAGGTCTGCAGAAGGACTCCTTCTGGAATGCACCCAACCGCGTGCTGACCACAGAGACACCTTCCAAAGTTAGTGATGCCGTTGACAATGATGGCAGTGGGGGATCGCCTCTGCCAAGGTGACGACAGGGACGGGGTTCTGCTGTGGAGACATGTGGAAACCAGAGCTCCCATCCCAGCTGTATTTGGGAAGAGAAGAGTTTGAAATTCCAGGAGAGCAGGGAGAGGCAAAGGAGGAGATTTACATGTTGTGCTTGGAGACACAGGAAGAGTAATAGTTGAGCAGGGCACGGGGCGGGGGATGGGGGCAAGGGTGCGTAGGCTTGCGGATAAGCAATATCCCCAGCTCCACTGACCTGAGCAGCAGAGAGGGAAATCAGCTCTGAGACAAGAATGCTGTGTTTAACAGGAGGGCAGAAATAAATAATTCTTTATCTTTATGTTCAGGGAGGAGTGTGGTGAGGAATCTTAAAAACCCACTCTCTTTTCCAAGGCCCAGGGAGTGCCTTGAGGAAGGAATTTGAGCGCCTGCCAGAGCAGGTGAGCAGGGCTTGGGAAGAGAATCCAGTGCAAGCAGGCGATGCCGGCAGGAGGGGTTAGAGTGTCTGAGAGTCTGAGAGCACAGACCTCATCTTTTCTGCCAGCTTTGCCACGGCAGGGAGGAAAATGGGAAACCACGTGCTGTCCTTTCTGCAGAGGCAGGCTGACCACCTCCACTATCGTGAATGGAGATCTGTTAGAGGGACAGGTGCAACAAAGGTAACGAAAACCCCTCCAAGACTGGGGACAGGGGTGCCAGAGGAATGCAACAGCTTTAAAAAGAAATTGCCACACAAATGTTTTATAGTCACTGTGGGAAAATTGCATGATGCAAGAGAAACCAAAAAAATCACTATTCACATTTTGGTGCAATTTCTCCCCAGATCTTCTTCCCTTCTTCCCCCTTACACATGCACACACACACACACACGCATGCACACACACACACACACACATTTCTACTTATGATATTGGATTACACCATACAAGCTCTTTGGAAGCCACTCTTTTCACTTAAAATACGTAGAACATTTGTGTAAGTTTATCAACACCCTTCTTCCTTTTAAATGGCTATTGGTCTTCCACTGTACTGATAGGCTATGATATTCAGCTCCTACAGTTGGAAAGTTTAGGTGGTTTCCAGTTTTTTCCATCATCAGATGTGCTCCAGTCTTGTCCAATCATTTTCTGGGCCTTTATCAGACTATTTCCTTGCAAAGAGAGTTGCTAAACAATAGGTTATACACACAGCAAGAGTTACTGGGATGTATTGCCAAGTTGCCCAACCGAAAGGCATTACCAGGTTACATTCCTTCCAGAAGCGAGTGAGAACATCTGTCTCTCCCCATCCTCGTCTTCACAAGGTGCCATTTGGAAAAAATTGGTTAACACTGTTAAAGTCTGTGAGGCTGGAGGGAGCGTCATGACCTAACTCTGCCTTGAACCCCCATAGCACTCCTCAGGCAGAGAAGGTTCAGGCAGCATGGGTACATAGAGCCCTCAGAGATGGACTGAGGGGAAGCAACCCACATACAGGAGAATTCACTTAACTTATGGGCAATGGTAGTGACTGGGAGGGTCTCTGTCAGCTTTAATATGTAGACTCAAGAGACAGCTCTGCCACCCAAATTGACACTTGAAAAAGGAATTGACACCAGTAGCAGGGAAAACATGGTCGCACACAGAAAGGGAGCCCCATGCTGCCTTCTCTTATTCCTCCTGCTCATGATTCCACAGCCCCACATTTTGACTTGCTGTTATAAAAATCACTCTGGCTTTAAAATCAAGAAATCCGGGGTGCCTGGGTGGCTCAGTTGGTTAAGTGACTGCCTTCGGCTCAGGTCATGATCCTGGAGACATGGGATCAAGTCCCACATCAGGCTCCCTGCTCAGCGGGAAGCCTGCTTCTCCCTCTCTCACTCCCCCTGCTTGTGTTCCCTCTCTGGCTGTGTTTCTCTCTGTCAAATAAATAAAATCTTAAAAAAAAAAAAATCAAGAAATCCAGTGCCCTCCTCAGACTCTTCTAGGCAAAAGATTGGTCTTCATCTGGGTCCCATTTGAGAAAAGCAGGCATATAAAAGTCTGACATAAATGGCACAGATAAGATCGAGAGATCACCTGGGGAGACTTCCCCGTGTTTCACATTCAAAGCACATGTCTCTAATGCTAATCAGATAACCGTAGCATTTAGTTCTTACATCTGGCACAAAGCTCTTGCTTTTATGTTTCCTATTTTTTTCCCAGAAGGCAATAAAATTCACAATTGTATCTCACAATCAATATAGCATCTCTTCAGGCACCTCTGCACGTTATGAGCAACTCAGCCCTGGCCAGCCTCAGAGAGGAGAACCAGAGGCTATTGCTGGTTTCTCTTTGTGGAGATGCTCCATTCACAGATGTCACTGGGGCGGGGGAGGCGGGGAGGGTGCGGTGGCATCGAAGGCAGATCTTGTTTCCTCAGCTAAACAGGAGATGGTGAGGTACAGCAAGCAAGTGGACGGGTTCACAGCTGGGAAGGTAAACACACCACCACACAATTCATGTTGGGTTAATAAGCTCTTTGCCTTGAACCCATAAGTGCCACCTCAGAATCAAGTGAAAGGTTTGCCTTCAGAAAGACAGTGAACTTTTAGGTGTAATGGCTGATAAGAGAGAAGAATTCTGTCTGTACTTAGAGTAGCCGTATAATATCAGTTTGTAACACTGGTGTGTCAAAGTGCTCCTGACATGAAGTTCATTTTCAGTGACAAGAGATATGCCATAAGGGACCCATGCGTGAAGAGGCAGAACTCATCATATTTCCCTGAACTAATTTAATATGGGTCAAAATGCCCTGAAAGTCATAACTATATATTTTGGGACTGAGGAGAAGGGATGAAATAACCTAGTATCTTATAGCCACATCATAATCATAATAGAAAGGAACAAGAAAAAAAAAGGCCCTAATAAAGTCTGCTTCTCAGCTATGATGGTCACAAACTCCATCTTCCTAGTTCAGCTTTACGTGAAGTTTCAGTTTCTTTCCTTGTCGAAGTTAGCAAATTTTCACACTCAGTTAAGGTCTGACTTGTCTCCTAAATGTTTGAGAATGTGCTCATGCCCTCATTTGGTTCTGCCCATTTTGACTTCAATAGATATTTTATCATCAATTTTTTTCTCTTTCACAAAACACAAATGGACGAAGCCATCATTTCTCCTCTTTGAGAGTGATCCATTTGGGCTTGATTGTTCTGAGAAGAACAGAAAGTCCTCGTCAGAGCCTAGACTGGGATGAGACGTGTGGGATACTCAGGGGGCACCGTGTCAGGAGGCACTCACTCTCAGAAACTTGGACGTGCAGAGGCACACCTGTGTCTGGCCACCTCCACAAACGGAGTCCCAGTGCCTCCACTATAACCTCACGGGGACCTGGCTCTGGACCAGATGTTTTTTGGACACATCAGTGGTATCTAGCTTTTAGAGCCTTCTTCACTACAAGTGGATTAAGGTCTCTACTAGATGACAGAAAACATACTTTGTGGTGTGCGCAAATAATAAAGAGCAGACACCCCTTATGGTAAGTGGTCTCTCTTCCCTGATCGGCAGGCATCTCAGGTGCTAACACAGGCTGACTACAATGTCTTCGGTACCCAGCCCAGTCTGTGCTATCTCTCTGCTTCCATTACCACATTTGGGTCAAAGGTTTTGAAATGCATACCGCTAGGTGACCAGAAGTCTCAAAGGTTGAGCATATTCAACTAGATTATTTTTTTTCAGCTTTTGGTTTGTTTATAAATAGTAAAGTTCACTCAATTCACGTGGCTTCTTACCTTTTGTTCAGCATGAAAAATGAAATGAGGTGTTTTCGGCAGTGTGTGTTCTGCCGTCTCCTAATCACCCTTCATATGTCTTGTTGGCCAATAATATGTGACACTGTGCTGCAGGCTTTCTGGAAATGCATGCCAATATCCGCCTCATTCTCATCTCCCAGGGTAGTAATTTATCTAAGAAACTTATTCATAACAGGTTAGGTACTAAAGTCTCCCTTATATAAACCCACATTGATGTCTCTGATCAAATTATAATTTTCAAAGTATTCCGTCAGAGTCCAGTTAAATTGTTTCTAGCGTTTTCCCAAGACTGGGTGACTTTAAAAATCTGGATTGTACTACAAGAGTGTTTTCCCAAATGCTTTATTAAACTAAGATTCGTACAAATGCTCACCTTTTACCAACAGGAAGTCTTTGCCCACTTGGGGGAAAAATCAAGTTAATAATTTTTTTTTTCTTCTTTCCTTCTTCGTTTTTTGTTTTTGTTTTTTTTTTTTCCTTTTTCCCAGCCTCTTGCCTGTCTCTCCATTCAGGCTGCCTTCTTTGAGCTTGCTGTTGAACTCAGGACATTCCTCTCTGGCCTCATAAATCAGAATTGTTAATATTTATGGCTTTGTTGGTCTTTTAAAATCCAGTTTGAGCACTTGGGAACCCCCTCTCTTAAAACTTTACCTTTTGTTCTTTTTTAAAGGTACTGTGTTACGGAACTAAAGTATCTTCTCCTGGTTTTTAACCCCAAACTAAGTATAAGGCAAGTGTTAAACAGAGCAAACAACAACAACAACAAAGTCTGAGATTTAAAAATGAAGGTTATTCCTCTTGGCCACTGACTCAGCAATCCCAACCTAGCATTTTTGAGGGTCTGGCTTTTAGCAAAATGCTTACCAAGTGCCTATATGAGACTCTGGGCAAGAAACCAGTAATAACCTGATAAACAAGACAGGCCTGGTCTCTGCCCTCATGGAGTTTACTGTCTAAAACAGAGGCCATTCACCTTTTTCTGTAATGGGCCAGAGAGTAACTGTCTCAGGCTTAGAGGCCCATATGGTCTCTGTCACAACTCCACTCTGCCTTGTGTGGCAAAGCAGCCTCAGGCAGTCTGTGAAGAGATGAACAGGAGGGACTGTGTCCCAACACAACCTCATTTACCAAAACAGACAGCGGATCCCGTTTGGCTCATGGACCATAGTTGGCGACCCCTAGCGAAATGAAAAAAGAGGTGAAAATTAGCAAGGAATTGAATATGGCTGCCATGTGCAGTCACTTCCATAAAAGATAAAAGCAGGGTGCTGAGCTACACAGGGACGGGGGTGGGGCTCATGTTGGATAGGGCCATCTGGGAAGACAGGTGGCTTCACGAAGGCAAAGTCGTCCTGTAAGCGGCACCCTGGAGGAGGTGAATGACCCTCACTGTGAAGTAGGGTGTTTCAGGCAGTGAGAACTGCATATCCAAAGGCTGCTAGAAGGAAGAGTGCCTAGCTGGGAAGCCACCTCTCACCCCACCCCACTTCCTCTGTGCTTGACCTGGGGCCCTCCTGTGAACCATGGGGGGTCTGTTGGCATGCCCCAGAATCTGGCCATGAAACAGATGGCCCAAGTCATCCTGGGGGACTCCCTGGCACTTTCAGTGTGTGGGTAATGAACTCTTCTCAAGCCACCCAGGGAAGATGGGGGTGGGCTCACTTTTGCTTTTTCTTTCTGCCCCTCTTAAGGGAGGACCTTTCACCAGCACACGGAATACAGAAAACTTGCTTGGAATGTGTCACGCTAAGCAAAAACACATGGTCTGGATATAATCTCCTAAAATAGAGCAAGAGAGAGGCGGGAAATAGAGCAGCCTCACATAAATCATCATTTGTCCAGGGAGAAGGTTTCTGACAGATATGCAGGGTACCAGTGTGTGGGGGGTGGGGTGGGAGGGGATGTTGTTGTTTGATTTCCAAGGCAGAGTTTCATTGTCTGGTCCTGTATGGAGAGCAGCATGCTTGTGCTTTCTACATCTGGAAGCTGGTCTCAGTGTGGCCAGCCTCTAGAGAGATTCCCTGAACCCTGAGGAATAGTGAAACTCCTTCTGGGTGCTGTAGCTGGCCAGAGATCCCTGCTCGGGGCAGGACTCAAGCAGGTGGGCAGCTGGGCAGCGAGGGGTTCTAGAGCATCAGAATCCATAGCATTAGAATCCAGAGCAGAGCGGGTGGGGACAGTACAGTCCTGTACAGTGAACGTGGCAGCAGAATCACAGCATTCTGTGCCCTCATCACACATCCCTGGCCTTCCCCATCCATGCTCCACATGATGCCCTGACTGATCTTTTCAAAGCACAGGTCTGACCAACTATTTCTCTCCCCGCATCTTGTCTCTCTCTGTGTGCCTCTCTTTCTTTCTCTCTGTCTCTTACACACATGTATATACATACCTTAAATGGTGTCCTATTGCCCTCAAGATAAAGAAAACAGTTTCTAACATTTAGACACATATATCCCTACAATTGGGTCCTTGGGTTTTTGCTTCTCTAAACTCATCTTGTGTTGTTCTCCAGCCAGGTTAAACTTTTTGTCAAGTCTACACAATCCATCCTACTTTCTCCTGCCACAGGGCCCTTACACACGCATGGAAATCTCAGTTCCTATTACCTCTTTATTTTGTTCTCAACTCCAACACCTGGCCTACTCAGGTCTATTTTCTCTTCTCTAAACTCCTAAAACACTCTGTAATTTCTCTTTCAAAGCCCTCATTACTATTGTACATTTACATTTACTTGTATTATTTGACTAATGTTGATTAATCTTTGATTAATCTTGGTTCTCACCTCCCACCCTCACCCTGCTTGTCAGTCCTGGGACAAGAAACAGGGCAGGGTCCATATATAGGTTTTGGTTGTATTGATTCCATTTTTGTTGGTTCTGTTTGCATTTATCATTGCACCATGTCGGATACATAAAACAGTATCTGGTACATGGCTGAAACTAAAGACATTTTTTTAAAATAAATAAGTGAATTTCCTGGGCACCTGGGTGGCTCAGTGGGTTAAAGCCTCTGCATTCAGCTCAGGTAGTGATCTCAGGGTCCTGGGATCCAGGCCCGCCTCGGGCTTTCTGCTCAGCAAGGAGCCTGCTTCCTCCTCTCTCTCTGCCTGCCTCTCTGCCTACTTGTGATCTCTCTGTCAAATAAATAAGTAAAATCTTAAAAAAAAAAAAAAGTGAATTTATTACTTCTTACAGTTGGCACCCGAATAATCTCTAGTACTTACATCTTAGGGGTTCCCCTCTGCTGGGACTTTTATCTCATCAAAGATGTGCTGGTCCTGGCTAGGTATTTCAGCAATGAAAGGGGAAGGATGGGAATAATGACAATCCTCTCTGGAAATGAAGGTTTTCTAAGCAAAAGGTGATTATAGAGATTATCCACGGACTCTTCATTATACAGGTGAGGGGATGGTTTTTCAAGGTCAAGGGCTCATTACATCACCAGCCATATATACAGCCTAAATTGTCAGTACTTCAGACACAATTCTCACATAAAATCTTGCTGCCTTGCCTCAGTCACAGTGCATGATCTTTCCTGAGTTCATTGCCATTTTTTTTCCTTAAAGCAAGATTAACCAAACTAATAAATTTCCAGCATCTCTTCTCCTTCCCTCCTGGATTCTTTCTCTCCAGTTTCAGTGTCCACCCCCAATAGGCCCAATGACCCTTTCCACTCCCGGGGTCCCCAGCATCTTCTAGAGGGTGCCTCCTATGCCCACCTTTCCTGATCTAACATCCTCCGTAAAACTTACCTGTTCTATGTGCTTGATACTTTGATTTGTAACTCTCTTGACTCAACAGTCAGATGGACCTCCTGGTCATGTTCATGAGTTTCTATGCAGCACCACTCAGTTAATAACACACACTTTCAAAGCAGGACCTCCCCGAGCTGTAAAGCAGCAGGAGCCTGGGACACTGTTCTAAACCAGCGTGGGAGTTTATACCCCACTCGGGTCAGTCAGCCCTGTCTCATCAGAAAAAGCAGTAGATGTTACCTGTGTAACAGGGATTCTCCCAAGGATTCTACCCCAGCTGGGAGTACGTCAAAGACTACCACTGCTCGTCAAAACGAATTGACTTGATTTTTCTATCACTTTCTACCTCTCCAGGGACTGAAAGTGAAATCTTAAGTGGGATGTGTCCCATCTAAGTGGACCATAAATTGTTCAGGCCCATATGGACTATGTAAAATACCCTGGGCTCTATTACTGGCTTAGCTCTGTTAGCTGGAGCTAATTCTCCCTGCCTGACCTGTAAGTGTGGAATATGTCCCAGGCCTTAACTTCCCTGTCTGTAAAATGATTCTGACCCGGGGCACGTGGGTGGCTCAGTTGGTTAAGCAACTGCCTTCGGCTCAGGTCATGATCCCGGAGACCTGGGATTGAGTCCCACATCAGGCTCCCTGATCGGCGGGAAGCCTGCTTCTCCCTCTCTCACTCCCCCTGTTTGTGTTCCCTCACTCACTGTGTTTCTCTCTGTCAAATAAACAAAAATAAAATATTTAAAAAAAATGATTCTGACTCTACAACTGCCTTCTGTATGTTTCTAGATGCATGCATGTTCTTTCACTTAATTGGGGAGAGAGAGGCATGACTTAGGTTCATTATCTCATACCTGGGAGAAATGGCTAAAATAAGGCAGGTGTCAGGCAATGGGCAGTGGAAAGCATGGTGAGCATGGTGCATTGGGCACGTGCCTACTGAGGGAGAGAGGATGGCAGGATCTGGTAGATAATGAGGTTGTCTTTCCAACCTCAATCCTGCCCCTCCCCCACTGGGTAGCAGCCATATGCTTAGGCTGGGACCCATCCCAACCCATAGCAAGGTATTCCTAAGGCCATATGTATTAGTTCAAGGTGATTCCATTAACCCAAAGCTCAGTTCTTTGCTGGACATTTTGAGGCATATGCAGGCTGGTTGCCTCTCAGTGGTATAGAATGAAGTCATAATGTTAAAGACCACAACCACCATTTTGCCCCCAGGAGGGAAGCCAGTCTTAACGATGAATTCAGTCAGGGAAGAATGGAGGAAGCAGAAAGAAACTGGGTCCACAATGACCTTATTGAGCTCTATTTCTAATCTATTTCCAGGTTTTTCAGGCATTTGGTCTGGGCTTTTTGTTGGGTTTTGGTTTTTCTTACTTGTAAGAAGATTCTTACTCAATTTAGCTCCATCCAATGTTTACCATGTAAGAATACAGAACCACAGTTTTCAGGGTTTTTTTTCCCCCAAGAAAAAATGGAAGTTTGGATTTTTAGCTTAAATTACATTATTGAAGTACCATGTCAGCCAAATAAACATCTCTATGAACTTCCAGTCCACACTTCCTACTTCTCTACAAGTCCAACTTTATTTTTTTAAAGATTTTACTTATTTATTATTATTTGAGAAAAAGAGAGGAGTTGAGCAGGAGCAGAGGGAGAAGGAGAAGTAGACTCCCCACTGAGCAGAGAGCCTGATGTGGGGCTCGATCCCAGAACCCCGGGATCATGACCTGAGCCAAAGGCAGATGAGCCACCCAGGTGCCCCTGTAGGGATTTAACTTTAATATTCTTTGATCCCGTGACTACAAAGCCCTATATTTTCTTTCTAATAGCCTTAACCTAGCTTTGTGTGACTAGCACTGTCTTTGAATCTTAACATTCTCTGGAACACTGAAGAAGTAGCCATGAGTTCTTGTCACTGAGCTAATGAATGTCTGGATGACTTAAGAGCTCTGATGTTTCATAGGGTTCAGCCATGATGGAAAAAACTAGAAAAAACATCTAAGGTTATTACACCTATCTTCTCATTGCTGTCCTCTTCACCACCACTTCCAGCTGGCCAAGAGATACCACATTCTCCAAGCTCCAGCAATACCACTGCTATATCTTCTGGCCCCCTTCTGGGCTCTGTCTCTTCCCTTGAGTCACAGACCATCAGAATTGGGAACAACCTTTTGCTTGAGCCTCCTCCTTTTGCAAATGGTGGAAAGAGGTCCCAGATATGGGAGAACCTTGCCTGTGGCTACGTAACTAAGTTAATAAAAGTGCTTAACTCTTGATATGGCTTAACTCTTGTCTGCTCAGTTGTACTCATCTATTTATGCAGGCAATGATCAGAGATCAATGAGCACCTGCAACATGCATGGATTTGCTAGATACCGTAGGTACAATAGCAACTAAGTACATGGCTTCTGCTCTCCTAGCATTTGTTATCCAGCAAGGAAGATAGTCACTTAAGTGTAGAAATTATGTAACAGAGTCCCTGATACTCTCTCAAGCTAGAAGCCATGTTAGGGAATTGATACACTATGTGGCTAAAATGAAGGGCTCTGAGTCCCATCGCTCAGGGTTGAGTCCTGGGTTGGCCTCCTACTAGTGTATCACTATGGGCAAGTTGTGGAACCTCCTTGTGCCTTTTTCCCCTATCTCTAATCTCTACCGTGAGGATAATAACAGTTCCTGCCTCATAGGACTGGCGCGAGGGTGCAAGCATATGTAGGCGCCTGGCACAAGGAGAACACTCAGTAACATTCCCTGTTATCATCTGGGGCGATATGGTTCTTGCTAATGCCGCATATCTTGATTTTCACTGGGAAGCCACAACCGTGCATGTCCGAGCTGAAGAGAGAAGCGGCGTCTCTAAGCTGACTCCCAGGCACAGAGAAGAGAGATATTGGGGCCTGGGGGTGTAGAACCAAGCAGCCATGTCCTCAAGTCTCCAACTGCCTCTGCCCACATCACTAGGATGGATTCTTGGCCCGTATCTCGGGTTCCATTCTGGAGAGGTCACCTGCTCCAGACAGCCTGGGAGGCGAGGCCTCTGCCAGGCTGTCACTCCTAATTTGAACAAATGATTTGTGTTCGCTTTTTCTTCTACTTACAGCCACTTTACTCCCACAAAGTCACAGACAACATGGCATAGTGGCCTCTCCAGGGAGGTTTTCACATATGCAGGGGGGATGTTCTCCTATGTGTTTGATCCCGCAGACCTATTAACACAGAGGCTTTCTTCCCCCTGATGAGCTCCACCTGGCTTTCAGTACCTGTCAGAACCTAGGATGTTATTTTTGGGAGAGACTTTAGATTTTCTAGGGCATAGGCCAACTCCTTCTTTTACGGATGGGTAAACCAAGGCCTAGGGTGAAACATACCCCGCACGAGGTCACAAGCAGGTCAGGGCAGGGGCAAGGGTTTCATCTCAGGCTTCCAGATGCCCTGACAAGGGTGATTTCTGCTTTGCTGTAGCACCAGCAAGGCTTAATGCTGAAAGGCAACCACTCTCTTTCCAGATCTCAACCTGAATCATTTGGCTGTGCCTCCCTGGAGTGCCCTGCAAGGCAAGGTGGTGAGGCTGCCTTCGGTCTCCCGAAGAAAAGAGCAGTGATCGATTAGCAATGTCTGCCATGGACAGGCTCTAGGGGCCATTATATACCCATTCATTATCCTTGCCCTGATGTAAGCCAAAAGAGGCACCACTGGTGGTGGACTTTCAATCACAGGCTGCAGGCAGGAAGGAGAACGTGAGGTGTTAAGTTAAGCTGGGGTGGGCTGGAGAATGTAGAAGAGAGAATCAGTCAGCATACCAGGGCACCCTCTCCCATCAACTGGCAGGTAATTGAGATGCCCACTGCAGGCAACCATTGAATCTCCCTCCACTCCAGCCCCTCCTCCTGTCTTTCTCAAGGTAAAAATCCTCCCTGTCTCCGTCAAGGAATTGTCATTGGTTAGATGAGAAAGGTGGGGACATGAATGGTCTTACAGGCACAGACTGTGCAGGCTGAGAGTTCTGGCATTAAATCCCAGCTTTCCACTCGGTAGTTGGTTTACACTGAGCACCTTGAAGCCTCAGTTTCCTTCTCGGTAAAATGGGGATGGTAATGCCTGTTGATCCTACAGGGGGAGGGGGCGGTTGTGAGAATTAAAAGAGAGAAAGCATGTAAAATCCTAAGGTCAGTTCCTAGCATATAATAAACTCCCTCCTATAATAAAATGGCTACTGAACATGAACGTATCTTGAAAATATAAAATGCCATAGCCGTAGCAACTTCTTTCCAGATATTTCTCCTGGGGCAAGGGAAACAAAAGCAAAAATAAACAATTGGAACTTCCTTAAAGTAAAAAGCTTCTGCACAGCAAAGGAAGGAATGAAGAAAAGTACAAAACAACCTATGGAATGAAAGAAGGTATTTGCAAATGACATGTCTAATATAGGGTTAATATCCAAAATATATGAAGAACTTATAAAGCTCAATACCCAAAACACAAATAATCCAAATTAAAAAATAGGCAGAAGACATAAACAGACACTTCTCCAAAGAAAACATCCAGATGGCCAACAGACACATGAAAAGATGCTCATCATCAATTATCATCACGGAAATGCAAATCAAAACTACAATGAGATATCACCTCACACCTGTCAGAATGCCTAACATCAACAATACAAGAAACAACAGATGTTGGCCAGGATGCAGAGAAAGGGGAGCCCTCTTGCACTGTTGGTGGGAATGCAAACTGGTACAGCCATTATGGAAAACGGTATGGAGATTTCTCGAAAAGTTAAAAATAGAGCTACCCTATGATCCAGCAATTGCAGTTGCTGGGTATTTACCCAAAGAATACCAGAACACAACCTCAAAGGGTTACATGCACCCCTATGTTTATAGTAGCATTATTTATAAAACCAAGATAGGGAAGCAGCCCAAGTGTCCATTGACTGATGAAAAGATAAAGAAGTGATGTGTATACATATATAATGGGATATTACTCAGCCATAAAAAGAATGAAATCTTGCCATTTGCAATGACATAGAGCTAGAGAGTGTGATACTAAGCAAAATAAGAGAAAAACAGATATCATATTATTTCACTCATGTGTGGAATTTAAGAAAAACAAACAAGCAAAGGGAAAAATTAAGAGACAGAGAGAGACAAATCAAGAAATAGACTCTCAAGGTGCCTGGGTGACTTAGTCAGTTAAGCATCCATCTGACTCTCAGTTTCAGCTTGGGTCATGATCGTGAGATCAAGACCTGAGTTGCACTGTGTGCTCAGTGGGAGTCTGCTTGGGATTCTCTCCTCTCCCTCTGTCCCTCCCTTACTCATGCATGCTCTCTCTTTCTAAAATAAATAAAGCTGAAAGAAAGAGAGAAAGAGAGAGAAAGAAAGAAAAGAAAGAGAGAAAGAAAGGAAAAGAAAAAAAAGAAAACAAAAGCAAACAAAAAAAAACAAAAGAGACTGAACTATAGGGAACAAACTCTCACCAGAGGGGAGGTGGGTGGGGGGATGGGTGAAATAGGTGATGAGGATTAAGGAGTGTACCTGTGATGAACACCAGGTGATGTACGGAAGTGTTGAATCACCATATTGTACACCTGACACTAATATAACGCTGGAATTAGGATAAAAACTTATTTAAAAAAAAAAGAAAATATAAAGTGCTGTGCAGAGTTCCCTTGAGCTGTGAACTACTCATTCTTCTGGTTGGATAATGGATAGCCAAGTATGGTGAGGCCCCTCAGAGCCCTATCACAACTAGGTTTTCTGAATCAACACTGAGAGTTTTAGAAAACTCACTGTGCTCAGTAAATTATGTGCTCATATCTTGAATATGAGCAAATATGAATCAGTGGCTTGTAGAGTGTATGTGGTTAATCAGGATGCTTTCAGTGATCAGAATACTGCATCCACACAATGTACCGGAGTTGCCTGAGTGATAAGACTAAAGGCACCAATTCTCAGCAGCCGCTCAAAAAAGTTTTAGAAAGGCCACTGGGGAACCTGAGGCAGGAGGAGTGAGAGAAAAAGATAGTTTGGTAATCATTACAATGTTCAAAGTATTTTTACTAAAAATAGAAAAGAATTAACAATGTTTAGGTAACCAAACTGGGCTATCTCTATCCAATCCCAACTCCAGTGTTCGCATTGAAGAACTGAAATTCAGAGTGGTTAAGGGACTGGTGTAAGACCACACGGTGAACAATTAACGGAACCAGAGCTAGAATCTGTGGCACCATGGCCCTTCCCCACGTCCACACAGTAGAGGGTACAACAGAATCACCTGAGAAGCTTATTAAAAATCCAGGCCTCAGGAGACACCTGGGTGGCTCAGCGGGTTAACTGTCTGCCTTCTGGATCCTGGGATCCAGCCTTGCGTCGGGCTCCCTGCTGAGCGGGGATTCTGCTTCTCCCTCTGCACCGCCCCCCCCAGCTCATGCTTTCACTCCTACACCTCTCTCTCTCGAATAAATAAATAAAATCTTTTTTTAAAAAAGGAAAGAAATGACCACTTATCAAATTAAAAAAGAAAAATACACACCTCAGTCCCATGTACTGAGAGGCCCACAGATCGGGGCAGGACTAAACCAGGAGCACCGGTGATTCTGAGGCTTAGCGTTGTTAGGACCAGGGCATTCAGGAACCAGTAGCATTGGCCTCACCTGGGAGCTTTTAAGAACTACAGAGGGGCCGAGGCTCCAGCCCAGACCTCTCGAATCGGAACCTGCTCACTAACAAGATCCCCCTGGTGGCATGGGTGTCCTTATGTCAGAGACGCTGGGTCCCTAGGGCCGCGCCACCACCAGGCAGGCACGGCCAGTATGCTTTAGAAGGTGGCAACACAAACACAGGTATCCCCCTTGCACTGGAGGGAGTATACAGACCTGGGATGAAGTCAAATTAAGCCTTTGACCTCGTGGGTATCAGCAATATTTTCAAAACCCAGCTACCTGAAAGACGCCCCTCCTCTGTGTTTCTCCGTGGTTGCACTGACTGAAACTTCTCGCTGCAGGTGAAAGGTAATTTGATGTGTTTTTTAGTGAACCTTAATATTTCTTCAAATGTCTTGGCATCTGTCTTACTATTATGCACATAAACACAGACGAGTTTCTCCAAGTTGTCCTTTTCTCACATACAGAGAACATCTTCACTTTCTTATACTCTGCTTTCTCATAAAGCCATAAAGGTCTTTTTATGTCCTTCTGAGTATTGTGGGTTTTTTTCTGAAGGAGAGTTTTGCTCTGAGGTGAGTTTGAAGAGTGGGTATCATGGGGTGCATGGTGACCTATGTTTACATCCGAAATGAGGTGGGGAGGAATCTCTTTCTAGGAAAGCTTATTGTTTGATTTCTAGAGTTACACCATTTGTATGGTGGTTTCCCCCCGCTTTAAATCCCAAAACGGGTTTCCCTTGTGCTTGGGGCGGCTATATCCAGAGTTTATGTTGAACTAGACCAGCAGATGGCTGCACCTGCTATTTTGCTAGCATGGATATAACTAAACCCCAATGTATTGTTGGCTGCTCTTTCCTCTTATTTCTTGAGCAAGGTAAGGCCCAACTCAGTGGGAATCACCTCCCCAAACCTGCAATCTTACCCCCTAATAGAGATGGTCCTGCAGAACTTGTTGGGATGGAATGAGGGGGTAGAGAGGTCAGGAGGGAAGGTATCATCACAGGTCACAAAACAAAGCTTAGCCTCATCTTTAGAGTTCTCTTTCCTGCTGGTACTGGTTTGGGTCTCTTCTCCCTCCCTCCCTGCACCACGCAGTCCTTAAATTCCCTGCTCTGACCATGAACCTTTCAGCAGTAGCCCAGAGGTTTGGAAGTGGGTCCAGAGGTGACATGTCTCCCAAGCCTGACCTTTGCACACACTAGTTCATCTGGCCACGTGGCTGATAGTGGAGGATGTCTCCAAGGGTGTAGTCAGAACCACAGAATTTGAGCTCCTGCCTTCCCATCTCTTGGTTTTCAGAACAGCCTGACCCAGAGCAGGAACTCACTAAGCCAGCACCGTGAAGTAGGGAACAGGCTGGAATCAGTTGGCTGGAAGGGAGGTGAGGGGTGCTGGAGGGAGAGCAGGAAGCAGTTTGGTCCTGACCATTAGTGTTCCCTGCTCTGAGAAAACAGCCATACAGAGTCCCTCTTGGGGGAGCCTCCAGGGAACACTGCTGTCTAACCTGCAAAAATAGAAAAATAATTTTCTTTTCAAAATGCCACACTACCCAAGTGATTTGCTAATGGGTTCTGGCAGCCTTTGTATTAGCCTGAGAAGCCGTTCAGACCACCACTGACAATGTCAGACTTATAAATTGCTCTTGTTAAAACCTGCACATCAAAATTAAATAGGAAACACCTGGCCAGCTGCCCCCCCCAGCCACTCCACCCCAGGGAAGGCCAGGAGTGCCACTAGGTGGCCAGAGGAGTGTGGCCAAGGAACAGGCCCCCTCTCTACAACGACCCGAAACATTCTGACATCTTTGGATGCAGTGTGTGTGTTGGGGGGAAGGGACGCACCCCCTCTCCGCCCCCGCCCGGAACCTGGAGGACTTTGGACTTAGGGTCAGATCTTACACAGGAGCAAGTGATACAGTTTTGGAATATAGGTAAGGTTTGCTGGGATGAGATCCGGAACCGACAACAAAGAAGAATTCTTCAGATGTCTTTGGTGCAAAATGGTGGTTTTCTTAAGGCACGGGGACAGGACCTGTGGGCAGAAAGAGCTGCTGCAGCCCTGGGGTTGTGAGGGGTGGCCGACCTGTGTACTTGGGAATTGGGGGAGGTGTCCAAAAGGACTTTCATATGCTAAAGAAGACTCTGGGATATCGGAGGCCTTGCTATTGTCAAGCTAAAGTTATTTTTCCCTCCAGCAAAGCATTGACGTTAAGGCGGGAGCTTCCTAGGGGAGTGTCCCACAGATCCCACCTGGGAGTGGGGGAGGTTGCATGGTGTCTGCTCACTCTTTGCCCTCAGCTAGTCTTCTCCCTTTTCACAGGTACTTTTGTCTTCCTTTTGTCACCATTAAAAATCCACAATTTTTGTTTTGCTTAAAAATCACAAGACCTGGTGACCCTGCGACCCAGCGCCACATTCTTTCACAGCCGTGGTCAGAACAGCTGTGCCCTTTAGATAAGCTGTTTACCCTCTGTCTCCCCCAAACAGCTGCTTTCCTTCTGGCCTCTTCAGGTCTTTAGCTTTACCTGCCTGGCTCCCCACTGTTGTGTGAATGAACTCTCAGTTCCTAAGCTTTGGAGACAGAGGGCCTTGGCTTCCAATGACCTTGGAAAGGTCCCATCCTCCCTGCAAACCTTGGTTTTCTCATCTGTAAAATGGAGGGAAGAAGCCCACCTAGTAGCTTTAATCTATATGACTGGGCTCTTTTAAGCTAATGCCTTTCTTCTCACAGGGCTTCTTCTACCCTTTGGGGCATTTTCCCTCCCTGGCCCGCAACCCAAATAGCCAGCATTTCTGCTAAGCAATCACAACGTGCACGGAGAGCCCTGTCGGGGTGCCAGACACACCTCTCTCACTTTATGTCCATTATCAGTGCTCCTCCACGCCTGGCAAGGCTGGGATGAGGATTTGAAGTTGATCGAGAAGCAGGTGGGGCCCAGGAGGCTGAATCACCTGCCCAAGACTACAGCCCTCACAGATAATGCTGCCACCAGCGCCACCTCCCACCACCCCCACTGCCTCCTTCCTTCCGGTGGTGCTGGATCACCTAGAACAAGACGATTTTCAGTGAATTGCTAGGCTCTGGAGTGACACCTGTTTCCCCGGAGCAGAAATGACACCTTTGAAGTCAAATTTTCTCAGCTCCCAGCTCCACAGAAAAAACCTATTTGGGGGCCCATTATGGCTGCATTCTAGAAGCCGTCAACTCGGATCCTTAAATATAACACTTCTTCAGTTCTCAGGCGCTGGCAGCAGGAAAAACATTTTGAAGGGCAAATAAATATTTATGTATGAGGGCTCTTTGTGCACAGTAAATGTTTGATTCTGTTGCCCCAATTCCCTGGGCTGAGAGTCAATTATGGAGCCCAGAAGAGAGCGTGGAAGTACATATGCATTCAGCACCTGTATCCCTTCCATGAAGCTGGAGCGAACGTCTCCGTGCGGGCACTGCGCCCTGCGTCCGTGGAAATAGGCTGTGAAGTGCTTGCGTGTGCCTGGAGACCTGCCTGGTGCTTCGCACTAATTCTCTCATTTAATTGCCGCAACTCTTCATGTTATAGACGCGAACCAGCTGAGACTGTTTTGGGGCTGTTGTGTGTCCACATGGGCCCAGGAAGCAAAGATCATCTCCTTTTTTTTCCTTCCCTTTCACACTGAACTGTAGACTCATTGCAGAGTAGTTGGGATGATAACAGTTGCTAAGACGATCTCGGTCCCTTCCCAGGAGCAGCCTCTCTAAGCACTTGTAATTGCCGGGAATCCTCCCCAGCTGCTTGCTAGATGAACAAATGAAGTTGTAGCGATCTGCTCACAGCCACGGTAGTGGGAGGAGAAACCTCCCTGTGGATGATTCCTAAATCTCTGGAGAAGATGTCACAGCAAGGAATCCTCCAATTGGATCAGCTTGTAATGGGTAGGAATAGCGTTCTCCGCTGAACTTGCCTCCCCGTTCTCTTTTTTCCTTTCTTACTATCCTTTCCCTTGTCTTTTTCTTCCTTCTTCATCATCTTTGTTTTCCTTTTGGTCCCATTTTTGTCCTCCTCTTGCATTCTTTCCTGTTTTTGGCAATTCCTACCCTTCCCCCACCCATTTCCCCTTTCTTCTCTTGCTCTTTTTCCTCCCTTCTTTCTCCTCCCCTTTCTCTACCTCTTCCTCCTCCTCCCTCCCTTTGTCCTCCTCCTCTTCCTCCTGCTCCCCACGAAGTTAGCCCTCAGACCCAGGAGACTACAGGGGAAATGTTTGCAAGAACTTCGGGGGTTGGGGGAGCCAGAGAAGCATGCAGCCACTTGGGGGAAGTGATACCAGATGTGCCCTTGGTGCTAACAATCAGCATGAAATGTAAACGTGTGCCGAGCTCCAGGAATAAAGCCCTTGCAGCTGGAGGGCTGGCAATGCCAGAAGGAAGGGGAAAGGAGGCCTTGCTTCTTAACCAGAGATGGATCTAAATCCGGTCTTTGCATGTATTTATACCTCCACCATCCCTTTTTGCTTTTGCAAAAAGTGATCTATCTTTCCCCAAGTTTATTAGAGGCGGTTTTCCAACACCACTTATAAAATATTACAGGCAGCCCTGTGATTCATGGCCTCATTTATAACCCATAGCACTTGGGAAATTTGGGGGAATATTTCTCATTAAATCTATTTCCCAACTCTTTGGAGCTGCCTCCACCTCTAAGAAACATTAGGAAATTCAAGACCAGCTTGAGCAGTGGGGCTCAAGGTGGATAGCTCAGTGTTGGCAGGGGAAGGCTGGGATGAGGGAGAAACACCGTGCTCTTCCAGCGGGGTTTCTCAGGGCGCCAGTATAGATGTCCCACATCCATCAGAGCTGTGTGCATCTAGGCACCTGTCTGTTCACCACCACCACCACCACCACCACCCTGCCCCGTATCCTTCCTCAGCAGAGGTGTCTCCCCACGAGGTGGTTCTGCTGTAGGGGTAGACAGGAGTGCCCTACACAGCTAGGTCAGGGGTATGCCTGTTGGTCAGCAGGAACCTCATTATAAAAAGGGCTCTCTTCTATAAGAAGTAAACCGGAACCTCATTTCTTAGACTATGCTATCAAATGGTGCAGCTCTTTCCAATTGCCTGGAGTGATATTTTTCTTAACAGTAAGCATTGTTTATTGCTAGTAATCCATTCCTTTGACCACTGTGGGCATTAAATCACTCTACCTTGAACACTAGACCAGGTGTCTGTAAGGCTGTCATGAGAACTTTTATACTTTGTTATTTAAAAAAAGAAGAAAACAGTGGTTCTATTCTCTTGCTAAATATTGGCTTTTAGAAAACCCAGAGCTCTTTCCTTCCACACCAAGAGCTGTCCTTACCTAATCCTCTATTCTAGCGCTGATTTTTCTCTAGGTGATGGCCATCTCCTGAGATAAAGGGATACAACCAGACTTTTCTGATACTTTCCCTTCCTGCCACTCATGGTTTAGATATGCCACAGTCTCAACCTATGGAATGCAGCATAAATCAGTGATATTAGGAAAAAGATAAACAGGCTTTGTTTTTATATTTACATATTGTGTTGTAAAGGGTAATAGTCAACTTACAGAATTCAACTTGGTGCTGAGCAATTAGAGGCACATAAATCATTTAAATATTGGGCAATTTCACCTGCCATTCTGGTCCATGTATGCCCAGGGATGAATCTGTTACTCACCACCCTTCCCTCATATGGTTGTGTTTTGAGACCTAATTTTTTCTGAAAGTGAAATAGAGAAGCTTATTACTCGTAGTCCTGGAGGAAGTGCATGTTTGCCTAGAGTGGCCACACGGGGAGGTCATGACAGGGTATGGGCACATGCCTTTGTTAGGATCTGTGGGTCGAGTGCTTTTGGGGTTCCCAGGCTAAATTGGTCAGTTCAAACCAAAAATGGGAGGTTCTGGTAAGCTGCATGGTGGTCTTATGGGTGCACAAGGGAAGGAGTTGGGAGGCAGAAGAAACTGTCCGTGATCAGTCTCTTCTGGGGACGTCATAACAGAAATTTACATCTATTACTGTGTGTCATAAATGCCATGCACTTGAAAAAGGAGCTAGTGTCCATTCAAGGGCCCTGCAAACCACACAGCTTACAAACTGGATGCCGAGACAGCAATGTAATACAAGAGTTTGGTTAAACTGTCCACAGCCAGAGGCACCTGGGTGACTCAGTTGGTTAAGCGACTGCCTTCGGCTCAGGTCATGATCCCAGAGACCCGGAATCGAGTCCCACATTGGGCTCCCTGCTCCGCAGGAGGACTGCTTCTCCCTCTCTCACTCCCCCTGCTTGTGTTCCCTCTCTGGCTATGTTTCTCTCTGTCAAATAAAATCTTTAAAAAAAAAAATACTTAAAAAAAAAAGAACTGTCCACAGCCAGTCAGTCTTCCACAAGTCAGACCACCCACGTAGGCCTACGCCTAATCCCAGAGGGCTGTTTAAAAGGGAATAGTTGTTGGTTGTAGAGATGACACTGTAGACTGAACGTGGATGAACAGCCTAGATTATATATATGCATGTGTGCATGGGAGGCTCTTCATGATACAGGAAGGAACTTTTTCAGTGTTCTTCATTCCTTTGTGGAGATCTAGGTTTCCCTGCATTATTTTATTCTAAGACTTAGTTTTTGTAAAATAGGTCCTTCCCTCTATTGCATTCTAGAACTAAAGATGACAAAGTATGACCTGGGAAATGGGTTAGAGGGCCAAGTCTGGCCCACTGCCCATTTTTGCAAATAAAGTTTTATTGGAACACAGCTCTGCTCACTTTTCAAGAGCCATCTTAAGTAGCTGTGACTTTGCCTTACACACTGACTTCTGTTTGTCACTCCAGCAAAGACTCCCCCCTACTGTGGGAACTTGGCTGTGGGTTTTGGTTTTATTTTTTAACCCAATCCAGCCAGCAATTTTTAGCCCCGTGTGTATGTTCATGGCACTTAACTTTCAGAGGGTTCTCAAAGGAGTCCTGCCCTGGAGGATGGGCTGGCTGTAACAAGAGCAAGAACATCCCTGTGATGTGTTTCAAAGACTGGGGTTTCACAAAGCCACATGTGGGGGACCTACTACAGATAGGAGCCTCCATTAATGACCCGATGCTTTCTCACGGTGGTATTACTCTTAAAATGATTGTGGATGCTGGGTGATCCCCATGACTGCCGGGATTTGCTGTGGCCTCTGCTCTGGGGATGCACTATTGGGAAGGCCAATCAGGTTTGTTGAGGGTTAAAAGCAAGGCTGGAAGGCCTTGGAACTCTGCAAGTGCAGAGAATCTCACAGGTCAGCTTGCTATCCAGGGGCTTCTAATCCCAATCATCAAGCTCTCCAAAAATGTTGATAAAAAAAAAAAAAAAAAACACGCTCAGGTGCCCCAGGCAGTGTTGATCTTAGGGATGTGGTGGGTGGGCATCTGCTTTAACGAATCCCACCAAGGAGTCTGAACAACTGCTAATCTAGTCCACACGCCTACGTTGAAAGCTCAGGAAGATGAACCTGAACATGGCCCCACCGATGACCAGCCAGGACCAAATTCCGGGGGCCTTGATAATCTCTCTACCAGTGATTTTCCAGCCCACTTTAGCAGAGCCGTGGGGTTTTCACAAAGATGCCTTTGAGGCTGCCCTGGGAAAAGAATGACAACCAAGGGGTAGTCCAAAGAGCAGGACTCTGGCCTTGTTCGTGTTCAACCAGACTCCTTTCATGTGCAGTTTTATGTACTAGACTCTCCCCAGATTTTTGTTTCTAGAGCAAGAAGAGACAGGAAGAAAGCATCTGCTAATGGGGGCAAGAAAGGAAAGTCTCAGCCCTACATCTTGCAGCAAATCTATCTACTTTACTATTAGAATCTCCTTTTCTAAAAAATCTCAAGAGACTCTACCACCTAAACCTGCAAAGTAGCCCTCATGATCACTTCTCTCAGAAGCAGAGAGAAAGACGGACTGGGTGTCCATCTGCAGCTCCCACAAGTACGAATCTGAATGTAATTTGTACCTAAACCCTGCCTACTCCAAACTGGGCTCCTTCCCACTCTCTCTCCTCTGGACCCAGAAAACAGCTCACCTGAGCAGCTCCAGTGGTCATGACGGCAAGTCCAAAAGTGGTTGAGCACCTTCCATGTGCCAGGCGCTGTGTAAGGCTCTGGACAACGCAGGTGTGATGCTCGGGTGCACTGTTGAGGCCGGGGAGAAGACAAAGCGGGGAATGTGTTCCCCACCACCTTTCCATGGGCAGCAGCTTCCAGGGCCCTTCCTTTCCTACTTTTCTTCCAAATGATGCAAGCTACCTTTCAGGCTCCTTATCTATTGCTCAGGCCTTGGGTCCTCACCCTCCCTCAGGCCCTGGATATGGGGCACAGGCTTCAAGAAGGATTTCACCAAACCCCACAAGTGGTGCAGAGGAACTGGCCCCCCGAGGCAATGCTGGCCACCCTGGAGTTTTGCTCAGCCTTGACAGACCGTGGCCCTGCTCCTTTCCTGGGTGGGGGTATAAGGAGTGGATGATTAGGGCATCCCAGCCACCTTTTCCTTTTTTGCTTCAGTCTTGCACACTTGTCTCTGAGCTGCCACCTCCTGGCCAAAATAAGTAGTGAGGAGGGGCCTGTGGGAGCAGAGTCCTGCTGCCCCAGGCTGCAGACAGCAGCTCTCCCGCAGCTCCTGAGGGATCCTGAGGGATCCAGGGAGCACCCCCGAGTGCAGGCTGCTGAGACCGCACCCACAGGCCGTGGACAGGTGATGGGCAGACACCTGCCCAAATGCTCCCCCAGAAAATGGTCCCAGCAGAGGCAAGGATCTGTTTTCTCTCTTGTTGCATTTCTTTCAGCCTTTTAGCTTCTATTGCCCCTGGTGTCTGTTTATATGTTCAGATGCTTGCCGATTTCTCTCTCTCTCTCTCTCTCTCTCTCTCTCTCTCTCTGTGTGTGTGTGTGTCTGTGTGTCTGTGTGTCTGTGTGTCTGTGTGTGTGTGTTTAGGGTCTAATTTTGTGTGCAGTATATGTTCCCTGGGTCCAAAGACAATCTTTTCTCTTTATAGTGCAGATCAAAGCAAGGGGAAGAGTCTGATAAATAGGAAGAGGATGATAGTAAGAGGCATAATAGTAATAATATGACACCTGGCACGTTTGCCATTTGCTTGTGCAAACTTTCCCTTTGAGGAAAAGACTAAGCCCATTTTTAGTTCCAGAAGCAGCTACTCTATCATCAGGTAGTGCTCACAAGACTTCATGAAGGGAGATGTGTTGAGGGATGAGGAAAGCTGTGTGTGCAGTTAGGTGAAGTGAGAACCACCTTCCCTAAATGCTGGAGTCACTGAGCCAAAGGCTGGGGGGCCGTGGGGGTGAGGATCAGGCTAAGGGGAGGCCATGCGGTCAATGTAGAAGGACCCCAGCAAGCTGCAGGGGGTTTGCTGACTGAGGAGTCCCAGAGGCCCAGCTCCTAACCATCCAGGGTCTGTGTGCCTGTAAGTCAGCCTGAAACCTGCGGAAGATGCTGGAGCCGAGCAGTCCCTGCCGTCACCCAGCCTCTCCCCTGGATGTCGCTGTTGTGCTGTGTAAGCAATGCTGGGGAGCACTTCTGGGACCATGGAAAACCCTCCCTGGCAGTGGCTGCCCCTTGGGGCTCCGAAGGCCCAGTCAGAAAAGGCAGGGCCAGGCCGATTTGCAGGAGATTGGGGTTCAGTGTTCCCCTCACCTGCCCAGCTGAACCGTACTGCTCTGTGATAGCAACAGTGGGTGATGCCAAGGCTCTTTGCCCCCACGGATGCTGGGGCAGGACCGATTCTTCAGTATGGAGAGGCCGCGATGGCTGAGGAAGGTGGGATCAGCTATGTCCCAGCCCCACCGAGGCCCTCAGGCCCTTAGTCACCAAGCAGGTTCCAGGCCCAGGGTGGGTGGTGCTTGAGAGCAGGGACATGAGTCCAGATTCCATCCTCACTATCAACAGGCCAGCACATGGGGGGAAATTGTCTCCTAGCCCATAGCCTCGTTCATCACATGCATTAAACGGGCCCAGACTCCATCGTAGCATCATTGTAAGAAGCAGCCGGGAATACCGGCTGCGGCACCTCTGCAGAAGGTCGGGCTGCTCAGCAGAGAAGGGAGAAAGTTCACCAAGAACCTTGCAAGGCCTCAGCTTCCCTGGGAGGACAGTCTTGCACCTCTGGTCATGAACATTAGCATGAGCTCAGAGAGTAGAACAAATCAGATTTGGCCCAGGTCTCATAGAGCAAGTGTCCTTTTCTTTTCTTTACTTGCTTTTGAGTTGCCCTGAAACCCTGGCAGCTTCTTCACACGGCCACAAATGCACGTGTTTGGATCAATGTGTTGAGAGACAGCACCCAAGTTTACCCCTAAAGCAATCACAGGACTTTTTTTTTTTCTTTTCTATCTTAGTGTTGATGTATTCGGGATAACTGGAAGCCGACTTAGGACATACTAACAATAAAGCGTGTACAGGGAGCTCCAGCAGGGCTTCCCATAGTGATGACAGGAAGGGACCATAGACCCTCTGAGGGGAGGCCAGGCCAGAATGTGTCTGCCTCTCCCCAGTCCTAATAGTGCAGTCCAATCAAGAAACCTGTGATCTACCGAATTTCTTTCCTGAAATGAGTTTTCATACCGTAAAGTACTGAAACAATTCCCTAATACAAATTGGTGTGGTGTGGCTTCAGTGGTGTGGGCTAGTTTTCTGGCTGTGGTCTCCATCTGTGTAAATTACCAGTTTCACCAGGGTCCCATTCCCTTTGCTCAAGTTAAACATCTCTGTTGAGGATGTGCGCTGGAGAGGGCCATTTCTTTCTCCCCTCCCTCTCTTTTCCTCTAGTAGCACAGGTCTTCCCAGTTTGGGTTCTGACCCTCCTGTTTCCTGAGCATCATTTCAATGATTTGAGCTACAGACCCGTCAAAGTATTGAAATGGATTGATTAAGTGAGACCACCACTCTCCACTCAAAGTAAATTAGGAGATACAAGTGAGAGACCCGTTTGATATTAAAGGACCTTCTTTTCCCCATACAAAAGAGCTTGGAGAACGGAGAGTCCAGACTTGCTAACAAGACTGCTACCCACAGACGAAGAACAAACTGGGAAATGGAAGGCACCCTTTTGTTTCATTGTGTGTTTGAATGTTGTTTTTAGGGAACACTTCTGACATCCTCATTTCACAACCACTGACTCAATCCCTACTTCCTCTTTCAGAGCATTTGGGCCTCGTGCCCCAAGAGGAGCTTTGTGCCTTTGTGTCTGAAGGGTAATGGGGAGGACAGAGGCAAGTGTGGCATGCTTCAGTGGGGGAAAGGTAAATTGGAAAATGTGGAGGGAAGCTGTGCCCGAGCAGCTGCAAAATTGCTCTAAACCATTTTCTCAACTGGGTTAATTGTTCTTCCCCACGGTGCAGAGACACCTACGCCCTGCGAGGTCTGTGGTTCCTTACCGCAAGGAGCAGCCTATTAAAGAGAGACAGATAGTCTACCACCAAGAAGCTGACTCTCCACCCCTCTGGCTTTCCCTCTCTCTCTCTCTCTCTCCCACTTCTCTCCTGCTAACACATTGCCCCTTAGGGCAGAGCTCATACAACTCTTTCCCCCTTGGCATCCGCTTTATCACTGGGAAGAGTTGTCAGTGGTAAGAGGGGTGGGCAGACTCAAACCAGCTCTGCTTGTGAGTAGGAATAATTACAAAATCTCAGGCCGTTATCCAATTACTTTGACATGTGGCCATTCTAGGGAGTTCTAACTGGATTAAGTTCATTATAAAAAGATTAGTCCTAGGATGGGGACTGTGCATAACAAAGTGAACCTTCAGAATGTGTGCTGCTGGGCCACCAAGGACTTTGGGGGTAAATCCGAGTGAATGGCTTTGTTTATTGAATTACTGTTTAGGGATTTGCCAAGGAGTTTTGTTCAGATAGAGTTTGTGGCTTAAAGCACGGTCAGCAGTTTCCTGTTTGTTTTCCTTTTTTCAACACCGTTCTTCAATGCCATTATAGTTATTGTCAAAGCACTAATCCAAGATGTTTGTCCCTAATGTTCTGTGTGAACACGGAGGTGAGATTATTGATCAAAATGGGCCTGAGCCACACGGAGCTCATATATTATTTATAAGCTCTGTGTATATATGTGCATAGAGAGTGTGTGCCCGGATGATACCTCACATTTGCATAATGCTTCCAGGCGGTACAGAGCACTTGCACATTCCTCATTTTGACCCACACAGAAATGCTTTAGAATAAATAGACATTATTATGATGATTTTATAGATAATGAAACTCAGACTCTGAGAGGTTAACCTGTGGCCACCCAGCGAGATAGTCCCAGAACTGAGGTTACTATTCCGATCTGCTATTCCTAACCTAGCATTCTACAAACACATGTGAATTCAGTTTATATATGTATTTTTTTTTTTAAGATTTATTTATTTGACAGAGAGAAACACAGCCAGAGAGGGAACACAAGCAGCGGGAGTGAGAGAGGGAGGAGAAGCAGGCTTCCCGCAGAGCAGGGAGCCCGATGTGGGGCTCGATCCCGGGACTCCGGGATCATGACCTGAGCCGAAGGTAGACGCTTAACCACTGAACTACTCAGGCACCCCTATATATGTATTTAAAACACCAAGTATGTGTTCAGCTCATGGCAATTGAGTATTTGGGTTACCAAGTTGGTTGAGATCAGTTTTCTATATTTCCCATGAGAACTGTATCAGAGATAAGTTCCAAGCAGCTAAGCACAGTTGCTAAAAATTTTCTTCTCTTTCTTCTGGGCCCAAGAAAACTGTGTATGCAGGAAACATCATGGAACTGTTTCGGTTGGGGGGGTCACCTCAAACCCTTCTTCGGTATAGCCCCTAGAGTCTGTCCTCCTTTAGTGAAACTGGTCATCCCTTCATCTCCCTAGAATAAATGCCCAAGCCCCTTCTGAAGACCCTGAGATTTGACACATGAATATTAGGGTTAATGGAAAGGGGTAAGTTACCAGCCAATCTCTTATAATTCACTCAGTTTTTGAGGGCCTCATAACCCTCTGGATGAACTAGTGAGATTTACAACTCTAATTAGGTAAATAGGAGACCCCAGCCTTCATTCAGGGTTAGCAGTTGCCCCCTTCCTCCTCCTGAACCCATCGTGGGCACCGCCAGTGGATTATCACACACTTTACTCGGGCGGGGCTTGCGCTTCCAACACATCTAGAAAGTCCGGAGCTGGCTAGCAAGGTGGCATCTATTTACCATGTCAGCCCAGGACTTTAGTTAGTGACCCCACAAAACGCCCGAGGCCTTGAGAGGCACCAGCAGACTGGCCAGTCAGTCCATTGACATCTGATACCATCTTTAGGGCCTCATTTCAAAATCAGCAACTGGACACACCCAGGGAAGGTCAAGGAGAATGTGAAATGATCAAAAGCCTTCACTTTTAGGTAGTAAATATATTCAAAATACAATTACAGTAAAAATTAGGGCGGAAGTTAGTGTTCCAGAAAAGAAAGTTAGTACATAAGCAGAAATCTAGATTGCTACAGACGAGTAGTTCTATATACCCCCTCCTCCTCTAAAGGGAAGTACGCATAGATATGATATGTTGTACAAATATTACTCCCTAAGCACATCTAGCCTAGAGACCAAGATTAAAAAACAAACAAATAAGCAAAATCAATATAGGCAGTTGAAGTATGGCCAGGATTCTCATTTGCAAATAATAGAACCCAAATTCAAAAAGACTCTTAAAGAAGGGGGGGAGGGGGGAGAAAGAATGAAAGAAAGAAACTTAGCGGCTCGTTAAACTCCAGATTTAAGGGCTTCAGGCAAGGCTGGACCTAGTAGTCCATTAATGTCTTTGGGTCTTTTTCTATGTGATGGCTCCCAGCATTTCCACACTTATCTCTTTAGTGTAGAATTTGGCAGAAAAAGGATTTTTTGTTTTATTTTGTTTTCTTCCCCCAATAGGCTCTGTAAAAGTTCTAGAACTTACTCTTATTGGCTCTGGCTTGGTCATGGGTTCATCACTGAGCCAATCACTGCTGCCAGGGGACATACTATTTGCATTGGACCAGGCTGGAGTTACGTGGAGCTCTGGAGACTAGCTCTGCTCCCTTCTTCACCCTCTAGTGCATGGGCGTGCAGACACACACACACACACACACACACACACACACACCCCAACACCAACTACTTACACTGAAATGATTGAGATACGGTGACTGGAGGGAAAGCTCCGTTGGCTGCTTGCTGTGTACTACACCCAGGGCTAGATGCTAAAAGAAGCCTTGATCCATAGGTCCAAAAAGCTTAGCAATTTGCAGGCTCTTTTCAAACAAATAATTTTATTTGACCCTGACAAACACAAGGTAGATATTTTTCTTTAAAGAATTTATTTATTTATTTATTTATTTATTTATTTATTTATTTATTTATTTGACAGAGAGAGAGAGAGATCACAAGTAGGCAGAGAGGCAGGCAGAGAAAGAGGAGGAAGCTGGCTCCCTGCTGAGCAGAGAGCCTGATGCGGGTCTAGATCCCAGGACCCTGAAATCATGACCTGCGCTGAAGGCAGAGGCTTAACCCGCTGAGCCACCCAGGTGCCCACAAGGTATATTTTTATTATTACCTCTGTACAGATGAGGAAAGTTATGTTCAGAAAGGTTCTTTAACCCCCTCTAGTAGACCTGGCACTTGAACTTTGATTTATCCCATGCCAAATTCTATTGCATATCTATAATCCCTGTTTCTAGACAGGTGAGAAGATTAACATGAAAAATTGAAAATCCTCACTCCTTTACCTGAAAGAGGCAAATCAGAGACTGGATTTCAGTTTCCGCACTTAGGAACTAGCTTCGGGGCGCCTGGGTGGCTCAGTTGGTTAAGCGACTGCCTTCAGCTCAGGTCATGACCCCGGGGCCCTGGGATCGAGTCCCACATCAGGCTCCCTGCTCAATGGGGAGCCTGCTCCTCCCTCTGCCTCTTCCTCCTGCTCATGTTCTTGTGTATGCCCCCTCTCTCAGGTGAATAAAGGCTTTGAGGGAAAAAAGAAAGGAACAAGCCTCGGTCGCCCAGTTTACACTAGGGAGAACTGCATCCCCTGCCATTTATCAGCACTTAGCTGTGTCGTAGAAGCAATGCCAGCATATGGTATACTGAGCGCTGATTATGTGCCAGGCGCTATGGAAGCACTGTACAAAGGTTGTTCAATGCAGTGAAAAGAATAACCCCACGGACGAGCACTTCTTCTTCCTATTAGACATCTGAGAAGAGCAAGTCTGGGAAGGCTGAACTGACCCAACCTGGCAGTGCGTGGAGCGCAGCTCCAACTCTGTTCTCCTACCAAGAAATGAATGAGCCCACTGTCTTTGACTTTAGTCACTCACTGATTAGAATTCATTAGAAGACTCGGGAATGATGGGAGATGAGAAAGGCATCAATCCTAAACTGCGAGGTGGTAGGCAGGAAAAAATGGAAGGGAATTAGGTTGTAGATGAATTCCTGGTGACTCAAAAGGACTTAAACCAAAATAATGAGAAATAAGGAGGCCAGCTACGGGCTAAAACAAGAATATCATCTTTCCAAGATTTCCAAAAGTTAAAATTAACTAGGTTTTAATTGTCCAAGCCCTGTGGGCTTGTTTACTTCCTAGAGCAGAGTCTTGCATTTGACTTGCTCCTATAACTCACTTGGGTATGACAACAATCCTTGGGGGATCCTAAGTGCTTCCACCTGGAGATAAGGCCAGACTAGCTAGAGCTCCCCAAAACAGCATATATGCTGTTCTTCACAACCCTGTCCTTTGCCATGTCTGTTTGCTGCAAAACCTGCATATTCACATCGTTTATACTTTTCAAGGTATGTGTCTCATGACAATGCTGGCAGCTTTCAATTTATTAGGCTTATTAGCAAATAAAACTGTCCTGAAAAGCCCAGGTTTGATATCTGGAAGATTCATTTCAGGATTGATTTAATGCAACCTGCCTCCTAGTTTATTTCACATCTCCAGGTTGGAACTAAATCACCCTCATCTTCTTGATACCCTTAATATGATGGTTGGTGTTTGCAAAATAGACCAGGCTGTAAAAATATGAAGACTCCAGTTGTTTCCTTTTTTTTTTTTTAACAGAGATGATAAAAATACTTCATAACTTTATGTGTCTGGGAGATTCTGGTTGTTTTTTTTTTTCTTCTTTGCTATCAGTGATCATGTTTGAATATAAAGAGTGGTAAATCTATTCAAGGATGTGAAGGATGTGGTCCTTCTTCACTGTTGATTTACGGCAGTGGGAAATCACCTACTTTCTCTGGAAGCACCACTCTGCATGAAGGACTGGTGACATCTAGCATTCGAGATGACAAACCTGTAGAAGCACCATCCAGAAACATTCCATCATTTAAGTCTTGTTCTTAAGCCCTGGGCAACAGCACACTTTTTCAAGATGAAGACTTGAACAGAACAAACCTGTTATTACCAAACCGGCCAATGGCACTTACCGAGGGCTATTACCCACTGTTAGCATTTATCACCCATATCTCATTTGACACTTGTCATTTATTGCCTGACAGTTTTATTTAGCTTTTATCCTCCCCCACTGTATTACCATCTGCTGTGAGGACACGGGCCCAGCGTTAGTCCAATCCGGGGTGTATCCCATCCCTGCCACTTACTACCTGGGTAACCATGGCTATTTAGCCCCTTATCTCAGTTTGCTCATTTGCAAAAATAGGATAACAGGATTAAATTAAGTAATGTATGAAACCTCTCTAACAGAGTGCAAAGCACATGGAAAGTGCTTAATACATGGTAGCTGTTATTATGATGATTAATATAGGAGCAGTAATACTTACTAATAGCATTGAAACACAGTCTTAAGTGTTACTTTCCTTTCTGTATACCAGAGTACCTCACATAAAAGTAGATAATGTGCCTCCTTAAAAATTCTTAATTATAGAACACTTAAAAGAAAAGATCCATTTCACTAAATTTTAAAAAGTAGGATATATATATCCTAACACGAAATAGAGTAGAGCTGCTTAAGGCAGCTTACTTTGTGGAGAACACTTAAAACTGTCTAGTGTGCTTTGAATGTTGGGTTTTTCTGGCAATGTAAGTCTCCCTCTGTCTTGCCTGAATTTATAAGTTGTTTAGCCAAGCCTTCCTCCACAGAATACACTGGGATCGCCTCAAGCCTTTCTGAATGAGAAAAAATTCCAAATTTTGGAAGTATGAGAATTCATAAGTTTTATTGTATTCCTAGGATATACTGTACTCATCAGACAGCAGTTCTAGCTGGAATTCCAAGCCAGGTACACATCTGCACTCTTGCCTGTTACCCATTTTAACATTGTAAGTCAGGCCAGGCAGCACTGGGCTCCCGTGGCAAAATGGGCCCACGCGCAGCAGCACCCAAAGACGGTCACTCGTCCATCCCGGCCTTCACCGCCACTGCCTGGAGCTCTTTTACGCCCCGGTGCCTCAATCTGGCCTGCTGCGGCTTTGTCTTCGCTTCTCCCTTATTCTGTATTTGTGGTTCTTTGCATGCCTCCCCCTGGCTGTTCATTCCTGTGCAGTCTGCAGGGTTCCAGATACTCAGCGAGGACCCTTTTTCATGTTATTGTCCTGCAGTAAGTCTGGAGAAGTATCATATCTTCCTTTTTGAGCGAGTAGTCAGTCTTTCCAATAGAGGCAGATTGGTCTCTGCCACAATTATTATATAGAAAAGAGGATGGGGCTCCTGGGTGGCTCAGTTGGTTGGGCAACTGCCTTCGGCTCAGGCCATGATCTCGAAGACCTGGGATCGAGCCCCACATCGGGCTCCCTGCTCGGCAGGAAGCCTGCTTCTCCCTCTCTCACTCCCCCTGCTTGTGTTCCCTCTCTAGCTGTGTTTCTCTCTATCAAATAAATAAATAAAATCTTAAAAAAAAAAAGAGTATAAACCAGGATAGGGGGGACTAAAAGTTAAATTTATTAAATTATCCAATTTAAAGCCCTGGCGTTTAAGACATTTAACCACTGTTCTGAAAGGGTTCTTCTAAAGTAGAATGCTCAGAGTTGAGGTTTTTTCTAGAACAACAGTTTCTGCAGCAGTGGCAGGCCAATCACGCCACCATACATCTGTCCTTCCCTACTAGGCAATGTGCTAAAGACTTATACGTGTTCCCCACCTGTTTCCTGTTTAAATGACCCTTTCTCCCACACACTAATGTCTTAGATTAGAACTACATATTCTCTATAAAAGTCAGGGGCTAAAATCCATCCGTACTAATGATTAAATGCCAACAGGATTTTTTGGATGCTTTTTTGTCTAGTGTTTAGCCAGAATACACTTCATGTTCTCACACATGGACAAGATAGCAGCAAACTGTAAGAATTGGAAGAGGTTCACCCTTCCTCCAGGCAGTTTACTCCTATGTGTCAGAAAATTGTTATGATGTATTGGTTTGTTAGAACAGGATTTGATACCATATTCTGGGGAGGAAGCCGTGATGACTGTACAGGTGTATAGTGTCTACCATGTGGATAGACCCCCTAGGACTGGGACCATACTGTCTGCCTGCTTTTTAGAAGTCAGAAGTTCTCCCTAAGGTATTCCAGGAGCTTTAGTGTGGATCTGATGGCTTGCGCTGGGAAAAAATCCTAATGATGATTATAACTACTGTCATTTATTAGTCTCTTATATACTGGGCACTGTGTTAGATACCACACTTTATTTGACTTCTTGAAAAAAATACAAGGTAGCTGTCAACCTCCATTAATCAGAAAAGAGAACTAAGGTACATGGGAGGCCACTTGACTCACCCAAGATCCTACAGCTGGGGAGTGGCCAACCTGGGGTCCTCACGCATGTCCTGATCTTCTTCCCCAACTCCAGTGGCTTCCTGTGTCCCAGGCTCGGAGAACACCAGAACCTCCTATCCAGCTCTACAGGCTCCAATGGATCAGTCTCGTTGATTTTTACCTCTGAAACATGTAGTCGATCCACTTCATCTTTTCCCACTAGACTAGTACTACCCAAGGCCAGAGGGCCACTGTGGGGACTCGTGTCTCCTAAATTGTCTCTCCTTGTGCACATTTCTCCCCATCCAACTCATTCTCTATGGAATGCGTGTCCCTTCCAAATGCACATCACATCCCCTCACTGACCTGCTTAAAAACATTTTATTGGTTTTTCCCATTCTCTTGGAGTAGAAATGAAAGTCCTCCTACATGACCTATAGGGGCCTGCATGATTTCACCCAATGTCATCACCATACTCACTCCCATGGCCTGTGTTCCAGATACACTGGTCTTCTCCCTGTCCCTCCAGTGTGTTGGATTCCTTCCTACCCCAAGGCCTCATTTGAACTTCTCCCCCCTCCAACTCCACCTGGTTTCGTCCTACTCATTCTTCAAACCACAACTCAGGTGTCCCTTCCTCCAAAAACACTTCTGTGACTGCATCCTCACAGTGTATGTATGTGTAGATATATATATATATATATACGCACACACACATCTCTGTGTATGATAAACTCGCTTCCATAGCACGAGCCCAGTTATAATTAAAGAGTTACTTGTTAGTTAATTGTTTACTCTCTAGGACCACCTCCAAATGGGAAACTCCAGGAGAATAGGGATTACATTTAAATCTTTACCGCTGATAGCCCCAGTTCCCAGCACAGGTCAAGAATCTAGCACAGGACAAGCACAAACATTGAGTGGGTGCTCGATGAATATATGTTGCTTGATTAAATGACTTAATGATTCCAAAGCCCTCTCCTTTTGCTGATCACCACCTTACACGCATTGAGGATCAGTGTCTGCATATCACCTAGCCTGAAACAGGGCATTAAAGGAACTCAAGTGACATTGAAAGCTGTGTACTTGTTATTCTAGCATGACTTGGACTGCATGTTGAGTTAATTTCCTCCTTTCTGGGGACATTTATTCTTTCAGGGTAGAGACTGTGGCTTGGGAGGGCTCTGACCACTTGCTTTGAGTGGAAGGGCTGTGGTCCAGGAGGGGCAGGTGAATGAGCTGGCCCCATTCTTTGGTTTTGGCCTAATGATTGTTGATTTCCCATCCACAAGTAATCGGATCCAAATACTTCAGTGCCACGGGGCAGCCTTTGTTAGAATCTCTCTGTTCCGTTTCACTAACTACACATCCATGTGGTCCTCCCTAGGCTAAGCATCCCTAATTGTGTAGGGAAAACTAATTATAACTGTGGGATTCCAGAGCCTTTATTTGGTAGACCAGGTTCATTTCATTGTTTGAAATTTGCTTTCAATCTGATGCGTTCTTTCAGTTGTCAAATATAAACAGGCCTCTTTAATGTTTGCCATCTTGGAAAGAATATTTTTTAAACAAAAATCAGACACAAATACAGAGGCTGCTTCTCAAAGAAACCACACCACAGTGTCTGTGAGTGCTGTGATGGGATTTCTCTGACTTTCCGCAGGGCCCTGGGAGCTCAGAATGGGATGTCGTGATTTGTGCTGAAGCTCTTTCCTTGGTATTCTTCGTAACCCTGTACATCTCTATCTATGAAACACCATGAAAGCAGAAAGGCACTCACACTTCCTTTCTGGCCAGGAGTTAGAGACATGTGTAGACCTCACAGGCTTTTCCATTTAAGAAGATCATTCCAGGGCACCTGGGTGGCTCAGCGGGTTAAAGCCTCTGCCTTCGGCTCAGGTCATGATGATCTCAGGGTCCTGGGATGGAGGCCCGCATCGGGCTCTCTGCTCAGTGGGGAGCCTGCTTCCTCCTCTCTCTCTGCCTGCCTGTGATCTCTCTCTGTCAAATAAATAAATAAAATCTTAAAAAAAAAAACAGACCATTCTATCAGTATGGCACTGGGACAAAAAGAATGATCAGTTAACAAATACATCTGAAGGTGCTATGAGGGAATTAAAACAAAGGAATAGAGAAGCACACCAAAACAGCAGAGTGGAGGCTGTACCCCATGCTTGGGAAGATGCTCTCTGGCTGCGGTGATAAGAGGGAATCCAGTGATAACTGGAGAAGGAATAATTATCTTTGTAAACTGATGAAGTCAGGAAAGGCTTCCTGGAGGGGGTGTGGCCAGAGAGGCCCTGGTTGCACAGTGAGTTGGCTCTGATTTCAGGAGGAAAATGGCCTGAACTGAATTCTGACTTTTTTTTTTTAAGATTTTATTTATTTATGTGACAGAGAGAGATCACAAGAGACAGGCAGAGAGAGAGGAGAAAACAAGCTTCCTGCTGAGCAGAGAGCCTGATGCAGGCCTCGATCCCAGGACCCTGAGATCATGACCTGAGCCGAAGGCAGAGGCTTTAACCCACTGAGCCACCCAGGCGCCCTGAATTCTGACTTTATTACATTTTAATAGGTGATGTTGGACAAATTAGCTATCCTCTCGAAGTTAACTTTTCATCTGAAAAATGAGGGCAAGACCTACTTTATAGGGTTATTCTTGTTATTCTGTATTTAAAGATGAATGAGAACATGTACATGAAGCATTTAGCATGGTGTCTGGCACACAGTAAGTGCTCAAGAATAATTAGTCACTTACTGTTGTTTTAGTTCCCCAAATAGGCTTGCTTGCCTCTACCTTCACACAGGCTCTCTGCCCCCCCACCCCAAGCCACTCTTGCCCTGTCTCAAAGGCTGCCCTCTTTCAGGACTGAACTTGAATGTCAGTTCCAGCAAGAGGCCTCCCCCTCATCCTGTGTGGCCTCCAGAGCCTTATGCCTTCCTCGTTATCACAACATCATATCAGCCTGACTCTTCCCATCAGCCTGACCTCTGCCAAGGGCAGATGCCATCACACTGGCCTCTGCTTCTTCCCACAATAGGTTCAATAATCACTAGTTGAATGAAAGAATGAGCGAATGAGCTCCTTATCTCCTGTAATTTTGCTCCGTGCAAAGAAAATGTGAATCCAGAAGTGGATCATCTAGAGACTGGCTGTTTAAGTCGAATCCCAACAAACAGGAAGGGAGAGCAGCTTGGGCGGCTCAAAATCAATAGTCTGTCTGCTCTCCAGGCTCTTTCCTTAAGCAGGTGCTCCCCATAGGTTAATTACTCCCTTGGGAGCTCTTGCTGCGTGATGGTCGCTGTGCCATCTGCCATGGGCCTTTCTCACCTTGGCAAATAGATCTTTTTAGAGGATGACTGAGCTGGAGTCCTGGTTGTCTTCTGGGAGGCAAGTCGAGCCCATGGTGTCCTCAGTACGGCAGGTCTCATGTTTGTCAGATCCAGAGCCCCTGATGCCTGGTAGAGCAGAACGCAAGCTCCTGGTCAGAAAGGGAGAAGATGGAGGGAGGAGCCCCTTCTCAGCACCGCGCTCAGTAAATATGGGTTGGATAGATGATGACTTTCTCCTTGTCTCTCACTATTTCATGTGCCACTCAGCTTATCCCAGCCAGGTTAATCCTCTTAAAACATCTCTGTTCTCATGTCTCTCTTCTGCTGAAAGACCTTCCTTCCCTCCCCATTGCTTGTTCCATAGAATCCCAGCTCTCCTGTTGGGCCATTGTTGGCCTGGGTCTGGCCCCAGGTGATACTCATCCTTTTTCTCTCTGGGACTTTACCCACATCTGTGCTTGGAAGCTAGAGGTCCTGAACCCAGGTCCAGGCTCCATCATTCACTAATGGTGCTCACTAGGGAAAGGGGCACAGCTCCTTAGAGCTTCAATGTCCTCATCCCTAAAAAGAGAACCCCGATTTTTGCCTCCTCTACCAATTACAAGACTTAGCACAGATGCCGGTCAGAAATACTTGGCAGACTGCAAAGTCCTTTCTTAATGTGCTAGTGATTATTAAATATCCTGCGCTTCAACCCAGCTTGTGTTTAACACCCCATGTGTATCTTGGAATCCTTGCTTATGCTCTTTTCTCTCCTGTGCTGCAAGGTTCTCTGTATCCATTGATAGTGTCATCTCTGCACACGGGCAATCTTCCTACTTTGCTGCTGTGCTTGGTGGTAATACTCATGCGGAAGACTCAGTGATCTTGTCAGCTTCCAAAGGCTGGGATCTTAGGATGATAGCTGCTATTGACTGAGCTCTTGCTACGGGAGGCAACCAAAGGTTATGCGTGTCGCACAGATTCAGTTCAACTCTAGGGGGCGCTACCCAAACCGTGGTCTGGCTGCAAAGTTTTTAAGTATGTGGGTCTGATTTAGAAGTGCATGACCTCACTTATGAAAGGAGGCATACTTCCCCATTTTACAGATATGGAAACAAACAGAGGGTACGAACTGGCCCGTCACACAGCCAGGATGTGGAGGGGCTGGGATGGGATCCCAGCTATGCTTCCCTCCAGGTTCATTGGAGACTGACTGTGATGCCCCGTGGGGTGTCCCTAGGCCATATGTTGATTGATTGATTGAAATGAATACACCAGGGCTTTGTCTGCAAACAGGGCGGGAAATTTTGTCAAGAAAGGCAGAAACGACTGTTCTCTCTGCATCCTTGTAAGGTAGGGCCCAGAAGAGAGAGAACTTAAAGAGAAGAAACCCAGGTGTTTGAGGTTTTGTTTTTGTTTTTCTCATGCCCTTCTTTTCTATTCCCAGAAGAATAACTTGAAAACTTATGTTGTCTTCTATGAAAAAGAAAAGCGTCGGGAGTAGAAGAAGTTGGGATGCGGGGCTGCATCTGGAGAAATGGTCCCAGCAGGTCCTGCCGCCTGCCGCGCTCCCCTGCAGCAGGCAGCATTCCCTCTGGGCATCGGCTGGGGTCCTCTGTGGTAAAGCAGAGCCCCAATTCCACTGTATCTGAAATCCCCGCCGCCCCGCCGTCCCACTGGGAACACCAGGATGGCTAAGAAGCCGGGCCAACAGGCAGGTTCCCTAAGAAGGTCGGATTCTGCCCACCCCCGCCCCCTGCAGGTTTGTGACTTAGGGTGGGAGTGTCAAGGAATGTTTTAAAGTCTGGCTCCAGGGCTTGGGTACATGGTGGAAACATCCCCAGGAAGCTGTTAAGACAGGCTTTGAGAGGGGAACCCCCAGGAATCCTCTCAGGCCAACATGTCCTGGCGGGTCTCCCTGGACGGAAGCATGTGCAGACAGACACCCCTGCCACAGACCTTCTGGCCACAAATCCCTGCTTTGTCCACTGACCCTCAGTGCAATGTAGAGGCAGGGCCACCCCGTCCCACCCAGCTCAGCTCCCGTCCCTCATTACATGTGCTCAAACACACGACGTCTTTCCTTCCCAGAGAACGGCTATCAAAACTCTAAACGTAGGACTTGAGTTCTTGTGAAGGGTCAGATGGGGTCAAGGTCTCTCACTTCAGCCTTAGTCTTAGTGATATCAGGGACCATGTCTTTATTTTGCTCATCCCTCTGTCCACAGCTCCTAATACTATGTGGGCACATAACAGATGTCCATAATATCTGTGGAGTGAATGAATGAGTCCATCTGTCAGTCAGTCGTTTGCTATTTCAATTCCATCGATTTTGTTTTTTCCTGAAAGGCAATTTCCAGGTAACGGGCAGTGTAAACTCCGTACACATAACCTATGAGGTGAAATTAAATGTGGTCTTTCTCTTTAGGGGGCGCCTCTTTTGGCAGCTTGTGCTCTGACTTGCCTGGGGAGTTTGTCTCTGTGCCCAGGTTTCCTTCCTGCCAAATCATGCTTGATACTAAGACGACTGTCGGTGAGGGACTCCTGGGTGCTCCGGGACAGGGGCACGCAGGGTGGTGGGCCTGGGCTGGCTGTCCGCAGTCAGGACACGACCACGTGTTTGCAGAAGAGGCAGTGTCTCTGCGGCATTTGTCCTCAGAAATAGGCTGTTCCATTTCCCATGGGCACAGAAGCACACACGTTACCGACCATGGCCCATGGCAGCGTGAAACGGGATGAGAGGCTCTGTGTTGGGTGGATCCGCCCTCCAGGGGATCTCCTGGGGTGAGAATTTCCAGAACTGGAGCTCTGTTACTTACATGAACAAGGCTGCAGATGTCACCTGCAGATCCTCCCCAGGGTTCTGTTTCTAGACACCAGCTGGGGAAGAGCCCAGAAGCCAAGGCTGTGGGAGATGTGGGTCACTGGCCCAAAGGCATCTGGTGAGGAGTGGCAGGGCGCGTATTGGAGACCACACTCCCAACCTCGGAGCCCCAGGGGATAAACCACTGGGCCTCTAAGCATGCCTGCCTATTTTATTGTTTGCTTAAATCTAGACCTCTCCCTCGCAGGTCTGTGTGGGGAAGGCTGAAGAGGGAGTCATCTCCTCCACACTGGTGGCCCCGTGAACAGCCGCTGGTCCTCCTGACTTGGGAGCCATCTTTAGGCAAAGATGAAGCCAGGGGTTCTCAAAGCTGAGAGTGGGATGCTGGATTCTCCAGTCCTCACCCCCGTGGGTGCGGTTTCCTTTGGAGGTGTGCCCAGGAACCTGTGCTTTCACTTCTGCCCAGAGATGTGGGTGGGCCGCTTCCCCCGCCTCACACTGACTGAGACCCCATTTCTGTCTCCTGAGGGTGACTCATGCTGCGGGCGCCTGGACTCACCATATCTCCTACATGTCCACCTGCCTTAAGTGTAGACTCCAGGCCCCACAGTAGCTGCAGTGCTCAGGGAGGGAAGCCCATGGAATAAAGCAGGCCAGAGCCTGCCTGTGGGGGAGGCCTCCACCTCCCCTGCTGACGTCAGCCACTTCCCAGCGGTCCATATTCTCCCGCGCAGAGCCCAGTGTGAGCATCAGGCCACCTTCGCGGGCGGTTCCCGCCTCCATGGATCCAGGCTTCGTTTGTCTGCCCATACACAAAACTCCACAGGTAGTCTTCAGATAAATAACCTGCCAGTCAGGAGAGACAGCTACCCTTTCAGGGTAACTGAGGGAGATGGAATCCCTGGAAGGCTTACTTCCATTTGGTCAGACCCCTCTCTCTGCTCCTCCCTGAGCCGCAGCCACCCTGGCTCCAGAGCAGGACTGCCTTTGGTCCCGCCTCTGCCACTCTCTGCTTGCCCACACAGCTTCGAGTAGGTGCGTCAACCACTCGGTGCCTCAGTTTCCTCATTTGTAAAGTGAAGGTCCTAATAGCACCTACTCATAGATTGCTGTGATGACTAAATGATTTAAATCTCATGAAAGGTTTAACACAGGGTTGGGCACATAATATGCCCTCAATAAATCTCAATAAATGTTAGTTATTGCCATTGTAGCAGCAACAATAATAACAATGCTTAATGTGATCATGGGCCGTTGGGTGGGGTTGAGAATCACCTCACCTCTGTTAGCCTCAGTTTCCACATCTACAAGATGGACACAGTGATCGTCCCAAACTCACCGGTTGTTGTGAGGACTGAATAAGATCTTAGAACAATGCTTGGGAGTAATAAGCACTTGCCAAACTGTACCTGTTGCGTTTTCATTGTTATGACTCAGTGTTTTTAATGAGTAATTTATATTTATTATTGGGTCCAGGTCAACAACCTATAACTGATGGAAAGAGTTGTGCTAAGAGGCAAAGTAATGTGTCACCAGCTCAGGGACTTTGGGCAAAGGTATCTTGATGACCTTAGGCAGGGTTACTCTCTCCACGCATAAAATATTGCCCATTTCCCTTCCAAAGATAATATGAAGAGAAAGTGGCAGAACGAGTATGAAAGTGTTTTGACTCTAAAATTTCTATTTTAAGTAAAGTAGTACCTAAAATATCAATTAGAATCACTCCTGGCTATTTAAATGTTAAAATATATATATAAATAAATCCTCTAAAGGAGAATGTAATGTCAAATGCTAGAGAATTTAAAATTCTGTTTGGCATTTCCTCCTTGCAAAAAACTCGAGCAGCCACAGAGGGACAAGAAGTGGCCCTGAGCCAGGTTTCTAAACAGAGGGACGATCCGCGGGGGTTAGAAGTGACATACACAGCAGCCTCTTTCACCTCGTCTTTCCTGGGCACTGCCCACAATCCAGAGATCTGGAGGGACCCCGGCGTGTCCCAGGGTACCTAGGTGCCCAGCCAGTCTTTACACCAGTGCTTCTCAAAGAATGATAGTCCACACAATTTAGGGGTACATGGGAAACCTTTTAAAAAAGTATTGTTGGAGTGCCTGGGTGGCTCAGTTGGTTAAGTGACTGCCTTCGGCTCAGGTCATGATCCCGGAAACCGGGGATCGAGCCCCACATCGGGCTCCCTGCTCGGCGGGAACCCTGCTTCTCCCTCTCTCACTCCCCCTGCTTGTGCCCTCTCTGGCTGTGTTTCTCTCTGTTAAATAAGTAAAATCTTTTTTTTAAAAAAAAAGTATTGTTAATGTGTAATAGAGAAAACTATAACTCACCCATTAAATTCTTGATTTTACTGATATTCCTGTTTTTCCTCTTTACATAATTTTTTAAAGGTGAGCCAATTTAAAAGGAAGTGTAAGTAAACATGAAAAAAATCCTGAAGGTAGAAAAAATGACAAAAGTTTGGGAAATGCTTCATAAGCACCTCTTTACTGAGATCCTGTTACTTGCCAAGCACTCTACAGGCTGCTGGGAATGTCACAATTAATAATGTATCAACCCTGGCTTGAAGCTTTCCATCTAGTATGAGAAATAGCTATGTCTGCGCTAACTAGAACATGATGTGATAGGTGATGTGCTAGCAGGGGAAGAAAGCAAAGCGTAAGGAAGTCAGGTAAAGGGAGGGAGCTGTTCCACTAGGTAAATGAGAAGGGCTTCAGACAAGAATGCCCTCTCACTGTGTCCCGAACATGTTCAGTCCTCCAGTTGATGGTAGGTGAGCAGTACTGAGCTGAACAGTGTCCCCATGGCCATAGACCTTATGTGCTTGCAGGCAAGATAGACTCAATCCTCACGGTCAAGGTAGTACATTAGGCAAACGCAAGTTTTAATAAATGCCACAAAGGAAATGAGCTATGGATAAGGATAGGGCCTTTCTATGCGGGAGCAGTCAGAGAAGGCCTCTCTCAAAGGTGAAGCTGAAACGCAAATGACAAGAAGCCACTATCCATTGGAAGGGTGGCACGAGAGTGTTCCAAGAGAGAAGAAGATGCAAGCTCAGGCTTTGAGGCCAGAAAGAACTTTGTGGTGTTCTAGGAATAGAAGGCCGGGGTGACTGCAGATCAGAGAACAAGAAGGCAAGTGATCCCTTGCCTGAGTTTCAGAGGGCCTCCTGAGCCAGAGTAGAGTTTGGATTTTATTCTGAACTTGGTGAGAAGTCAAGAAGAATGATTGGGAATGGGGGAGCTATGAGGCGCTAATGTGGGGAAAAGGACACCAGTCAAGGGGACAGTTGGTGTAAAGTCCAGAGATGTGAAAGGGCGTGATGAGCTTTAGGAATGACCTTCTTCTTGTAAGAAGAAGCAAGGGGGTAAAGCCAGAACAGGTGGGAGCCCAGTGGTCTAAGGCATGGAATACCACAATGGGCACCTTGGACTTTGTATCTCTCTTTAAAGGTTTTAAATTATGGTATAATATACATAACAAATTCTGCCATCTTAACCATTTTTAAGTATATAGTTCAGTAGTGTTGAAGATATTTACGCTGTTGTGCAAGCCATCTCCAGAACTCTTTTCATCTTGCAAAACTGAAATTTTGTACCCATTTGATAACCTGCAGCCACCACCCTTAGACCCTGACAGCCACCGCTCTGATTCCTGCCTCTGTGAATTTCAGTCCTCTCAGTACTTCACGTTATTACAATTACACAGTTGAGGGGGTTTGTGTGTGTGTGACTGGCTTATCTCACTTAGCCTCATATCCTCAAAGTTCTGCTGTAGCAGGTGTCAGAAGTTCATTCCTTTTTGGGTCCAATTACAGCCCATCTTATGTATATACATCCAGTCATCTGTCAGTGGACACTCCGGTTCCTTCCACCCTTTCCTATTGTGGATAATACTTCTGTGAACATGGCTGTACAAACATTTCATCATGACCTTGATGGCAGTTTTTCCACGTATATGCCCAGAAGTAGAATTGCTAGATCATATGCTAATTCCATTTTTAACTGTTTGAGAAACTGTCATAGCATTTCCCACAGCCACTACCTCATTTTACATTCCCACCAACCATGCATAAGAGTCCCAGTTTCTTCACATCCTCTCTAAAACTTATTATTAGGACTTAATCCTTCTAAAAATAATAGTAGTCATCCTAAAGCATATAGTGTGGTTTCTCCCTGTGGTTTTGCTTTTCATTTCCCTAGTGATTAGTGATGCTGAACATCTTTTCATATGCCTGTCAGCCGTTAGGATGTCTTCTTTTGGAGAAAACTCTATTCGAGTCCTCTGTCTGTTTTTTAATTGGGTGTTTTTTGTTGTTAAGTGGACTTTCTCTGTGACAGAGCAATGACAAGCTAAAGCGTTCTTGAGCAGGGCATTAACGTAGATCAGATTGTAAATACGCGTCTGGCAGTAGGAAAGATGAATTGGAAGGTAGAAGCACAAGCAGGGCTCCCGGAGTTGGGTGCTGTGATGACCCAGTGGTGAAATGACAAGGTGGTAATTACCAACTGAATAACGACTCGTGTCTACTCCTGAAAACTGCATCCCCAGATCAGAAATTTATGATCTCCCCTAGAGAGATGAGCTTCTCCTCAGGACCAAGTATGCGGAGTTGGGTGGGTGGATAGACTCAGCCTTTCTGTGTTTGTGGAGCCACAGGTTGTCATGTTGTGGTGCTCCTGATTTCTGAGTTACTGCCCCTGGAGAAAAGCACTATTGTCATTGAGCGACCTGGTGTATGGAACACAGCCTGTGTGAATCACTTTCTGAATGCTGAGTTGCTGGAAAAGCTGATGAGATCCCAGATTTTACCCATCTGGGTTCACAGCTGACCCTCGTCAGCTGACTTCTAATCCATTTTCCAGCATCTAGCTGAGTTCTGAAATGTGTCATTTAGGGCAGTAAAAAAGACCAAGACCCACTTGGTAACTGCCTTGAAATACAACAATGACGTTCTCTTTCTTCGTGTTAGAACAAGCAGTGAGGTTTGGAGTTGATGAACCTGAACTTGGCTTTGAGACTGAGCACATCATCCTCAGAAACTTGGTTTCTGCTTCTATAAAACCAGGGGAATGGCACCCCCCCTTTTTTTTTACAAGATATAGACTACGTATTGCCCCATTCCGTGTCCACTGCAATATCCTCCTTGTGTCTTGCCTATAAAGCAGAGATGGGAAAGCTGAACGTGGCAGTTTCCAGACTTCCCTCAGCTCTGGTGGTGATTGGATAGCTGCCACCTGATGCACTTCTACAAGACTAGAATCCAGAATTGAGTTCATTGGGAAGAGAGGAGGCCTGCCAGGGCTCCCTCTTGCTGGTGTGGCTTCTGCAGCTCTGGTGTGGCTATGGAGCCACCTGCTCTGGATATAGCTTTTAAAATCCCTGCGTGGCAGCCAGATGGTCTGACCTGGAAGCAGCCGTGGGGACAGTTGCTTCCTGCTTCCCCAGCTCATGCATTGTGGCAGCTCCCTTCGCTGGTCAGTTCTGCAGTACTATTCCCAGGAGCTCCTCCCAGATGTGTACCCTGAAGCCCATCCAACAAGTTAGTAAGCATTTCATCCCATTTGCTACAAAATTGATAGATGCTTACAAAATCGTTGGTCTTCTGGCTGAAACTCTCTGGAGGAGCTCCTGTTAACCTGTAATGGATCCCAGGCTTATTTACATGGTTTAGGAGGACAGCACAAAATAACAAACATTCCTAGCACTCTTCTTGACTCCCGGAAGATGTTCAGTCAATACCGATTGACTCTGACTAAAACTGGGACTCTTCTCCTCAGTGGAAGAGACCACTGCTTTCCTCTATGATAGAATCTCAGGGATACAAGGAAGGGATTCCTCTACCTTTTCCCTCCTCTCTGCCAAGTCCTCCCACCTGCTTACGGATCTCTGGCAGGGTTTTTTGTTTTGTTTTGTCTTTAGGGGAAAATGCTGTCATTTAGAAGAAATACTCAAAACTCAAATGTTGCTGTATTCATTGTACTGGCTTATGTTGAAATGAGGTACAGTGGTTTATTTGGGCTCTTGCACTAAAAGGGGGACTTGAGAAGGAAGAGGAGAGAGGTATGGAGGGTACTAGACCCCTGTCTATAGGAAAGAAGAAAGCAGGACCCAGGAAGGAAAGCCAGACAAAGACTGGATCCAGGAGCATCCTCCATCCAAAAGGCCAATATCCCAGAAACATGTGGAGTCAGGGTTCTGTACAGTCCCTGCCAATAGATGGCCACTGAATCCCATTTCCGTGGCCCCTGTGAGCAGCAGAAAGTTGGCCAGAATGACTGAAGTACCAAGGGCAAGGAGATCCAGGCGTGAAGAGAGACTAGAGAAGTAGATGGGTGTCTAATCAGGCAGGCTCTTGTGAACTATTTTAAGGACTCCTTGTCTAGCAGTTGCCCAACATTTTCTGCAAAGAGCAGGGCAGTCTCTGTCATAACTATTCCACTCTGCTACTGTGGCACTCAAAGCAGCCCAGACAATAAACATGTCAATGAACAAGAGGCTGAGTTCCAGTAAACTTTATTTCAAGCAGCAGGCTGGATTTGGCCCACAGTCCATAGTTTGCTGACGCCTAGACTAATATAAGGACACTGCAAAGTCTTTAAAAGACAGAAGCAAGTTACCCAATCATGTTTATGTCTGTAAAAGAGCCCTCTCACTCTAGGGTGGAGGGTTGATTGTGAGGAGCCCAGGAAGAGGTCATGGTGGCCCAGGGAGGGTGTTGCCAGGGGACATAGAGAAGTAAATGGCACACACACTTGCAAATGTAAATGATAGAACCTGGTGATGGGATGGGTACAAGAATTAGGGAGAGGGAAACATCGAGACCCATACCTAGGCCTCTGGCCTGTACACTGTTCTAGGCATCAGCTTGTTTATCCTTCCTTTTTTCTTCCATCTAATAATTTGTCAGAGTAAACGCTTTCCCAAAAACATTTCAATCCAGACCTTCTTTTCTGTTCATGGGCTCTCCATTGTTGTCCCAATCGTCAAGTCTTGAGGCTGGAATCATCCTGGAAACTCCTTTTATCCTATGAGTCCTGTTGTTTCTTAATGAAGTATGTGATCTGTGCACTCAGCTCCACCATCTGCAGTAACAACCACCCCCCCCCACTCCCCCACCCCCGCCCTGGCCATGACCTTGATATCTCT
>PITA01000080.1:42118-158870 GCA_004023965.1 Spilogale gracilis | reverse complement strand
ATGTAGTTACACTACAGGAAGGGACCAATTACTTCTTAAAACCTTAGTTTGCTCATCTATAAAATGGGATTCATTTTAATAGGAGTAGTAACGTATTGGTATGAGTATTAACTCACAGAATGCATTTAGAGTGTGGCAAGTGTTCAGTTAATATTGCTTTCCTTCTCCTACACTCCCTAAGAGTGGTTTGTTTGTTTGTTTATTTATTTATTTGAATGGGAGAGAGTGTGGGGGGAGAGAGGAGAGGGAGAGAGAGAATCTTAAGCAGGCTTTATGCCCAGCACGGAGCCCAATCCAGGGCTTGATCTCACAACCCTGAAATCATGACCTGAGTTGAAATCGAGTCAGACATTCAACAAACTGAGTCACCCAGGCACCCCCTAAGAGCGGTTTAAATAGTTGAGCATTTACGGGAAAAGAACTTACTGTGTCTGGCACGTAGTCCGTGCTCAGTAAAGTTGACCTTTTTTTTTTTTCTTAGTGTAAGTATCAAGCAGAGTTTTGTCCCTCAGCTTGTCATTCCTTCAGTATGATAATGAGTTGGGGGGAACTTGCAGTTCAAGAATGCAGGACGGGGCAGCAGCTTGGAGCTGGAATGTGAAAAGATGCTGCCAGAGGCAAGAGGAGGGCACTAATGGTGTGCATTTCCCAAAATCAACTTCACCTAATTTTTAATTTTGCTAATGGCTAGTCTTTATTTGAGATGTCATGCTGAAATAACTCTTTTAATAAAAGAAAACTAATGCACTCATTTTCCCCCCACCCTTACTCTACATCAGCGAGGCCTTGGTGCAATGATGTATATTACTCTTTTATTTTAATTAAGCATATAGCTGTGAGAAGCTTGTAAAAATGTTGCCAACAGAGAAATGCTTTAACGGATGTGAACTTGAGGTTGGCTTGTCCCATATATCTTTACTACATAAAATTGCCCTCTTCTTCTTGCACGTGAGGGGAATAGATGAGCCCCAGTGTGCACCTCTGGGCGGAAGCAGCGGAGGAAATGGGGTGTTTGGGAACATGAGGAGTGTGCGATTGCGAGTGCTTTCAAGAAGACTGAGAAGAGAAGAAGAAAAAGGAAAGCTGTTTTCTGTGCATGATCATGTGCAGGGAAATATCCCCTATGAGGTTCTCTATCATTTTCCCTTCTACATGTCTTGTGACCGATGATGTCTAAATACACAGATTTGGAGGGGAAAATGAGGATTTTAAATCCGAGACCTGGGATTAAACTCCAGCCGTCCAGCTCCAGAGCCTCTGCCCTCAGTCGACATTCTAAGCTACTCCCCGATGACAGAGCATGGCAAGGGGTTATATGAGCAGATTGCAGTGATTCCATAAACCATAAATGAATGAGTGAGTGATGCAACGCCTTGTGCCTAGTTTTATCAGTGAGTATGGCACAGAAGACAGAGTGGAGGGTGTGATTCCTATTTAAAAAAAAAAAAAAGAAATGGGAGAGAAACTCAGTTTAAACAAGCTAGGAAGAGAGAGACTGAGAAACTGACTTATACAAAAGAGGTTTTAAAAGAAGAGACCGTACCCCCCACCCCCCAAACACACACACACACTCAGAGAAGTAAGCTTGCCCTAGAAGATAGAGAAAGAAGGTGGTGGTTTGGGGATCACCGTGGAGAGCCCTGACTGCCCACACACACCACCCACCAGGGCTGGAAATTGTACTAAACCTGAATAAGGAAGTGGGTGAAATGTAACCCCATGTTGAGGGGGGGGCATCTGTATTCCGCCTGCAGCTGCGATTGTCTCACTGGTGAATAATTCATTCTGAGATGATGGTCCTAGCCTCTAGTTGCTGTACTTGCTCCCAACAGAATCAGCCCGCTGTAGAGCTGCTGTGCTGCCTCAGGCCGCAGCGGCCCGGACAGGGGAGGTGCGGAGATTCAGGGTCTCCACTCATGGGGACGGTGTGAAGGCCACAGGCTCCAGCTGCTGAAATCTTCATGATCCCAAAATACAGGCCAAATGAATCCAGTCAGCATGATGATCTTCCCCAAAGACAGGGCTGACTTCATTCCTTAGTAGCCTTTTATTGTCCTCTTCTAGAATTCTGTCCCAATGGGACTAGACATCTTGATTTCAGAATCAAGTCCATTGTTACAGAGAGTCTGCTGTTCCCAAAACTGGATTCCATAGATTCCTGCTAGAAAGAAATGACTGTCATTTCCAAAGCCAAAGCCCCTGTTGGATTTTAGCCGTTCCAAATCAGGGTGTGTACTACTGACTACGGACATTGACTCTTCTCAAAGGGAAGTCCTTGAATAGAAGAAAGCATATTGAGTCATGTCAAATTGAGTGTAGATCCCCAAAACATGACACGGAAAAAAGTTCTTGGCCTTTATATTCCCACTTTTTATCAATGAGGAAGTAACTTTAAACAATAATGTATAGAATCCAAAATATAATTTACTGTTGAAAAACTAAAGCACTCAGTGGTATTTAATGTGGGAAACAAAAAAGCCTAGCATGTGATTCAACTTATCTTTTAAAGTGTTTAAAAAACAAAGAATGTTATTATTTTTATAAAAATCAAGTACTACCTAATCTTACAATCTAAAAAGTTCCTCATTTAGAGAACTTTCTATATATCAGAGCCATTATTAAAAGCTTGGATATTTTTTCAGAAAATTTCTATGCCTAATCAATTGGAATCAGGTTACATATTGTTTTGAAGTTTGCTATTTTTTTTAAGATTTTATTTATTTATTTGACAGAGAGAGAGATCACAGCTAGGCAGAGAGGCAGGCAGAGAGAGAGGAGGAAACAGGCTCCCTGCTGAGCAGAGCACCTGATGCTGCCTCGATCCCAGGACCCTGAGATCATGATCTGAGCCGAAGGCAGAGGCTTTAACCCACTGAGCCACCAAGGTGCCCTGAAGTTTGCTATTTCACTTAACAACATATCGTGGCAATGTTTCCGTGTCTGAACATAATTCTCTTTTGGTATTCTCTTGTCTAGATGCACTAGAATTTAGTTTAACACGAACCAGGCAACCATCGATAGAGATTTAAGTTGTTTCCAGCATCACTGAGAAGGTGTTGTAGTAAACATCCTTCTGTGTCTATCTCTGTACGTGACTCTGAGGGTATTTACAGGATAAATCTCTAAAAGTGGAATGACTGGAGTGGAACATTTCTAAGAAGAAATGGGCACAAATTAAAGCCAGGGTTCTTTGAGCTGGACAAAAAGTAGAGCCTTGCCATACCTGTATCACCTTGAGTGCATCACTGACACTGTGACACAGTCTTTTCTTAAAGAGCCGTAGGGAGAACCAGCCCGCAGCCAGGCCCACAGGCAGGCTGCACCGCGCCTCACGTGAATGCTTGGGGGAGGGGGTGGTAACCGTGCCGTGTGCATCTGTCCGTGGAGCTAAACCACTGAGAGCTGGATTCTTCCACCGGACTATAATTAATGGCAAGTGCAAGAAAGTTGTTGGAAACACAAATCGGGTTCACAAACCTATTATAAAAGATCTTCTACAAACCCTCACCTTAGTGCAGCCGTTGACAACGTGGCTGGGGCCTCCCTGACAACTGATATACGAACTATCTTTGCCCAGGTATTACTAGCCCCAGGGACCCTCTAAATCTCATTTTCCTTTTCTTTTACCCAAGTCGGAACACCGGGCAGAAACGCATATATATGTAAGATGAATGCAGTGTATAAGCTGAGATTTGCCCTGCTCTGAGTCTCTCCACACCTGGAATTTTGGACTCTCGAGCCATTTTTAAATGCGGCTCCATTTTTCTTCCCTGTCATTACCTGATTTCATCTGAAAATCTCAGCATGTGGTTTTCTTTTCCTTTAATTCAGTAGATTTGGCATTGCTGTTTATTATATCAGTGTGACATCTATCTAACATAACATCTTTGAAGCACCAGGATTTTTTTTTAAAGGATTTAACTCTTCAGAGCTAACTGGAGACTGTTTAAATTTATAGAGGTGACTTTAGCCCTTTGTAGATCTTCCTCTAGGTAGAAATATATTTGTAATCAAAATGATAATCCATATTCCCTCATTCCTCAGCTGAGATGAATGGAAAGAGACTTGGGGGAAGGCTGAGCTATTTATTCACAGATTGTTTAAAGTCAGAGTTAGTCTGTCTTGGGAGAGAAGATTGTATTAGTTTGATAAAGCTAATAACCCTTTCAGCCTGGGGAAAAAAGAATTACACAATAACACCACACAGGTTTTCTTGGCTTCTCTAAAAAGGAATTAGATTCACACACCAAAATCTTCCATATTGGAGGGTATGCTTCTAGAGATAATATAGACATAAAAGCAATACCAGATTTTTCTCTCTTTTTTTTTTTTTTTTTTTTGATGGGAAGCAGGAGACATTACAACAGATCCCAGGATTTAAGGAGAAGGCTGGCAGGGAGCCACAGGGGCTCCGTGAAAGGGCTATGCCCATCTTTCTTCAACACAGACAGAATTTTGTAAAACAAAACACAAAACAACAAAAACCTGTGGTTAGTGTGGGCAAGAGGAGCCTGGTTTGGCGTTGCGGCTGGAATTTTTCAGCATGAAGTTTCAGTAAAAAACAAATAGGCAGCTTGACTGGGATTTTTGTCAGGGGACCAGTTCTTTCCCTTCCTGCAGTGCCACACACAGATTCGGAATTAGAGGAGGAAGTGACCTGATGTTGACAGCCAAGGCACAACGCCCACCCGGACAGAGCTGAGCAGGAGGGGTTTGGAGCTGCTAAAATCTGGCTTGTAAATCTCAAGGAGTGATAACACCAGGATTTAGCTAGAAGCTGCTGTTGACTCCGGCCCTAAGCTCACATCCACTTGACCTTAGGGTGGATTTCAGATTTTTTTTTTTTAAGAGTCTTTAAGGCCCTCAACCTGATGATGAGTATGCAATGATGCTTGGGGCCGTCTGTTCCTAGTTACTCATCATCCCACTGGAGGGATAGAAGAACTTCTATTTAGCGATCCCTTCATTTATTTCTGTCTCCTTTGTACCTCTGAAGCTGAACATATTAGTTATGTTGTATGACAGGGATCACAGGGATATTCCCAGCTGTTTGGAAGGAGAGGGGGAGAAATGACAGGTAGAGAAGGCTCTATCAATAATACAAAGCACCACGGGTGGGGTGGACAGTATTTTGGTGTTGTCAGCAATCTAGCCGGACCCCAGTCAATCTCCTGTATGAGGTGTCCCCAGTGGACTTGAGAGAAAAGTTGCCTGGAGAAAGAGATAGGAGGGGGATGGCGGGAGGTGAGAAAAAGCTCCCTAAGACTGAGAAATACATTATGTCTAAAATTGGCAATCCTTTTTGATGGTTTAAGTGGACGCAAGTTATCATCTAAATCAATAGAATTGATAATGTTTTCATCTTGAAAGGTTAACTGTATTTTTGACACTCCCCTATCTCCCAAGCAACTTGGCTCTTAGGAAAAAAGAAAAAAATCCTCTGGGCAAGGAGCCTCAGATATACTTAATTTAGGGCTGATGTTTATGACTGGTCATTGACCTTGAAATTCCATTAGCGCTAATGAAGGACAGTGCTGGATGTGTCCTGCCTGGAGTCCGGTAAGTGTCGGGCTTGGTGCCTGTGGGGGGCCCCCCCTCCTAGGTCTCTCACTCAGCTAGGACCTGACATCACTGGGTCCCGCTGCCTCAGCCGGGATCTTCTATGCCTTGAAGGGCTCTCGGGGACAGCCTACCCTAGCTGCAGGTTCTCTTGGGCCTGCCTTCCGGAGGAGAGGAGAAAAGTCCAGTTAGAGTGAGTTTGTCATTTGCTGTATGTGCTTCTCCTTTCCCAGAGCAGTGGAATTCCAGGGCAGATATGGCACTGGCTGAAATTTTCCGTCTGAAACTGACAAAGATAACAGCTGTGAATATTCTGTCATTGGTGGGGTTGCTGGTGTTGTTTTGCCAAAGTATTTTAAAGTAAATTATAGACATTGTGACACTTTATCCCTAAACATTTCAGTATGCCTCATTAAAAAGTAAAAATATGTTCTTCCAAAACGGCAACACCACTATCTCACTTTTAAAAAGTGAGTAATAAATACCTTAATATCATCTGATATCCAGTCCATATTACAAGTCTCCCATTTTTCTAAAAATATTTTTTTTTAAGAGCTGGTTTGTTTACGTTACAAACCAAACACGGTGTACACGTTGCATTTAGTTGTTACTGCTCTTTTAGCAATAACCTCTGGCCGGAGGTGCCTACAAGCACTTGAAATGTGGCTAGTCAAAATTAGGATGTGCTGCAGATTTTGAGGACAGTCCCTAAAAATAAATGTAAAATAGCTCCTTAGCAATCTCGCATCAACTGTATGTTGAGATTATAATATTTTGGATGTCGTGAATATAATGAAATAAATATATTTAATGTGTTTTTATTTTTTAATGTGGCTACTAGAAAATTTAAGATTTTGCAGGCGCTGCCAATTGTGGCTTGTGTTCTGGTTTTCTTGGATAGTGCTGGTTAAGAACGTTATTCTGCTTTTAATCTAGAAGAGTTCCTTCTTCTGTTTTTCTCTTGCCTTTGGCTTATTGAAGAAACCACGTCCTGAGGTATCCACTTTCTGGATTTTTCTGATGGTTCCTCTAAGCTACAGTTTAATTTGTGCCTCTATCCTTTTATTTCTAACAGCTGGTTAATTAGGCTCGCTCAGATTTCAGGTTTAAGTTTTTTCACAAGAAGCCTCTATGAGTAACACTGTATTTCAGACCCACCTAATCTTTGTCTTCTTGCTCTCATGCTAAGGTTAATCAATGAGTTCAGGTGGTTGCTGTCTGATCCCTCTCTTTTTTTTTTTTTTTTTAAAGATTTTATTTATCTATTTGACAGAGAGAAAGATCACAAGTAGGCAGAGAGGCAGGCAGAGAGAGAAGAAGAAGCAGGCTCCCTGCTGAGCAGAGAGCCTGATGCATGCCTCAATCCCAGGACCCTGAGATCATGACCTGAGCTGAAGGCAGAGGCTTTAACCCACTGAGCCACCCAGGTGCCCCTGATCCCTCTCTTTAAGGTGTTTTTTGGTGCACCTCAGTTCAGTGTCTGACCCTTGATTTCGGGACAGGTCATGATCTCTTGGTATTCTGGGATAAAGGCCCACTTGGGCTCTGCTCTCAGCTGGGAATCTATTTGAGGAGTCTTTTTCTGTCTGTCTCTCCCTCCGCCCCCTCCCTGCTTGCTCTCTCTCCCTCTCTCTCTCTATCAAATATGTAAATAAATAAATCTTAAAAAAAAAAAAATAAGGTTTTTTTTCCAACCTCCTTACCAGCAATAATCTGTGACCAAGTATTTGGTACCCTGAATCCATCTTTAACTTAATGATTTAACATTCATCAATGACTGTTGCCCAAATTAATTATTTAATTGGAGGTTAAGTTGCAAAATGATTTTTTTCTACCATTCTATTTAGATCTAATAAGTAGAATTACTATGTAAAGAAAAGCTCAGAAGCCTAGACCAGTTTGTTACCCTGAAACACAGTTCTTATAGGAAAGACCAGACAAATGCTTAATTCCTTCTCTGAAACCAGTTTTCAGAATAAAGAGTTGTAGAGTAGTAACAAAGGATTTTTTTTTTTTACTTTGAGTATTACTGTGAACCTAGGAATTTTTGTGTATTAAATATCAAGTGGGATTTTGAATTTTTAGTTTCTAGCATTTAAAAATCTAGAAAAAGAAATCTAGAAATTTTGCATAAAAGTCTGTGTTTCTGGATTCCCATGAGAAACTGGGGCTCAAGCAACAGTAGGTTGACATGGTCACCCCCTCCACCCCCAGTGGACCTCCAGTCCTCTGGAGGGGCGTTTGGCTAGTCCTTAAACAGGAGGTCTGCTCCCCTGTTGGAAGCCGTCTACATCCAGCCACTGAGTTAGGTTCTCTGCCTCCTCCCTGTATGTCAGTGTGTGATCTTATGTTAGGAATAAAGTTAAAGAACAGAGAGACAAGGGCCTGGTTCTGAGGGTGAAACAGCACCGTGAGGGGCAGAGCTGGGACTAGCAGCTAGGATTTCCCTCCCAGGAGGACTGCAGTGCTTGTCCTCGGAACTGGGAATCTGTTTCCAAAAAGTCTAAGTAGCAATACAGCAGCTGGCAGAAGGCACCCCTCCACTGTGTGTCCTGCATTTTCGGTGTGCACATGACAGTTTCATACTGCTGCCGCTGTGGTTCTCTCTGACTGTGATGAAATCTTTCCTAAACGGGCAGATTCTGACGCTGCCCACACCATTAGCCCTACTTCAGGGCCCTCCATGGCCTACAGCGTCTATGTGTACTACTCAAAATAAATAGCATTAGTACAACCTCTTTGGAGACCCCGTAGGCAATATTTATCAAAATTTTAAGTGCATATACCCTTTAAGACCCAGCAATTGCACTGCTAGGAATTTTTCTGACAGATATATTCACAAATATTCCAAGACGTATGTGCCTTGAAGTTCACTGTCTTCACAGGAAACTGGAAGCTACCTTCACTAGGGGACCAGATCATAGTTCATGGCACATCCGTATATAAAGGAATAGCACATGGTCATTTAAAAGAGTTAGCAAGAATCGTGTGTGCAGATATGGGTGAGGAACAGTGAAGCTTAAAAGGTACCATTAAGTTAAAAAAGAAAAATGTAGAATAATGTGTATATTATTTTCTTATTTGTGCTTATTTTAAATAATATGTATAAATGCCAGTATATATAGAAACATTTTCAAGAAAGATACATAAAATAAAGTCTTTAAGCATAGAGACTAGAGGTCAGAGTGAGGGGAAAAAATAATTGGTTTTACTTTCTATTTTATTTTTTTTTAAGATTTTATTTATTTATTTGACAGAGAGAAACACAGCTAGAGAGGGAACACAAGCAGGGGGAGTGAGAGAAGGAGAAACAGGCATCATGCTGAGCAAGGAGCCCGATGCGAGGCTAGATCCCCGGGCGCTGGGATCATGACTTGAGCCAAAGGCAGATACTTAATGATTGAGCCACCCAGGTGCCCCTTTACTTTCTATTTTAAACTTTTATGGATTTTTTATGGACATGTATTTTTTAAATATTAAAATTATAAACAAATTTGAGCATTCAAATAAAGCAGCTGGGTTGAGGAAAAATTAATGGGTGCAGCTTTTTAAATCTGGTCTTCTGGTCACAGGGGCAATCACACTTCTCCAATCAGCTGCAACCATGAATATCTACAGAGCAAGGTGCAGCGGGGAAGGTATGGCAAGGGATAAGGGGCTTGCTGTCAAATTAGCGAGAAAAGACTGATAGACCTAAAATGATTTGAGTAAGAACAGCCAGTCTGGAATTAAATGTTCATCCTGGCTTTGACTCTGTGGGTGTTTCAGGCTACAGGAGAGAAGCTCTTAACAGCAGACCCGCAGGTTGGGGTAAAAATCCCAAAGCCAAATGCATACGAATAGATGCATCCAGGCTGGATAGGCACAGAAACGGGGGAGGGAAGTCTGGGGTCGGAGTTGGTGGGACAAGAGCAACAGAGTGGAGGATGACTGCAGAAAGTTCTAGGGCTTTTGTTTGGTGCAAAATGGGTTTGCAGCCCAACTTGGCCACTTATCAAGAAGCCATCAGCAAGAATATTCATCCCAGTTCCCTCATCTGTAAAATGTGTAAACTCTATCCTAGAGTCATTAGAGGGATGGAAGGGTCTGATGCACGTTCAGTGGTCAGTCCATGTGGGACGCACACCTCAATTCCTGCCTAGGCATGCAGACATGGAGGAAAAGAGGGGCTCAGGAAAGGGGAAGTATAGAGTCAGCACTTAGTAAAGATGGCTCAGAGCCAGAGGAATTCCTCCAATTCCTCACCTTCCTCTAATTCAGGGTGACTTCCCTGATCTCTGATCCCTGGTTTTCCTGTCTGTTAAATGAAGAGACAGTGAAAAAAAAAAAAACTGGGGTATCCTCAGCACTTGGAAAAGGGGAGAGACATGCAAGCAAAGGTGAGCCTAGGAAGTTGAGGGTGGTCCAGCACAGCCAGCATTCATTTACGCAGGCTGGGTTTCTGGCAGTTTCCAAACATTACCATAGCGACTCCTGAGACTGTCTGAGATAAGTGAGGTAAGAGAGCTAAGATGCAACGAAGAAGAGGTTTCTCCAAAAAGTGATAGAGCCCAGACGTGAATCTGAATCTGCTAAAGCTCTGAACTTCTGCTTTGTCCACTGCAATCCTGAAGACAAATGAGCCACCGAACAGAAATATCCCTTATTCTGAAATCAGGCTGGAATTATTTAGAAAGGTAATGGGAGGATGGTTAAATGATAGCCACTTCTTACTGCCAGAGTGCATGTATATGTTTTCATTATGCTAAATAACATTACATGGGGTGAGAATGTTTCAAGAATTTCCTAAGCCATGCATTTAATTTACATTTTGCAAAACCCCATTTTTAATCAGACTCTTCATTAAAAGCATACTCATTGGGAGCTAATGGTAAGTGAGAGAAAATGAGCTTAAATCCACCATGCAGCTGTTCTCCCACGTGCACTGGTTGCACCAGTGTTTGGAGATTGTACAGAAAAGGGGGAGCCTTACAGGACAGCTACTACAGCTCAGATACCCCATAAATTATTCAAAACGTATGCACTGTGGTCTAATACATAGATCTGCTACATACATAATAATTATTCCTTCCCAAGTGTTTTTAATCAGTTGGTATTTAATTACCGTGCACTATTTGTCTTGGGAAGTCAGCCTGAGATGGGGGTTAGGCAGAGAGAGCAGGCTGGCTTTCATCAAACCAGAAGCTGTTTGATTTTAAACCTGTTTTGTTTTGTTTTGTTTTTGTACCTGGTACAAAACATTAGGCTACACTCTCTATTTCCCAGAGTCTAGGATTGGTGTTTTCTTTACAATAGAGGGGTGGGGGCTGTCGCTTCCCTCACAGTCTCCTAGGCAAGACTCCAATGAAGACAAAGCATAAAGTGTGTTTTGTAAGAGGTTCTATTTACAGAGCTCATTTTGATCAAGTGCACAGACCTACTTGTTATTACCATCTAACTTTGCAATTGTCGTGGGATGGTTTAATCCATCACTGATGCATGATAAAGTATGTGTGTATGTGTGTAAACATACAGGTGTGCAGAGGTGATTATATAAATGTGTGTGTGTGTCTTTGTGGATAAAAAAAATTTCTTTAAACAACTGGAACAAGTTAATGTAATGATGTTTTCATCTTGAAGTTGATTTTTCCATGACAGGAGAGAGTAAGTTACATTGAACCTTTAGCTTCTTCACTGTGGAAGTAAAGACACTTCATCTATAGAGCTAGACCAAATCAGCCAAAGAGTTAAATATAAGAGAAAATAATTGTCTCAAGAAGCTTGTCTTCATCCCAGATGTTTTGGTTCTGCACAAAATCATTTGATTATGTCCTTCTCGCAGCTTTGAAATCATGTACCTATCTGTCCATGTTTAACAAGAAAGGGAATGCCGCACATTTGTAATAAATTAAGTTAATGGGTTTAAAGAACATAGTGTAAAGGGGGAGGTGGGACTTCTTTCGGGAGGTAGCCGGAGAGTACAGCCAAGTCTAGGTAGACAGGTCTTGGCTCAGTGGACCGTGAGCTACAATACCTTAGAATATGTTCACACCAAAAATGCATTTTTGATGCAAGGAGGAGCTGAGTTCGGGGGACCGCCACAAGGCAGAGGAAGGCATTGTTTTGGTTTTTTTGCATCTCTTACTTTCTGTAATGCCTAAGTAAATCTTCAGGAGGCCATATTCTCAGAACTCTAGGCCAGGGATTACAACCCAAATGCCTTCAAATGAAGTAATTGAGTGAAGCGGGCAGGCATGATAAAATTATTTATCTCTGATGAGAAAATCAACAATGCAAGCCCAGTGACAAGTGGCGGTGGACACAGCAGGGACTTCTGTGGACAGGAGCAAATTCGAGGTAAAAATTGCCTGCATCTTCCACAGAGGGCAGCTGCCACCGAGCTTTACAGCAGAGGAGAGAGAGCCCAAGCTGGTGGATACTTGGAGTTATCAAGAGTAGCTACAAATTCAGATGTTTTTACAAATTTCCCAATTTTAAAATGTTGGCTCATATTTTTTTTAAGAGCAAGCAGACCAAATCAGACAGTTTGTAGCACCCATAGACAAAGGCGGGCTCTACAAGAAGTCGAACTATGCCCCTATGCTGGTCCTCCACGGGCGAGCAGCTCAGGGATTGTCCCTGCTGTCTTAGGTGCTGCTTATTCACATGTACACGCGGGCGGGACACATGTGTGACTGGAGGACAGACATCTGTTGTCTGATACGGGTTAGTGTAGCAGAGCCCTTGAGCCGGTTTGAAGAAAATACAAGCAGGGGGTGGGTACCCTGCTGTGGCTTCCACATCACCTCCATGTCGCCTCCCCATCCGTAAGGTCAAGGTCAGGGTCAGATGAGCATTAGGAGCACCGCGAGCAAGCCTCTTACACGGGGTTCGTGGAGTGTATGCCTCTGTGTAAGTCAGAAAGGGTTGCAGCTCCTCAATAGGTCTTACGTGGGAAGCATTTTTAGTTGAAATAGTGCCTGAATACCTTTATCATTCTTTCTGAAATGGGGTAATCAGGTTTAGAAGAATTGCAGTGAACTTTATTATCTGGTCTGCTTTTTTATGTTATTTCAGGCCAAGGTAAATCTGTAATAAGCCATGTTTCCTGGTCTTCACAATAACTTTTTTTTTTTTTTTTAGTACATATCTTTTGTTCCCTTGCGCCATTTGTTACCCTGATTACTTATGTTCTAAAATCCCTTGTCCTAAGAGGAAGAAGTCTCTGGAGCCACCTTAGGAACAATCTATCTATAGCACTATGTTCCTTCTTGGCTTAGCAGTGTGGTCCATGGGAAGTCTGGGAATTGGAAATGCTATTAATTCAGACTCTTCACAGTCTCCTGCCCTCTCCACCACTCATGCTGCTTGACATCAGGACTCATTCCCATGGAGTGACATCAGCTCTGCTGGAAACCTGCCCTTAGTCCTCTGCAGACCAGCCATGGGCTACATGCTAGTCGGGCAGATGGGGAGAAAAGTTTGGGAAAGAGTGAGAAGGTTAGGAGGAAGAGGTGACTTGACTGTCACCGATATGACCGCCCTGGCCGCTATCTATGTCTTCCAGCATGTTTGCAAGGAATATAATGCAGCCACTCAAAAAGATGAGCATACAAATGCAATAGCACAGAAAATGCTGACTACAATAAGAAATTATACTTTAATCTACTTCAAAATAAGCAATTGAAATGGTTCAAAATTCAAAGGTAGACAATGAAAAGTTTTCTTCCCACTCCTATATCTGGCCTCCCAGGTTGTGATATTAAGTGAAGAAAGAGGAACGTAAAGCCAAATCTTTCTCCCTCCCTCTCTCTCTAAAAATATGTGTATTGGGGTGCCTGGGTGGCTCAGTTGGTTAAGCAACTGCCTTCGGCTCAGGTCATGATCCCGGAGACCCAGGATCGAGCCCCACATCGGGCTCCCTGCTCGGCGGGAAGCCTGCTTTTCACTCTCTCACTCCCCCTGCTTATATTCCCTCTCTGGCTGTGTTTCTGCCTGCCAAATAAATAAAATCTTTAAATAAATAAATAAATAGATAGATAAATAAATAAAAAAATATGTGTATTTATTTATATATTTATTTACAGGCAGTACACACACAGATGTATCTAGATAGGACTGAATGTTTTCCATGCTTGAGTAGAAGAATTATAGGTAATTAGCTTCTACCTTCCTATATTTTCAAAAATGTCTTCGTGTGTTACTCTAAGGAAATGATGTTTCTTTATTTTATGTGTGATACCATCATTGAAGTCAATAAAGAAAAATTGGACATGGCCAATCATCCAAAAAAAAAAAAAAAAAGGAAGAAAGGAAAAGCCACTTATTTTGTTGCGACTCAGCACTCACAATTGATGGTGTTTGATATTTTTACAAACTGCCTTCCCGGCCTTTGCCATATATGTGATCATACTTGAATACTCCTGAATAAATGGCCTTCTGATTAACACAATATTCAGGATCTCTTTTCCGTTACCTACCCACGAGAAGAGTAATTCAAAAGAAGAATACCGCGCATACCAGGTTACAGGTTTGAAGGAAAGAAACAGGTCTTCCTAACTGGGAAGCTGTAGGTAAATTTGCACCTTACTAAGCCAGCCACCAAGACGAGGAAAAGGACAATGGGTTGTGTGTTCCAGTGACTTCCCCCTTTGGAGTATGAGATCCTAGCACCAGGCTGCATCCTCACACTGTAGTTCTGCGAAGATATGGGTCTTGACGGAGCAGAGGGCCTGGCATCAGCTGCTTGGAGCACAGAGGCTTAAGATACTTGGTGAGAAAGTATAAAAAAATAATCCCTCCTTGTTCTCAAGGAGAGTAAAAGGGGGCTCTGAAAGTATAATCACTCACTTTACTTTTAACTTTCAAGTACCCACGAATAAATTGTGAACACTTTCTTATAAAAATTATAGTACAGAAATATCAAAAGTTATAAAGTATATGGTTTGGGTCATATATTTTTTTCTTGTCCTCTATTTTTTTATTGAAAAAAAATATAAATTATGCTCCTTAACCCTTATCTCCCAATCCCACCCTGCACTGAAGAGAGCACCATTTGGGATCTAGACAGAACTTTTCTGATGCATTTACATCCAAGCCCATAATCACACACAGATACATAAAGAACGTGTGCTTTTCTTAAGTTAAACTTAAACTCTCCAGGGTTTTTTTATTTTTTTATTTTTTATCCCCATGGGCTCTAAATCTCACTTCTTCTGAAACTCTTTTCCAGGCCAATAATATTTCCCACATAAGAATCACCAAATACGAAATGTGCTCTTCTCAGCAAATGCAATTCATTTGAGAATAACTCCCAATAATTGCCTGTGATGTTTCTTTATTGCTACAGACAATGGACAATGCCAGGCAACGGGGTGCCGCACCAAGCCAGCCATTAGTTTTAATGTGGTGTGGCAGTTGTAATCCTTTCTGTATTTTTAAGTGTAATAGCATGGTATGGTGTGTTAAGATATGTTTTTTTCCATTCTTTTCTTTCTTGAACGTTAAAATATAGAGGGAAGGTAGGGAGGGGAATGCGATACTTTCCTTATGAGAAAAAACATTGCTAACCCCATTTCTGCAGACTCTGAGCCATGTGGGGCAGAAATTAGGATTTGCTGATAATTAGGGTTCTGGGCTTACTGTTTGCAACATGCCTACTGAGTCCTCAAAGGACCTTGTATTTCTTTAGTTCCCATCCCCTCATAATGCTTTGCTGCCTAATAGTCAAAACCTCCACCCAGAACTCACTCAGAAACTACCTTCCATGTGTGAATGTATGCTACATGATGTGGAATATCTGTTAAACTCTTCTCGAAAGAGACTGCCTCTTTGAATTCTGTCATAGCCCCATCCCCTAATTATTGCTAAAGCTTCAGTATGACCCCAATAAGTGGAAGATGCCAAAATAAAATAGTATTTAACTCCTGAATATCTGAGAATATTAAACCAGGAAAATACCATCTTCTTTCCAAGTCAAAAGTCCAGACCTCATTTCCGTGTGCATGGCTATGGAAGTGTGCCCTCCTCTCTAACAGGGCGATATCAAGGAGAAGTGGGGGTACAGGATGGATGTGATGAACCGCGCTCCTCCAAGTAACCGTTGGGGTTTTGCAAAGGCAGGGCATGGCTCTGGAGTCAGATAGTCAGTCCCAGCTCCTCTTTGCCTTGTACCCCTGGGCAAGTCGCACTTGAGATGGTAGTATTGGTACCATGGTCTCTTCCTTAAGTGTAAAATTACAACGGTGGTAATTGCCTCCGCGTTGTTTTTAAAGTGGAAGCAGACGCATAGTAGGTCCTCATCAAGTGTCGGTCTCTCTGCATGTAAGTGCAGGCTTTAGCTAGGACTCCTAGGATCTCGTGTGCTTTATTGCTACCTCGTTATTGATAGGCAGAGTTTGGAATGTCTCTCTTCAAAGAACGTTGTGAGCGTCTAACACTGAAGAAGGCTGAGATTATCTAAAATTTCTGTCCCAGCCCAGGGCACCTTTGGACTGCCACCACTATGGCACGGAGGAACTGCCTTCCCCAGAGACTGGTGACATGACCCATTTCGTTATGGGCGCCTCTAATTATGCACATGTGTCCATCAGCATGTATTATCTCCATAGCAGTTCACCCTCCTGCCATTATGCCTGCCCCCAAAGCTGGAATTAGCATTTTGCAGTGATGTCTGGGAGTTTTCCTGTGTTCTCCTGATGGGAAAGAGAAATTTGAAACCTATGCCAAAATGCTTAGAAGAATACCAGCAATGTGATAAGGGCTATCACTGTTATTATTTCTAAAGTAAAGTTTTCTGGATTAGCCCCACAGGGGAACTAAGAGACAGAACATTTAAGTTTCATAGCTTCCTCTCTGAAGGGAGCTCTGATTCACCGCTGTGAATGCACAGAGACTGATTAGCAGGAATGGACCATCAGGCTATTTGGGGTTTTTCCCTCACTGCTCAGCTTCTCAGCTAATCTCCTACCCCAGGCAAGTTAGCAGGAAAGCCCTGGGGGGGGGGCAGTTAAATATCTAGAATGTGTGGCCCCCACATCCATTAACTGTAAACAAGTTCAGAGGAGGTCAAACTGAGTCTTCATGGAAGATGCTGTCCCCAACTCTGAACGTTCATAAGCTTCTGGAAATGGCACGAGAAGGACAGAGCGCCGTAAGCAGGTGCGGCAAGAGGGTTTTTCCTCTCTGCTGAGTACTCAGATGAGGCGCCGACTTCTGTGCCTCAGCTTCCTTGGAAGCGGTTGGTAATGCTCAGAATCTATCAAAGCACCCTGGGGTTACCGGAGGTGTGACAAAGCCTGGCTGCCCTGTCATCTCGCAACCTCGGAGAAGCTCCGGTGTGATATGTTTTGTACATTAGGATACTATTGGAAACATCCCCTGGACAAAACAATTCTGCATGTAAATATCAGTCTAAAACCCACTGAACTAGTTTAAAACATGCTGGAAGGCACCATCGTGACTCTGTGATGTTTAGGGAGTAGGGAGGGATAGACAGTAGAGATGGGGGTCAGGAGCAATGACAAGAGGTGGGGAGGGGAGGGCGGTGGTCGGGACCTTGAGGAGGACCAGCCAGAGGCACCTATCCCCAGCCCGCACAGCAGGGGTGACCCATGTGCCCTGTGACCCCCAAGTCTTTTATTCCATGCCCCCCACACAGGGGCCGCCTTTTACCTGCGGGGCTAGAACAAAGGGCAAGGGATCCGAGGGCCTCGCCCTGGTTTCTGTAACATTGAGATTATGGGGCAAAGCCACAGCCCTCTGGTGTGGAGAAAAGGATCAGCCCCCCTCCCTGCTCCTCACCCCAGTGAAGTGCTAAGGTGAGATAGGTTTATAATCCATCAGAAGGCTAAAAGACAAGTAAAGCCCCAGCAGGATATACCTGTTAAAGCAAGAACTCTGGGTTTCCGGGGGCACCGGGCTCACACCCCAGGGAAGCCAGCTGCTTTTGAGTTCTTTCTCCATCCATCTGCTGCCCCTCCCTTCCTTGCATGCAGACTAGAGCTGTTGTTCCTCCCTGTGGAGAGCTGAATGAGGAGGAGGCTTAGGGTGACACCAGGACCGTCTGTGGCTTTTTCTGTGAAAATCCACATGTAAATGTGAATGCACTGAAATATCCGTTATTTTTTAACAAAAGAGCATAAGGAAGACCTATTCCTGTTGGTCTGCTGGTTTCATTCCAAGAGTCTTATCAACATTCAGTAAAGAACTGTCCCTTCCCCTGCTTAGTACCTCCAGTGGCTCTTCTTGTCCTGAAATCATGTCCAGCCCTGATCCCATCAGCCATCACCTCCTCTCTTCCCCACCAGCTTCTGCTTGGCCCACACTGTGCCCTCGCCCCACTCTGGCCACTCTCAACCTTGGTCTGCTCCTCAAACCACACCATCCCCGCCCCTCCACCCCCACCCAGGCAGACTCGATGCCTGTGGTTCTGGTGAGGTCAGCATCACTCAAAGCCAGAGGCCGTGCCGGGACTTTGTTTAATGCCCAGTGGTTTTAAGTCCTTATTGATTAGAATGGCATCCTGGAATACACACAGATACACACGCATACACACAGAGTGTGAAATGAGATGATGTCTGAGATTTGCTTTTAAACTACTCCAGAAAGAAAAAAAAAAGTGGGTATGTGGAAGGAAGGGGTGGGGATGGATGAAATGGAATTAGCACAATATTGATACTTAGTCAAGTTGAGGTTCGTTATATATTCTCTCTACTTTTGTGTCTGTTTTTAAATTTCTACCAAAAAAACATTTATTTTCTCAGGGGGGAAATAAACATACAAGTGACTTTTTCATACCCTCCCCCCAAGTTTTCAGTTTAGACTGTCTAAGATTGCATCTGAGAATCTGCATTTCTAATAGGTTTCCAGCTGATACTCATGCTGTGGGTCCAGAGACTGCACTTTGAGAACTACTGCACCAACCCCATCATTTCCCTTGCCTGGTTCCTATTCACCCATTTGAGATTCACTCTTCCACCGGCTGCCTCGCAGGGACTTAGCTCTCCTATTATACATGTTCCTATCTTGCAAGCATCTAACTGAATTATGAATGCTCCTCTGTATAGTCGTTTGCTTATGTTTATCTTCTCTGTAATTCTATAAACTCCATGAACAAATATCTTGTCTATCACTTATTACCTGTGGCTAGCATGTAGTAGGTGCTCAATGAATGTTTGATGGGTGGATGAATCTAGAAAGACTACCCATTTCAAAGGCAGGAGAGCTGTTCATATGTTGCAGAGAAATAACAGAGAAAAGAGGATACCTGCCCAGCAAGCCAGATCAGCCAGGTGCTTCCTGGCAACCAGGGAAATGACAAGTGACTGCACCCAGACCTCCCTGACAGCCCGCCCTTTTTATATAAAACAGAAACAATACATGTGGAGGGCAGACTTCTTCTCCACAGAATCTGGGTCCTGCATTCTGGTCCCAGGCTGTGTGATATTGGGCATGTCTGTTCTCTCTTGAGGCTTCAGTTTGCCATCTGTAAACCCAGAAGTTTCAATCTTCTAGCTCTAAAATATGTTGCAAATCATGGATGCTTCATTCTGCATAATATCCAATGATGGTTGGAACGTTTGGTCCTTTTCCCTAATGTTAGCCAGATCGTGTCTGCAAAGGAAACTAGGAGGACTTAGCTGGTTCTTGATTCTCTCTGGAGACTTTGTTTGGTGCCACCCTCCCCCAGGAACTGACTAGTTGGCTGTGAAAAGGTGCCAGATGCAGCCGCCACACACCAGAGCCTCAGGAGAACTAGGGAGCACAAATATTTCAGAGACACCAACTTCCTGCTGCTTGTCGTCCAGCTTTATTAAGGGCAGTGTTCAAACCAGTGGCCTGGTAGGGTTTCAGGACGTGTGCATTTCAGATCAGTGCCCCCAAATCATTTCTATTTTTTTTTCTTTCTTGCAATCCCAGTTTCAGATAGTAACTCTGAACCTGTATCCTAATACTCCCAGTTTTGCTCATTCTGCCTGGGACACACTGGGGTGACCCCACTACAGCTCTACAAATGCTCCCTACCACTTAACTGGCTCGCCTTCACGTTTTGTGTAGGTTTGCACTTGTCTAGAAGGCCTTCTCTTTGTTCTCTATCTTTGGGGACAGAGCCTACAGGATGACAGTTATATGCAGAAATAAATTAAATAAATTGATTGAAAAAGCTGAGACCGGGGCACCTGGGTGGCTCAGTTGGTTAAGCGGCTGCTTTCGGCTCAGGTCATGATCCTGGAGACTCGGGATCAAGTCCCACATCGGGATTCCTGCTTGGCGGGAAGCCTGCTTCTCCCTCTCTCAGTCCCCCTGCTTGTGTTCCCTCTCTGGTTGTGTTTTTCTCTGTCAAATAAATAAATAAAATCTTTAAAAAGAAAAGAAAAGAAAAGCTGAGACCAAAAGAGCGAAAGAAGAGAGAAGCAAGAATGTTGGCCTCCTCTCCTACATTATTTAGTTAGAGAAGATAGGCCTTTAGCCTGGCTATTACATGAGATATAGAATATGTTTACCCAGATATTTTGGTGTTCTGGTAATAGCCTTCTCAGTCATGATGCCTTTTAACCTTTGGTCTCTTTGGGGTTCTCTGTCAGAGCAGCGAGGGTGTGTCCTCCTCTCTGTGGGTGTATCCGGGAGTTCTAATTGCAGATGACTGAAAAAGCCAACTTCAAAGAGCCAAAAGTAACCGAGGGTGTTCACAGGTTCAATGATTTGAGGCTTAGAAAAGTTGATAAGGAGGATTAGAATTGAAAAATGAAAAAGACTCTTAAAAAAACCAATCCATTAAAGGGTCCATTACTTTACACATACTGTCCAAAAATCTCATGAATAAAGGGGAAAGAAAGGAACGAAGAAAAAAATTGGCCTCAGTTCAGAATGTCAATTATGTCTTTTTTTTTTAATCCCCTTTTTACAATTTATTTGACGTTTTGAACAGTGGCCAGAAAAGCTATTATAACTATAAAACATATTCATTGGTATAAATCTCATTAGGTCGAGTGATTTAATTAAAGTATTGACATGCTTAATTGATACATGTAAGCCAAGACCATTTTCATATCTCATTTCCATATGCTTTCTGCTTTAAGAGAATCGAGGAGCTGGAACTTTAACAATAAATAAATAAATAAGTCTCCCTCCATAAAAACTGCTAGAGATTCATCAGTGCCTGACATCCCAGGGGACCACTTGCAGCCACTCTCTTGATTCTGGGCCAGCTACTCCTCTAAGTGGCGCTGCTCAGAGGGACGGTGATGTATACCCAGCCTGAGTGCCTGTCAGGCCCTCTTATGATCAATAGGAGAATATTTATATTAATAAAGCATCAAGTTAATTAAATAAAATGGTCCTCTGGGTAAACTTAAGATACTAGAGGACGGGCGGAGATCGATATATCCTGCCATTTAAACATTAAGTATGTGCCTTGAAATTTTATGGAGCTTTTAAAAACTCGCTTTGTAATGCAAAAAGTTTGAAACCTCCACAAGTTTCCTCCACCAGAACCTCTTGTGCCTGCCTTCCGGAGCTGAGGGGGGCAGGGACTGGAGCTGGTCCTTAGAGATGGGAGCTTGTGTGCAGCCCTCCTGGGTCGGGGGGAACCTTCCCCAAGTCCTGGCTCCATCCCTTAGGTAGCTCCCCCTCCTTGTAGGGGGCTGCTTCTGTGGACAAGGCTCAGGAGGGGGTGGAGGCCTGATTTCAGAGCAGGGTCCAGGCAGGGAGGATGACACTCCCTTGTTTTCAGAGCAGCCTTCCATGTCCCATGTAAGCGAGACCTTGGGTCCCCTCACTTTCTTGGTCCCCTTATCCTGAGAAGCCCAGAGGCTAAGGATCCGTGATGAGGGACCTCTGCAGAACTTCCCCCTGACCCCTTGCTTGTTGTTATCCTCTGTCCCTCATTCTCCCAACCAGGCTCTTTCTGTGTGTTTGCACCTGTCTCCACCCCCATGGCCTTTCTCTTTTTCTCTGTGCATGTCTGACCTTCATGATCTCTTCTGGGAAATCACTGTTTCTGTCACATGTGTTTCTCCCTGACTTTTGTTTTTCTTTTTCTTTTTTTCCCTTTGTTTTCTCTATTCTGTCTCACTGTCAATCTTCCTTCTTTGTTTTTGTGTCCCTGCCTCTTTTTCCCTCTCTTTCCCAGTCGTTCTGTCTGTCTGTCTCTGTCTCCTCTATTTCTTTCTCTATCTCTGTCCGTCTCCACTTGGCTTCTCCCACCCATCCACAACTGACTTTAAAGAAGATCACACACTTGTCCCCTCTACACCAACACTCAGAGGCCAACTTTCTGATTTCTTCCTCCTACTACTGGAGCAGCCTCGGGTTTGGGGGTAGGAGAAAGGACAGAGGTTCAGTGTATATTGCCTTGAACAGCTGGGCCTGTCTGTGGAGGTGACTTTCATTTCCTAAGAGGTGATGTCATACTTGCTGTCCCTTTTGTCCTCTCCCACAGACCGTATCTTCTCATTTTCTTAGCTTTGACCCATAGCACCTAACTCTGTGGTTGCACCATAGTCACCTTATTAATGATGACCTTGCTTTAAAAGGTAAGCCACAGGGTAGGAAGGACAGCCAGGGAATTCGCTTTAGTAGCAAATTCAACTCACCTTTCCATCCTGAGTGATCTCAGCCTCTCCTCCCGTGGCTGTCTGTGGCACGGCTCTGGAGCCTGGGCAAGCTCATGTACACCAGCCTCCTTCAGAAGCCGGAGGGCTACTCTGACTTGTCCCGAGTCTGTGCTCAGGCAGCTGGTCACCATCCTGCCCTCCGCCTGGAGCCTGTGTTAGGGTTGAGGACACTCCCCCACCTAAACCCTGTCGGACTGCCAGTGGTCCCCCCAGGCCGTGCTTGTCCTTGTTTTCCATCCTCTTTGTGGCACCCCCTGCTGGCTTCTCTGCCCAGCTGTTGCTGTTGGATCCGCAGCTTCCAGCCAGCTTCCGAAAGGGTACACAGAGAGCTGCGGGGCTTTAATTCTGTGACCATCCATCCTGACCATCCATCCCAGGGACGGCCTGGTAGAATCGGTGAGGTCAGGTCTCCCTGCAGGACCCAGGGAAGCTTTGAAGCACAGCAGGCTGAGTAGAATCCAAGTATTGCTCTCTTTGGTATTAAGTTTGACTGGGGATCACTCCTTTACAGTTTGAGCTCATATGTCTTATTCTCTGGGACAAGGAACAGTGGAGATTTTCTTGGCATCTCCTCATAATGTTTGAGTACAGACTTGAACAGATATAGCACTCATAATTGGTGCTTATTATGTGCTTATTATCAGCCAGGTGATATATAGCTCTAAAGTCATTAGTGTTTTATAGTAATTTCCTGACATGAATATGTTCATTGTCCCCATTTTACAGATGAGGAAACTGAGGCTCAGAGAGGGTGATCTCCTCATACAAAGTCACATAGCTAGCAAGAGGCCTAGTCTGAATTCATACCAAGGTTTTCTGGGCTCCTGAGTCATGCTTCCAGTAGTGTGCCTCCCTGTCTCCTGGAATCCTGACCATAGGCAGGACCTCTGGGGTCAGTTATGAAAGGGAGGGAGTTGAGTTACTGGGCAGAGTACGGCTTGGGCTGTGGTTAATGAGCAGAGAGGCAACAGAAGTGTTTCAGAAGGAGTCACCCCTTTTGTCCCTCCTCTCCACCTGCACCTCCTGCTGTGGAGGTCCTACCCTTTTTGCCTGGGATGGGAGTTTGTTGTAGTGGGCGTCAGACCAGTGGCAGCGGCCCTGCATCCATCACTGCTTACTTTCATCTCTTCTGTTCACTGCATTCTCCTAGCACACGCCCCTCCTCTCCTGCCTCTCAAGCCGAATGGCCAGAAGCAGGTCCGGGATTAAACCTTAGTGTTAACTTCAGACTTGGTGTCAGCCTATTGAACTGCATCCATTTCTACATAAATAAGCAAGAGAACAGCATCTATTCCACCCAAGTCGATACCAGGACATCCACAGGTGTGAGTTATTAGCAATAGCTGTAATTGTTTTGAATGGAACAATAAATAGTGCAGGGGGTCACGGCAAGAAATGTCGTGCTTTAGTATTAACATAGCTTAATGGCTTTAGCTGCGATATGCTTCTTCCAACCCTGGGCTTCGAGAAGCTTGCCTTGCAGCTCAGGTACTGAGCTCTTGCTGAATTGCTTTCCTGCTTGGGTAGAAGATAATTTTGAGGCTTTCTGAGGCTGCATTGATTTTACCAGCCGATGGCCCCAGGATAGCATCTCACCTTCATCCCTGAGGTTTCACTTATTTAATGGGGTTCTGAAAAGTTACAAAAAAGAACAGGCATATACAAGCCCCATTTCCTTGAGCCATGGCTCTGCCTTCCAGACTCCAACCTCTGGGCAGCTGCAGCCCAAGGTATAATCCCTCCCCATCCATCACCCCCCAGTCCCTAGGGGCTCACGTTTCTTCAGTGAAAATGAACAGAGGCAGAGAACAAGCCCCAGAACTCCAGTGGAGGAAGGAGGAGTTGCTCAGTCCATCAAACATGACTCTAGGGTCGGGCAAACACGGGGTACCCAGGGAAGTATTGAAAGTGTCCTTTCTTCATGACCAAGTTGAACACTGAACATGATGGGGATAGAAATCAGGAAATGATTCACCTGCTCCCAAACGATCGTGCCTCAGCCCGTCGGCCTGCCTCTCTGCTTCCCACCAGTTGCACTCCTTACTCCCTAGGTTCCCTGTGGGTTTCCATGTCTCTTAGACCCTTTGGCAGAAAGGAGAGTGATCTTGGGCACCTGGGTGGCTCAGAGGGTTGAAGCCTCTGCCTTCGGCTCAGGTTATGATCTCAGGGTCCTGGGATCGAGGCCCACGTTAGGCTCTCTGCTCAGCAAGGAGCCTGTTTCCTCCACTCTCTCTGCCTACTTGTGATCTCTCTCTCTGTCAAATAAATAAATAAAATCTAAAAAAAAAGAAAGAAAAAAAAAGAAAGGAGAGTGATCACAGAGCAAATTATCACAAAGATAATCAAAACTTTCTCATGGCCAATCATCCCCTTCTGACATCTCCTAGAACTTGATGCTAACAATGTCTCTTTCTGTCCCCGGAGTTTGGTTATCTATATTATCCTCTTCTCAATGAGTGCCAGAATTCAGGAATGGGGGGAGGAGGAGGAGGCGTTCTTGGAGATGTATCTTTGTTGGGCGCACAGCCCTTTTCTGGACCGAATTCATTTTCCAAACTTTTTCTGTCCTCTTAGACCAGGTTTAAACTCTATTCCGAAAAACCAAGTTATTTGCTTAGCCTCCCTTCCCAGGAACCTGCTCACTTCCACACCTCAGTGTATTTCACTAAACCCTTCTCAGTCTTTATCGGTGGCTCCTTAGAACCCAAACTTGTTCTCGCGGCGGTACTTCTCTAACGCCCTCCTGCGCCAGCGAGGCAGAGATAGAGGGCTGGGAGCCCAGAGGCAGGCTCTGTATAATCTAAAGGGACAAACTGGACTTGGGGGGGAAGTCCCCATAGCTTGAGATTTATTCTCAACCATCTGTGAACCAGGCAATGACATGAAATCATTTTCACTTGTTTTTAATCCATTCAACAAACATTTTTGAAGTGGTGTGTCAGGGCTTGGGCTCAGCAAAAGTTTCTGACTACATGAGACTAATAATTTAATAAAGGAGCCCGTGGAAATGGCTATGTTTCCACATAAGCTTGACCTTCAGTCAGCACAAGGATTGGCAAGTGAGTGCCTTCTCTGGATCCAAACTCACTTCTCCCTGTGCCTACGTCCCGAATCTGCCTTGAGCCTTTGGGTGATCAGATTTAACAGTGCTCAGGGTTAAAGGACCACTTCGGGTGGATGATGTGGCATTTTGTTGGAGTTTTCTTTTTCAGAGGCGGTAAGGGGTACAGGGAAAAGAGATGGAGTCAATCACAGACACTCCTTCCTGATGCCAACAGAAATGGGCCCAAGTGGTCCCTGAAAACACGAATTTGGAATCTCCCAGAAAAACCTGTTACAAGGTACCCTTTCCACCCACTTAATGTTTGCTAATTGCATAAGCGGATCCTCACCTATGGGATATTCAGCCTCAGAACCTAGGCCATCAGGCCACCATCTGGGAGGCAAATGAAGGTGCCCAGGTCAGCAATTAATCATGAAGCAGCCCAAATGCACCTACTTCATTTCACAACAATTCCATAAACGGTCCCCCAAACCCTGCTGCTTCCACCCCCCTGCTCATAAGGTTTCATCTCCTAATTACAAAAGCTTTTTGGCATGGGAATGTCTTTGTGAAGGAGAGAGGACTCAATTTGGGCCATCTCTCTAAAGAAGACACGGGAACAAGGACGCCTCTCCAATTAATCAGCAAATGCTTGGCTCCAGCTTTCGGCCAGAGGATCGATTTACATAAAGCTATTCTCAAGATGAATTTGCCTCCCCCTCTACTCCCCGTGCATTCCCCGTGTCCAGCCAGCCTTAGACGTGCTACTGGATTTCGGATTGACAGTGTTAGCTACGACAATCAAATTAGGGATGAAAGCCTCAGAGGGCTGCCAAGAGAGAGGCACGGAGGGAAAAGAGGGGGAAGAAGAGTATGTCAGCCTGGAAGGAGGATGGATTGCACAGAAATGGACTACTTTTCCCCAACGCCATTGAGCAGATGCATAGCTTCAAACAAAGGAAAAAAGAAAATCCGGTCCTCATCCTTTGAGCCAGGTGGATACCCCTCACACACATACACTACACCAAGATTGGGAAATTCAGCCAAAACTTTTCATTGGGCCTAAAATTGGCAAAGGACTATCTCAGGCATGTAATTCGAGCCTTAGGATCAGATGATTTTCAGCATCAGATTTCTGCCCAAGATGTAAGAACCACAATCTCAGTTCCACTCCCTGAAGTGTATGTGGCACTGACCGCACAGACTCGAGTCAGATGCTGGTAGTTAGAACCCTGGTGATGTTTCTTAGGCCACTTAGTGAGACAGGGAAGTCTGGACCAGAACAGAAGGCACGATTAGACTGTTAACAAGAGCTCTCCAATCCCTTCTAATGTAACTACCTTGTTGCTAAATTGTGATAATTCTGGGAATTAGGGAGCTGTTGAAAAGCTCAGCTTCTGTACCATTTGCTGGAGATGATCAGTCAATTATAATGCTGTTTCATGAACACAAAGAGCCTTAGTTGGCGTTGCATATGATAATTCAATGAGGAAAGCTTCTGTTTGGACTGGAAGCGTTGGTTAACCCTGCCAGCCCTGTAAAGTTCATTCAGAGAGACGCAAATTAAATCCTTTGGCTGGAAGGAGGTTCTCTGTGCATAGGAGGAATGGCTGAATGACTAGGATATTTCAGGCCCTGCCTTGCTTCCTTAAATCCAAAGGTTTCTATCTTGAATGGCTCCCTTTCATATTTCCTATTGTTTGTCCACCCACCCCACCCCCAGCCTCCGAGGAGTCCCACCTTGGACTCCTTTAGATTGGTTCCAATATCTAATACTCTTTTCCTCTCTTGACAGTGAGTGGGCACAGAACCACGGCATCAAGCTCCTGGCCTTATTCTAGAAGTGCTCTGTTCAGTACGGCAGGTGCTAGTCCTGTGTGTTTACCAAGTACTTGAAATGTAGCTGGTGTGACTTGAGATATATGTAAAATACACACCAGATTCTGAAGACTTCGTATAAAAAAGAATATAAAGTATCTCAATATATTCTTATATTGATTACATCTTAAAATATTTTGGGCATATTGAGTTAAGTAAAATACTTTATTAAGGGTCAGCTTTCTTTTTATTATTTTTAATGCAGCTAATGGAACAAATAAAATTGCCTGGGTGTCTTGTGTTATATTTCTGTGGGACCATGCTGTCCTAGAATTAGTAGATCCCCTCTGGAGGGATGTTGCTCTCTGTACCCTTCAGCCTTGGGCTGAAGTGTCCTGCTTACCAGTACGGGGGATTATTTGTTTTCAACTGGGGGAAATTCAATGGGATGGGCCCTGTGTCTTTCAGCGCACCCCTCCCTATTTGTGTGTCTGCAGTCAGCCTGCTTTGCTCATTTCCTTTAACCTGTGTGATCCTAATGCATTTGAATTTGTGATTTCTAGAACATCTGCCCATAAGGAGACAAACGGTGTGTATGTTAGTAACTAATCATAGAGCAAACCAATAACCCGAAACCTTACTTGCAGCCCTCAGTCTCTCCGCCTGAGGGATCCTCAACTCTGAGTGCTCAGACACCAGGTCTTCACCTAGTCTAGAATGGTCACAGCTCGAGATCTGTCTCAGGGCCCCGTTGCTCATTACCTGTCCTCCAGTGTTTTCCCCCCTCAACTGCAGCCCTCCTAGAAACCCAGAAAAACACTTGTCTGTGAGACCCCACCAGGAATGCTCTAATCCCAGTCACCTGTGTCTTCCCTGCATGTTTAGGAGAGTCCTGGGGCAAAATGCTTGGTTTCCTCCTGCTGAATCGCTGGGGCCCCAGGGAAAGATGTAACCATCCATGGACTCTTACTGCTTCTAGGTCAGCCTCCAAACTGGGCCCCTGGGTGTCTTCATCAGCATGTATTAGGTATTGTCACTCTGCCTGCCTTCAGCCTTCTGTGACGCTCTCCCATAAGCATTTTGTCCAACACCAGCACGCTCACACCTGAGACACAGGAGGCCTTTGCATCTTGGACCCAAAATTTTCCCGAGACACTTAAGGTAGTAGGTTGCTGTATTTGTTAGCTTCATGCTAATAAAACAAAGATAGTGATTTGCATTTATATCCTGCATCAGAGTATAGAAAGCACTTGATTTTTTCATTACTCTTGATGCTTATCCTGATTTCACAGAAGCACAAGTCAAGGCTCAGAACTGAATTGATGTTCTTACAGACACACAGCCCATTAGGGAGCACAGCTGGGGTGTGAACTCAGCACCTAATCCCATGCACAAATCATCCTACCCGTGCTCTCACACTTGTTCAAAGTTGATGCTCCAGAGCCCATCCCCAGGGTTTCTGACTCAGTAGGTCTGGGATGGGTCTGAGAAATCTGCATTTTTTTTTTAAATTCTGGAAAATTTCACACATATGTAAAAGTCAAGCACAAATTATAAATGAACCTCCTTTGCACCTAGCACTAGGCTCCAATAAGTATACATTCATGGCCAATCTTCCTCCTCCTCCACTTCTACCCACCACCCCCTTCTTCTACATTATTTTGAAGCAAAACTCAGACATCCTCATTTAATCCTTAATTACTTCAGTATGTATCTCTCAAAGATAAAGACCGAAATGAAGGGAAACATAGCCCACAATACCATTATCCTGTCTAAATTATTTTAGAAACAGGGGACCTGTATTTTTTGAAGCATCATCAGTAAATTCTGATGAGGTCGACCATAAGCCCCGCTGCGAGAACAACTGCCCCTTGCCATGCCATCTCTTAATAACATCTTCAAAAGGTCCTGATTTTTATTAGACTGTCCACTTTGAAATACAAAACCGAAGTACTTGATGAAACAAGACTGCAAGTCCCAGTGATTCAGATCAGCCTCTTTCCCTTTTTGTCCCCCTGCTAAAAACTAAAAAGATGAGCCTCAAGTAAAGCAAAGCTATGAATGATCTTCCTTGCTGGTTAGCAACAGTCTGCAACATGACTTCAAATACAGGGTTTCTTCTTGTTGAAAAGGAAAAAAGAAAAGAAAAAGAAAAACAGTGAAGCTGCAACTCTTTTGGGGACATCTAGATAATTATTTTCCAATTAAATGTGGGAAGAATTCTGTTTGTTTGTATTGGGCGTCAAAGAGAATGCAAGCTCCAGGAGGATAGGAACTGGTTCTCTTCACTTCTGTGTCTCAACATGCAACACAGAATAACACAGTAGGTGCTAAATTTATTTTTTATTGCATGAAGTAAGAATCTGAATTGACACTTACCCTGCAAATGGTATGGCAAGGACTTTGCTAATAAGCTTGTCAGAGCATTCTTGGCAGAATGGAAAGAACTTTTCCTGATCTCTTTCATTCAGTAACTTTTTAGCATCAAGAGAATAAGCATGTAAACTAGTGCAAGGAAATATTCAGAAGCCAACTGGAGCAGTGGAAGATAATTGTGGAATTTTGGGATTTTGTTTTTTTGGTTTTGGTCATGTTTTGTTTTTTTGTTCCGCATTGATACTTTGATCCTCTGGGTCTCTGACATACATGGCCGTTCTTTCAGGAAATGATTCCGTTATTTCGTTATTATCTCCCTTGGACAAAGGATGCCATTGACTAGGCACCCAGCTGGAGGCACCAGGGCTTCTTAGCTGGGACATATGCTTGAGGCTTACTTGGTTTTGACAGGGACCCAACTGCAAACATGTAATCTTGCTTATTAAGATAAATTGCCTGCAGAAGAGATTTACCTTTTAAGATAAATCCTCCCCAAAGCCCACATTGTAAAATCCCCAGGGAATAATTTTTCCTGCATGTCTGTTCCTCCCACTGTATAAAATAAGGGAAGCAAGACCATCTTTCCCTTGGGCTCCTTGAGCAGAGTGATAATGTCACAGTTGCTATATATTAGGAGTTGGGGCTAAGGGGAGCAGGGTTCAGCTTTGTATGAAATGGCAGCATTGAAAGTACAAGAATTCTTAGACTAGTGGATTATCCATCAGAGAGTTTTTAAATCCCTAAATGAGTTTGATTGATACCTGCTGTACCAATGGGCATGTTTCCTTCTACCAGGCGGTGACTGAGAAAGTAATTTTAATACATACACAGGCCAAAGAGAATCAGAGTGGTAATCCACTGCCCTGATCTCAAATCCAATAATGGTTCCACATAGAAGTGCTTTTATTTTTTTGAAGATTTTATTTATTTATCTGAGAGAGAGAGAGAGAGAGAGAGCGCACAGGGGGAGAGGGAGCAGACTCCCTGCTGAGCGGGGAACTCAATGCGGGACTTGATCCCAGGACCCTGAAATCATGACGTGAGCCAAAGACAGCTGCTTCACTGACTGGGCCACCCAGGTGCCCCTAAAAATGTTTTTATATCATCCCCTCTTTTAGTTTGGCTAATCAAAAGTTGATGGATTTTTTTTTTTTTTAAGTTACTAAAAAGGTAGCTGATTGTTCTCAGCACAAAAGGTCTGGGGAGGTACACAGGGGAAGATATCAGACTGATTTTTTTCCAGTTTCCTTTGGTCACTAACCTTCCCCCTTTGACCTCTTGATCCTTGGTCCTTAATGCATCATCATGAAAAATTTTTGTTAAACTTCTGAAAACTTCCTGAATCAGGAGAATTATCCTTTAAGCCTTTGTATGGATGCTTTTGGTTGGATCCACTGGGTCACTACTGACACTGGCAGCCCTCTTCTGCTTCTTCAGATTTTGAGGATAAAGACCATGACCAGGAACCTCTTCCGCAATCTGTCCTTGCGTTGTTGGTGTTATCTTGGTCAGCCATACGGAGAGCAGGCAGAGCTGAGCCATTTGTGTTTTTCTTGGGTGGTTTCTAACCAAGGACTGTCTGATGCAAGGCTGTAAAGGCCCAGATCCCTTGGTTAGAAACAGGAGTTCCCAAGGAATGCGGCCAAGATTAGGACTTTTCCTGACTGATCTTTATTTCCCTTCTTGATCCTGCTTCCTGCATCCCTTACTGGTCTCTCCCAGGAGCACTTTATGAATCCATCACCTGGCTAAGTGTCCATTTCTTCAAGAGCCCAATCTGAGACAGACCTTTTCCCCTGAATTAAGCTCTCCTCCCCCATTCAAAAGACTCTAGAATCAAATATGGGCACTCCTATCCAGATGATAGAAGAGGGAAAATTGCATCCCTTCCCCAGGTTTTATGGAAAGAATATTAGCAACATTTATATGTTCTATTCTTTGTGCAGTTGTAGACATATGTCCTGAAGAGGGTCATAAAAGATGTTTTCAGCAATGTAAAATGCAGGACTAAATGGGCGGAAAATCCAAGAAATAAATGCAGCTGCCCGGCGGATGCCTGCAGGGTTGCTGTGCCAGGCACACATGTATCAACTCTTTTCATCCCCATGATGAACCGAAGTCAGTAAAGCCTCACGGTAAAGATGGGGAAACTGAGGCATAGAGCATTTCAGTAGTTTGCAGTGATCATATAGCTAACTGGTTTGCCCCACTTCAAAAACAAGAATTCCCCAAGGTTGGGGGAGCTTCCAAGCCCCATCTTGTCCCTTTGGAATAACTGCAGATTGACATCTAGGAGTGAATTCCGCCCTCCACAGACAGCCATTTAACACAGGACTTCCTGGGAGCCTGAACATGACTGAGACAAGTGCCTCATTCCCCACCAAAGCAAAGAAGACACTCTCTTCCTGCTTCTTGCCTTGCCATCTTCCCTAAACATGGGGTGGGCAGAGGTGGGGGTGAAGGTGGGGACGGTCATTCACTGTTGCTGGGAGAACAAAGCACGCCTGACATTGCAGGGAGAGCCTCGGAAGCGTTTCAGAGCTCCACTGAAACTAGACAGCCTTTCAATCCATTTATCAAAGTGTCTGCAGTTCCCGTTTCAAGGTAGATGAAGCAATAATAAATTTGTGAAGAAAGTTAATCTGTGTCCAAAGCATTTTAGTAAATTAAAAAGGGGGGGGGCTGGCTGGAAGGGGGATATATTGGTTCTTGCCAACTCCTATTTGACTTACTGTCTCCTTAATAAGTCCTCTTTGGTCTTGTGTTTTTGGATGGAATAATCCGTCGGTTAATCATTTTCCGGAAGCAGGAGAATGCACTTTAGCTAATGCAGTTCTCTTTTCTTTCAGGGTCCTAATTATTTAAAAAGGCATCCCAACCTGTAGCCTGAATTCCCAACCAAGAAAGCATTTCCCAACAGCCATCTTCCTTTACTTCCCCCAGAAAATCTGAGCATGCCCCTTATTCTCTCACTGTGCTCCAACCTTGTACCTTTCACCTAATGTTAAAAAAAAAAAAAAAAAAATCCTTTCCCCAGTTCCTTCTGGGCATTTTCCCTCAGGAGGGGCAAGGCACTAAACCCTCAGCAAGCAATTGGCCAGGACTAGGCTCTTGGGCACTATGGATAGATTTTGTTATTTTTATTTAAATGTCAGCTGAAAATGGTGGCTCTTGTCTCTCTCAAAGGTAGTGCTTTGCCCTAGCTCAATGCTCAGGCCTCACGCTGAGATAAACACACTATTAGAAGGCTTCACAAAGGCCTCGAGATAATTGTGAAGGGACAGTTACCGAAAATGAAGCCCCCAGCCCTGAACCCTCCTCCACGCCCCATCAGTAACACCATGAAAGCCGTCTGTTTGTCAGCCTACTGGAGGTATTTATGAAATCAATATACGATCCTGTAGATGGATGGCAGTGGTATTGTTAGCTGGAGAAGAGAGGCTCAATGGAAAATAAAATTAATACAATTTACAAGCAGATTGTCACGGGGAACAGATAAATTCCCTACAATCCACTGTTCTGCTCAGTTGCAGCAGGCAGAAATCCATGGCAAGGAGGCAGAAGGAAAGCTGTGCTTCACTGGGTCCCTTAAACTAGGAACAAGACCGGGTCTCCTTCCAGCAACAAAATAGTGGCGAGAAGCCCAAGTGGCTGCCCCCTGCGATTACAGGGTTTTGCCTGTGTGATTGCTTCTATGAGACGTTTCCCAGCAGCTGGGCCAGATTTTTCGGCTAAAATGCTACTTTCCTCTCAACATCCCACCATATTATAAGCCAGAACCATCATGAGATGGTTATTTCTTCGGTATGTTTGGGGCACCTTAGGCTCCAAGGGTTAACGCACAACTGAAGTACGTGCTCTGTCTCCTGGCTCCCAGGCATGGTTATAGCTGACTCATCCAAACCTCTCTCCTGTTTGCTCCCCCGCCTCCATGCTGATCATCAGAGGTTGGCCAGAAGTGTGGCCCGACCCGTTTCCCAGAGCCGCTAAAGGTAGCAGCCAAGCCGGGGAGGGTAGTGGGCAGGGGCTTGCTGTCCTGGAGACCAGCCTTTGCTTGGCAGAAAAGACTAGGCCCATTGTGGCTGCGGGAGTCTTGAGTACAACCCAGATGCCTGGTGGAAATTGCATTAGTCAGATGAAGGACCTGCGCCCTCTTCTCCGGGAGTCTGATGGAGAGCAGAGGAGTGACCTTTGTGACCCTGCCTGACCTCTACTGTCACCGTGGGCTTTGTTCAGTGCCCCGACTCCAGGCTGGAGCCCTGCTCATTGAATCAGGCCCAGCCAGGGGAGCCTGCAGCAGGGCTCCTCGTGCATCTAAATTTATTTACACCATTTGCAGATGGAGGAAACTGGATTTGAGATGGGGAGCACCATGTTATTTGGCCCCAGAAGCCACTGGTAGTCGTATCTACGCACTACCCCAACTCTGAGCCTTGCCTTGGGGCTTAACCATGGCCCCGGAGAATCCCCCAGTATCTGAAGTTCCAGCCACGGGCTGAGAGTGTGGTAACTCCTCTCCACAGGTGAGAGTAGAAAGGGACGTCTCTCTTCTGCTTTCTGTTTTTCCTCCTGCTCCTGCACACAAGGTTAATTTAGACAGCCTAAGTTTTTGTGGAGGATAGTTGTCTGACCTCTCTTTCCAAATATATTCGGAGTCCTCTTTAGCTTTTGATTAGGTTCCTGTGGAAAATCAGTGTGGGAGGGTATCCATTAGTACAATCTGCCTCCAGGACAACTTGGCAGTTAAAGATGTTTACCCTGTGACCCAGTATGTTCTCCTTATAGGACTTGCAGCGAGGAAGGAGCTCAACAATTGCCCCCAAAAAGTGTGGGGAGGAAACCTCATCCTAGTGTTTGCGTAAATGACAAGTCCCTCCCAGTGCGGGATCCTGTATACAACCGGATGATAGACAGTGATTAAAAATGTCGGCATACGTGGACTATTAATGACATGAACAAATGTTCTCAATACAATAAGTGAAAAAAGAGTTTATGACTGACTATATACTATGAGATCATATTGGTGAAATTTATACGTATTGCTCCTAATTTATAACAGTGGTTATGGTCTGGGTGGGTAATTTTTTACCTTAATGCCTAATGGGTGTGATTTTCAAAATAATTGAGATATATATCTGTATCTATAGATGAATATACATGCAATTGATGTATGTGTATGTGTGTGTGTGTGTGTGTGTGTGTGTGTAGACACACACAGGTATGATTGATTACTCACTGAGATTCCAAACAAGCTTGAGTGAATGAAAACAAGTGCATGTTTGGTTTGTGGGGGAGTGGGGGAATCAGAAGGAAACAAGCAAACAAAAAAAACACATGGGTCTTAGAAAGGGAAATTGAGGTTTAGGGGATTTTTAAAGAGGACCCTGGTCCAAGACCTGGGTTTGAGCCAGCTTTAACACCTGACATTTTGTCCCTCACCTTTCTTCCTCGAAAAAACACTTTAGCACTGCTGCATGCTAGGGGAGGTGCCAGTGGGACCCCCATTTGGGGTGGGTTTTTGCAGAAATACAATTTGAAGTCATCCTGTCTGTCACTAAGCCCATCCAGGAGGGCCCTGGGAGGTGTCTGAGGCTCTAGAATGAACAGAGATGGTCAACCCCCCCCCATCAGAAAATCAGGATGGCTAGGTTCCCTTCCAATTCCAGATGACAAAGGCAGAGTCCCTGAGAGTGGGAGACTGAGTGCTGTTGACCCTGCAGTGGGGGGAGGGGTGGCAAGGGGGGAGGGGTGCAAGGGGGGAGGGGGGCAAGGCGATCTCTCTGGGAGGTGGCAAAACAGAGAATTGGGTGCGGTGTGTGCAACAAATAACCCAGCATCTTGGCTCCTGGCCTGAAGGTGCGAGACCACCCACAGAGCCCGCCCTGGAGGCAGCTGCTCCCACCCGGTAACCATTCCGGCAAAGGCCTTAGTAGAGGAACACTGCGAGGGCTCGTAGCAGCCTGGGGCCTGAGACCAAACAGTCCCTCCAACACTCCTGCCCGAAGAGATGGCCTGCGAGGGCTTTTGTTGTCATAATGAGATGCAGATAACGCTGGGTCTCAGTCCTTAATGCGGTGTGCCTCTTCTCTTCCTGTTTAGAGATCTGAGCGAAAACCAGATCCTGGGGATCCCGAGGAAGGCGTTCCGTGGCATCGCCAACGTGAAGAACTTGTAAGTGATTTTTTTTTTTTTTTTTTTTTTTTGCTTCTCTGCAGATGTGGCTGAAGGGGGGTGAGGGACGGGACAGGAAGGCAGTATCACCACGCTGTGTGCTGTCTCAGTGCAGGCGCCTTTCAGACAGAGTAAGAGGGATGTGCTTGAGTGGTTTCCAGGGAACGCGCGTGGGATGCCATGACAGCTCTACGGAGTCCTGTTGCGCTCTGGTTTTTCGGCCTCAGGTGTGAGCATTAGAGTCCCAGACTTGGGTCAGAGCCTGGCCCCACTCTAGCTCTGTGGCCTGGGGCTTAACTCAGCTACTCCAGCGTCATTATTTTCTATAAAGTGGGGAAGATGGACTGGTGGGGGTGTTGACACAAATGAGGAAATGTGCTTCGTACATAGTAAGTATTCAATAAATGGGAGACTTGACGATGGTGATGAGGACCATGATGGCAAAGGTGTCACCATTATTAATAGGATTTTGTGAGAGGGTCTGGCCACTGGTATCCCAAGATCGCAGGGAAACACAGCCACGTCCACTCACTGCACTAGCTGCTTGGTTTTGGGGGTGCGTTGATTTTATTTTGAAGCAATTACTGATTCACAGGAATTTTCAAAAATACTATATAGGTCCACGTACCCTTTTACCCTAGTTTCTTCCCAGTGGTATCATCTCACATAACAAGTACAGTATGAAAACCAGGGAAGGCTATGGGTACAATCCACAGATGTTATTCTTCAGATTTCAGATAATCACACACCCTCATTTGTGTGAGTGCCTGCCAGTGTGGTTCTGTGGAATCTTACCCCCTGCAGATTCCTGTGCCCATTGGTGTGATCCATGTGGGACACATCGATCACTGCGTTTCTTAACTTGCCAGATACTCTTTGTCATTGTTAACCTGGCCTCCACTCTTTACTGTTTAGCAGTGACTCCTGGGGAGGAGGAGGACTTTCACGAGGACTGTGCCTTCCACATTCTCTCCCCTGTCACGGTGTCCCTGTGTTGAGAGCCTGTGCGGGGGAGGGGCACAGAAGACACTCTGGTTTGCCGGGCTAGGTGTTTCTGTTCGCTGGTCTCTGCAGGCTCATGCTCAGCTTGAAGGAGGTTTCTTTAAAATGACTTTAGCCCTCGGTTTTCCTTATTCAGACCGCAGAGATGTTAGTGTTTTGGGAAGCTGATGATGGCTTCCAGATCCAGGCTGTCCACTTCCCCTGCTGCGGAAAACTTAGTGGGAAGCTTTTGCTGTTTAACATGCAGAGCACAGAAGAGGGCAGAGGGAGCCTAGGGTGATGGGCATTGGGGAGGATATGTGCTTCTCAAGGTGAAGGGAGCCTAGGGCAGAGAGGACTTTGCAGGGGAATCCCACATGGAAAGCTGCCCGCTGCTTCGTCTGGGGGGTGTTTGCTCAGAAGCAGGGAGGGCAGGCTGGAGCAGACAAAGCCCTGGAGAGTATGACTCAAGATTGTGCACATAAACCAAAACTAAGAGGCTGTGTTAATTAGCATCCCAGAAAGGCAAAGCAGGAGAGGAAATTAGAGCTTCTCTAAAACCCCACTGGTCAACAGTGACAAAATTGAGGACCAGAGAAGGGCAGGGACTAACTCAAGGGCAACCAGGTTCTTAATCTGACTGATGCCCAGATTAACATTTTCCATATATAAAGTGGTTTATCTGTAGTGTCTCAGGCCTCTAATTTTAAATGGACCAGTCAACAACAACAAAGCACCGCAGTAATGTATAAGCAGGGCTGTGTGATGACCAACTGCCGTTTTAGTTCTCAAGAAAGTGATTATATCTCACAGGGGCCCAGTGGCTGCTGAATCTGGGCGGTTGTTTTCCTGTAATATCTCTAACTTCACAAGGCCTCAGGAGCCCAAAGATTCAAAATCCTGCAAACACAGACTCCTGAGTCACTCAGGGGCGACTGAATTTCAGGCCTTCCTTCTCCGGCCCTTGCAAATAGATGTGACTCAAAGGCCTGAACTCAGGAAGAAACTTCTCTCTTGTTTTTATAGCCAATGTCAGCATGTGGTCCTGAGGTGAGAGGAGAGGGAAGCAAACCCTGCTTAAAGGCTGAATCAGCCAACAGAGCTAAAGGTGGTTGATTACCTTACATTTGGAATCAGTTCCTTCAGCATGCATTTGTTGGGCAGAACCTATGAGGCCCAGAAGTAGTACTCACATTCCCAGGTGGCTTACAGTAAAACTAGGGACGAGAAACACATTCGTGCAAGAGAATGTGTAGTGATTTAATAATCCACGTGAAAATTGGCAAATGATTGGCCATGCTTAAAAAGGTTATCAGAGCTCAGAGAAGAAAGATGGCTTGAGGGAGCATAGCCTAAAGGTTGGAATCATGGCTTTGGCCACCTGATGGATCTAGGTCTGCTTTTCAGCTGTTGTGCACATGGGGTCTGTGATCTTGGGGACATTATTGGACACTTCTGAGCCTAGATTTCCTCCACTATAAGATGAGGATGAGAATTGTACTTAACCTCCAAGCCTTTTTGTGAAGGTTAATAAAATAATGAGTATGGATAACTTAGTACTATGCTTGGTACATGGGAGAGATTTAGAAAGTTCTAACTGCTATTACTATTACGGATGTATTCCTCGGTTATTGTTGTTGTTTTGTCTTTTGGTGTTTTTTTGTTTTGTTTTGTTCTTATTCACATATAATGTATTATTTGCTTCAGGAGTACAGGTCTGTGAATCATCAGTCTTACACAATTCATAGCAGTCACCATAGTACATACCCTCCCCAATGTCCATCACCCAACACCCCCATCCCTCCCACTCCCCTCTCCTCCAGCAAACCTCCAGTTTGTTTCCTGAGATTAAAAGTCTCTTATGGTTTATCTCCCTCCCTGGTCCCATCTTGTTTCATTTTTCCCTCCCTCTCAAATCCCTCATATCAGAGAGATCATACGATAATTGATCTGATTGACTTATTTCGCTTAGCATAGTACCCTCTAGTTCCATCCATGTCATTGCAAATGGCAAGATTTCAGGTTTTTTTAATGGCTGCATAGTATTCTATTGTCTATATATACCACATCTTCTTTATTCCTTGGTTGTTGTTATAATTGTAAAGACTTTACCCAGGCCTGAATGATGATTGGAAATCACAAAGTAAATGAGGCAATAGTGTGTACAAATATAGAGGCAAACCTGTATAAGGTGTGTTTCGAGGGACACAGGCAGAGACATCTCGTGGGGGTGGGGATTATGAGGCAGAACAACAGGTGATAAGGTTAGGAAGAGAAGTAGAGGCCAAGTGGAGGCTAGGAGGCAGTGATCCTTGCCTGCAAGTTGTATGGACTTTAGATGTAGGTACTGAGAATGTAGATGGCTTCCAACATGGGAAAAATCATGATGAAATCATTTATTATGGAAGAGGAGCCTAGGGTAGGAAGAGGAAGAAAAGGAAATGTGGGAACAGGAGATGATGATAAGTCCAGAGTAAGGGGTCAGACCTCAAACTTGGGAAAGAGAACAATAAGAAGTGAAGAAGGACCCAAAGATGCCAATAAGGGCCACGTCAACAGAAATCAGCGATCAATGAGATATTAGTGGCCAGGAGGAAAAAAAAGTAGAAAATTATGACTTTCCAGGTTCTAACGATATAAAGAATGGTCAATTTCCACAGTCTTTCATCTATGCAGGCGTCAAAATTGTTTTTGAACCTACTAAATGCCAGGTCTGAGGGAAGCCATAGAAAATAAGCCCTGTAGATCTGTGAGTTTTGCCTTCTTGGAGCTTCTACTCTGTGAACACTGAAAGGTCAGGAGGAGAAGAGCCAGACTTAAAGATCCTAACTTGGGTGTGAAGTGATGTCAAGTCTTCCACGGGCAGCGTGGATGGGGCATCTTCTATGTGTTTGGAAACTGGGGAGTCTGACATTCCGTCCTCTTGTTCTGCTGGGTAACTGACTTTGGTCTCTGGGCCACAGCTATGTCTCTGAGCCTCAGCTGCCCTAGTTTTAATAAGAGGGAGGTAGAGGAAATAAGCTCATAGCCTTCAGAGGAAATATCATGTGGGTAATTGGAGATATAGGAGCTGAGCTGAGGAGCAAGTTCAAGGAGGGGAAGAAGCATCTGTGTGGAGGTGATCATTGAAGTTATACATTTAAGTAGGCATCAGTACTTGTAAAATAGAAGACACCGTGCAGGGTGCCTGGGTGGCTCAGTTGGTTAAGCGACAGCCTTCGGCTCAGGTCATGATCCTGGAGACCCGGGATCGAGTCCCACATCGGGCTCCCTGCACGGCGGGAAGCCTGCTTCTCCCTCTCTCACTCCCCCTGCTTGTGTTCCCTCTCTGGCTGTGTTTCTATCTGTCAAATAAATAAAATCTTAAAAAAAAAAATTTAAAAAAAACAACAACAAAAAAGAAGACACCGTGCAGAAATTAAGTTTGTATAAAACCTATTAAGGAAACACTCCTCCTCTTTCCAAACCTCAATTACCTGCATGTAGACTGACTCTCTCTCTCTCTCGTTACAAATTTTAAATCTCAGGAATGTACGTCCCTCTCATCAGTTTGTTCCAGACCCACCTCCCATTCCCCCTGCTCCAGCGTTCTCTACTGCCTTGTGTGAGCTCAGGGAACATAACACTGTTTTATTTCTTAGACAAATAGGAATAGAAGATAAATGATTGGCGTATCAGGTTATGAAATGACAACAGTTGGGCCTGTCCACAATACCATATGTCTCATTAGGAGGAGAAGGTCAAGAATTGTCTGTGCCTTTTTATAGTCTTGTAGTTTTGACATGGATTTTTCTTCGCTTGTCATGACATTCTCCTTCAAGATGGAGGAGCCTGTAACATACCCATTTTCCAGGTGATAAAGTTAAGTTTTGATCAGTATGTTTAATGTGGTGAAAGTCAGCAGACACAGTTGGGGTTGGGCCTCCCCATGTACCCATCCTTAGTAACACACCTAACCATGTTTTAGTCTCCGTCCCTAGGCACTTGGGTGCATCTAGATTCCTCTCCACTTAGCCATGGTCGCAGCAGGAAGAAGAGGGAAGTAGCCAAGAAGGCTGTAGCGAGTGAAGGCCTGATTCACAGAGGCTGAGAGGCATGTGTGCAGCTTTCATCAGGGGCAAGGGCGGGACACAGGTGGTGTTTAACCCAGTGGGAATGGGGGCTATAGGCCCCCACCCCAACAAGGCAGTGGAAGGAAGTCCCTATTGCTTACTGGTTCTCAAGACAGAAAGGGTCATTACTAGGGATACCCCCTCTATGCAATTACTAAGTGCTGGTTTTATGGGCTGGTCCCGCTCTGCTGCCTGTCTAGAAGGCAGAGAGGTGCTGTATTTAAAGAGAAACAGTGAGCTGGACAAACGGATCTGGAGATAAAACACTCGGGAGGGACTGACCTGTGGAGAGAGCAGCCTTCAGCACAGTGGTATCGGCTGCTGCTGTTAGCCTGCTGTATTGCCGTGCCTGCTTCTGGACCAGGGGCATAGTGAGGGGCAGAGAGGAGGAGACAGGGAGGTGACCAGGAAGGCACAGAGATAGGGGAAAGGAAGTGATTGGGAAAAACAGAGATGATAAGCCACAATCCACAAAGCATGAGAAGAAACAGATAAAATCCGTTATAGATTGTTAAAAAAAAAAAAAGAAATGTCCCCTTGCCCTATCTTTCTCAGCACTTGTGTTTTCCTCTGTTTTTCAGTTTCTATTTGCGAGGACTCTGTAGGACATGCATTCCAGAAGGGAAAATCAATAACCCCTGTCTCTGCCAGCTAGCGGAATTTGGAATTGACGGTTTCAAAACAAAGCTGGGCAGGCGGCCTTTGTGTTCTCTAGTTAGTCTGGGTTGCCGCACTGCCCGAGTCTGCCCTCCTGCTTCCTGAGATTAATGAGGGCTGTCTCTGCCAGCCTGGTGAGCAGCCAGTAATCTTATGTGAGGGTGAAGGAGGTGTGCGGAGGGACATGAAGCGCCCATTCCCAGGGAGCATCCGTGTCTGCTAATGTCAGCAGCATTTATTCTGTCCCTGTGCCTGGAACAGAGTTCCTGCTCCTGGTCATGCCCTGCAAGACTCTCTATGGCTGGGCCCTCCCTCATCCACATGATGCTCCCCATGCTCCGTCTCATCCCTTGAAACTACGCTCCTTCCCACCTATGGGCCCTTGCACTCGCCCCTCCCTTTGCATGGGTTGCTAAGCACTCGCAAGTCGGTATGATCAGCTCCTGCAGATCCATTAGGTCTCAGCTCCAACATCACCTCAGGGTGGCCTTCCCCCACCCGTGCAAAGCAGCTGCCCCAGCCCCCACTGTCCCTCCTCTCTATCCCACCACCCAGTTATATTTCTTCAGAGCACTTATCGCCCTCTAAAATTATCTTGTTTATTTACTTGTCACCCTGTCTCCATCTGTCACGCAGAGTGAACATGAGTACATGGGGCTCTTGCCTGCCTCTGTCACTGTGGAGTGCCCAAAACAGTTCATAGCAGAGAACAGAGCTGACTACAAATGCATCCAATGAATGTTTGTTCACGCATTCCTTGAGTATTTGCAGTTGACCTGTCCTGTATAGGAAATCATGCATGATCATGAAAATGTTGAATATGGAAATAATATTATAGAAATAACAAGATACATCCTTGTACTCAAAGAACTCAGTTTAAGGAAGGGACAGACTAGTAAATGAGCAGGTACAGGCCATGTACCAAGACTCAGCTGGAGGTAAGGAGGAAGGGGTGGGAAAGCCCCAGACAGGCCTGATTCTGGCTTCACTCTGAAAGTGACATGAATTGGATCTTGAAGGATGAGTAGGAGTTTGTCCAGGGGAAGGGCTTTCCAGGCAGAAGGAACAGCATGTGAAAAATCACCCACCGGTGCCAAGGCACAGAGCTATGTGAAAGAGTTGATGCTTGGAGGAGTTGATGGCTAGAACACAATGAGCAAGAGAGGCACTGAAGACAGATGAGCTTAGTGAGGTGGGGAGTTGGGGCCAGTGGGGAGGAAGGACTTTGAATGTCATGATCCATGGCATCATGAGATCCACTGAAGGGCTTTTAATAGGGGTATGGTGTGATCAGATGTTCATTTAAGAAAGACCGTACCAGTGACTGTGGGGAGTACGGCTGGCTGAGGGGAGACTCAAGTCCAGGTGGCTGGTGGAGGTACTTGTCAGGGCCCCAAAGGCAGGCTCAGTGAACCTAACGAAGCAGCAGCAAACCGCAGAAACCTGTGGGGGCAGACTGGGCCGGTGAGCCGCGTGCTGGTCACCAGGGTCTAGCAGGCCAAAGGGCAGAGGTATCTTTCAATGGCAGACATCTCTGCCGACTCAGACCCAGGAGTGATGCCTGCCCCTCGTGAAGAAGGCCATGCTTGCATCTTGGAAGAGGGTTTGGGAAATCTGTTCCCAGGAGGCAAGCAGATGCTAGGCAATCACCTGCCCAAGGGGCGGTGGGGTTTCCAGCCTTTCCTCCCTCTGAACTCCTGACTCTGACTATGTCAAGTTCAAAATGTTGCTGGAGGAAGTTGGACTGGACCCCTGTCCACTAAGTGCTACTCAAATAAGCTATCCATAAAAAGGGATCGTGTCAGGTTGACTCCCTTCCTTCCTTTCCCACCTTCTCTTCCTCCCTTTTTTCGGCTCTTCTGTCTTTGCATTCTTTCTTCCATAGATCATGATTGAGCACATAACCTTATCAGACCCAAAGCCAATCGTGGAAACAGATGAGAAAGACACATTCCCTGTTCTTTTTTTTTTTTTTTTTAGATTTTTTATTTATTTGACAGAGAGAAACACAGCCAGAGAGGGAACACAAGCAGGCGGAGTGAGAAAGGGAGAAGCAGGCCTCCTGCAGAGCAGGGCGCCCGATGTGGGACTCGTTCCCGGGCCTCCGGGATCATGACCGAGCCAAAGGCAGTCGCTTAACCAACTGAGCCACCCAGGCGCCCCACAGTCCCTGTTCTTGAGAAATTTCATCTGCAGAGGGAGGCAAACAGATTCACACAGAGCACATATAATATGATAAATACATCCTTACAGCATCTTCTCTATCTGCCCCATGGCCAACAATGCAAGTGCTCAATAAACGGCAGTTGATTCATTAAAGTAAATCCACTGAAATGAGAAAAATAGTAGAAGACACTGGTGAATTAGATCCCATTAGTCTGGAAAAGGTATGTCACTATGTTATCCAAAAGGAAGGAGGTGACAGTGGGAAGTGCTCCGTCCCAGAATCCCAGACGTTGCGCCTAGAATCACAGCCGTATAAAGTGACGAATAGAATCCCTTCCCAGCCAGATCACACAGTTTGCCGTCTGTGTTACAGGTCCTCTTTGGGGCTTTGACTATTTCTTATGCTAACTCTAAGTCGTAACTGTCTGCTCAGTTGTCTTTCTCCTCCAGTGGCCGGAAGCCATGTAGATGGAGAGGCCCAGTCTGTCTTGTTCACTGTCTGCTTGTTCCCAAGAGTCGCTCTATGCCTGGCACATATGATAGCTGTCAAACAATGGAAATTAATAAGTGGATGACTTTCAGGACAAAAAGACTCCAGCACTTAAAGAATCACTAAAACCCTGAATGAAAGAGCTTGATTACATCTGGGAACAAAGGAAAAATAAAGCAAAACCTCAAGAAACCAACCCAGAGAATTCCTCATGTTTTTTTCAGGATAATGGAGACGCTACTCTGAGTCCAGCACCAAAATTCACTATTGGACATTTGTATTTGTGCACAAAATGCTTTTTTGACTCATCACAGATATTTAACTCCTGTGAGCATTAAATCCACAGGAAATGAGGGGTTTAAACAAGCATGTAAAACAGAATTCCACCTTTCCTGCATCCTGGCACAAAGACACAGTGATTCTGGGCTCCTCGGAGTTGGGTTTAGTGGTCTTATGAGAAATTCACCATTGAGCTAAGCTTTATGCCTGGAGATTTTTAGCTCCAAAAAAGAAATTAGAGTCTCCAGGGTAACTCAGTGGGTTTAGTGCTTGCTTTCGACTCAGGTCAGATTCCAGGGCCCTGGGATCAAGGCCCACATCAGGCTGCCTGCTTAATGGGAAGCCTGCTTCTCCCTCTGCCTGCTTGTGCTCTCTCTCTCTCTCTCTCTCTCTCTCTCTCTTTCTCTCTCTTTCTGTCAAATAAAAAAAAAACTTTTTAAAAAGGGGGGATCTTCAGAAGAGGAAATATGAGTATTATAGTGGAAATTGCACTTTGAGACTCTAGTAACTATGGATGTTCTCATTCTTTGTCTCATTGGAGACAACGCAGTATAGTTTTGAAGAGTGTAAATGTAAAGTATGAGTCTTTGAGTCAGACTTGATTCTTGTTGTTTAATTCCAGCTTTGTACTTATGACCTGTGTGACTGTGGGCAAGTTACTTAACCCTTCTGAGCCTCAGTCCCTTAATCTGTAAAGTGGGAAAAATACTAGTGAGGAATTGAACAGGAAAGTATGTGCCTTACATGTGTGAAAAATAATGCTTTATGGTTTTCCCAAAGCCTTCATAGGTATTATCTTTAAAAAAAAAAAAAAAGATTTTATTTATTTATTTGACAGAGAGAAACACAGCTAGAGAGGGAACACAAGCAGGAGGAGTGAGAGAGGGAAAAGCAGGCTTCCCGCTTCCCGGGTCTCCAGGATCATGATCCCGGGTCTCCAGGATCATGACCTGAGCCGAAGGCAGGCGCTTAACCAACTGAGCCACCCAGGCGCCCCAGGTATTATCTTTTTTTAAAGGATTTTATTTATTAGAGAGAGAGAGAGAGAGAGAGAGAGAGAGAGAGAGAGATTGCACGAATTGGGGGGGGGCAGAGGGAGAGGGAAAAGCAGACTCCCCACTGAGCAGGGAGCCCAATGTGGGGCTCCATCCCAGGACCCTGGAACCATGACCTGAGCCGAAGGTAGATGCTTAACCAACTGAGCCATCCAGTGGCCCCGTAGGTATTATCTTGTTTAATTACCACCACAGCCTTGCCAGATCATTAGAGAAAAGTTTATTAGCCTCTAGATGTAGATGAGGAAGTTGAGGCTCAAAGAAATGCAGGAACTCTCCCAAAGCAGCAGAGCTGATCGGTGGCAAGGCTGGGGTGGGATCCCAGGATGCGTCAGTGCTTTTCTGAGTGGCTAGCTAGGAAGAACCCTGAAATTTGGTGAGCGTGGACGTTGTCTTTTTGGAAGCAGCAGATACAGATCAGTTTGGGGGGAGGGAAGTGTTTGGAAAGCATTTCTGGCACCCAGCACCAGCCAAGCCCCTGGGAGGCAGGAATAAACTGTGATGGTCACCATCTGGGAAAGAATTTCTGAGAAGACCAGCAGAAGTGTCTGAAAGTGTGAGTTCTTTTAATTAATAGACTTGGTTTTTTTAAAGAGCAGTTTGAGGTTTATGGAAAAATTAAGCAGAAGGTACATAGTCCCACATACCCTCGTCCACACACATAGTTTCTCCCATTAAATCTTACACTGCTGTGGTATATTTGTTACAATTGTTAAGCCAACATTAACACACTTAACTGAGATCTGCCATTTAGAGTAGGGTTTGCTCCAGCTGTTGTGCGTTCTGTGGGTTGTGGCAAATGTGTAATGACTTGCATCCACCTTTGTAGTCACATGCAGAATAGTTTCACTGCTCTAAAAATTCCCTCTGCTCCCCTATTCATCCCCCCCCCCCATTCTCCTAAGCCCTGGAGTGTGAGTTTTTAAATGGACAGGGAAATCCCTTCATGTTTCACAGCCCTTCACAATACTTTATATTGATTCCATTGTTCAGGCTCGAACAAACCACATCATATATTTGCTTCTTTAAGAGAGGGGGAGTGAGGTGCCATAGAGCACATGAGCAAGAAAGCCAGGAGCCGTCCCCACTTTCTCACCCACAGCCTGAGGTGTGAGTGTTAGAATTTCCTCCTGACACTGCTCCTACAGAGAAGCCCTGTAACTCAAAGCACTGCCCAGGCCTGGGGTTGGTCCAGACTCCGCATAAAGTCCTCAGAGTTTCGATAATGGTTGCAGTCGCAGATTCCCAGGTCAGCCTGCATGGGGTCACATGAACCCTGGCTCTTACTACCCATGTGATCTACAGCCAAATATGTCACTTTCCTGGCCTCAGTTTCCCCATATGTTAACTGGAAATATTACCCTCATAATGGTGTTATGAAGATTAATAATAATTATCGCTCCTTTATCTCATCTCTGAGAATCAATTTGAATCAGACTATCACATCTCACGGACTATCTTCCCTTCCGAGACAAAATACATGGCCATAGAAGATTATATTTATGGTGTTCCGCTTCAAACTCTTAAAAATATTTAACTTCATCACACCTGCTCATCTTTCTTCCAGTGGGGCTGTCATGTTCTGGTTTATGGCTTGTAATAGGCAAGGTACAAAACAGGTCAGAGAAAGAGAGGTGTATCTTCCCCACCCTGATTCATCTCCCTGTCCCCATCAAGACACAGAAAGTTGCAGAAGAGCCCAGGAGTGTGGGCTCAGTCGCAGCTCTGCCTACCCGTGAGGGGCTGAATCATGCCCCCACCCTCACAGATGGCCATGCCCTAAGCCCCGGAGTATATCACCAGGTACCCTCCATGGCAAAAGGGACCTTGCAGATGTGAGGAAATGAAGGATCCTGAGATTGATAGACTCTCCTGAATTATTTAAGTGCACCTGATGTAATCAGAGGGTCTTTATAAGAAAGAGGACGAGGACTGGAAGCAGAGGGAGAAAGGCCATGTGATGTAGCCAATGAGGACAGAACTTACCTGGAGAAGGCAAGGAAACAGATTCTCCCCTAGAGTCTCCAGCAGGAAAACAGCCCTGCTTGCACTTTGACGTGAGCCGAAGTGAAACTGATCTAGAACTTCTGACCTCCCAATGCTGAGAAAATATATTCATATTTTAAGCCTCTAAGTCTGTGATAATTTGTTATGGTGGCAATAGGAAACCAGTACTAATCCTGCCCTCCGGCTGCCACTTAACATCTTGGTGTTGGCTTCCTCCTCTGTTCAAATAAGGAATTGACGCCTTGTAATCAGTGGATTTTAGTGTATTCTGAGAAGCTCTAGTGCTTCAAGGGCTTACAAATAAAAAGTTACTTTTAATAATGATAAAGTTTTAAATTCTCTCTTTTAGACATTGATATTCAACATGAGATTTTAAATTTAAAAAAACTTAAAAAATCACTGGACTAGGCAATCTTTCATGTAGGTGCAGATTGTAAAGGGGATTCTTTGAGACCATTGTCTATCAGGGAGGAGCTAGGTTGTATCATTGAGAGAAAACTCGTAGCAGAATCAAAAAGCCGGGATCTGGTGGAGACCAGCAGAGTAGAAGATCAGAATAACACCTTATCTCAGTGCCTAGAAAGATAACCACCCAGGTTGAGGGTCTAGGCTGGGCTTACCTTCAGAGAAAAGGAAAAGAGAAAGAGAAAGTTGGATGTTGACTGGGAGACATTTTCTGGAATGGGGCTGAAGGCATCCGATATCTTTGGAACATCCTTGGGACTGGTTACAGATTTCTGCGGCATGACGGGGTTCAACCAGCTTTCCTGCAGTCTCTCTTCCTGCTTGCCTCACCAGATAGACTGGTTTGCATCTCAGGGAAATGGCTGTTTCAGGAAAGAGGGTTCCTTAAGGACTTCAGGGGAGGGAAGACTTGGTCAACCATGGCATTCAAGCAATATTTGCTGGATGAATAAAGAAGTCCTCTGTGCGGGGGCTGAGCTGGTAGTTTCCAGAGCCTGAGTTGTCAGCCCCAACACTGCTCATGATGGGGACGGGTGTGTTATTGGAGCTGGTGTCAGAGTGCCTTGTTGTATCGGGACTGACAAATCCACAAATGCACACGCGTGGCTATGCCAGAGTGGAGCACTTCCTGTCTGCCACAAACGCTCAGCTCTCTAAATGGATAACATGTTACAGTGTGTCCATTTAGAAAGACAGGTGTTACTTGCCATTGTTAACACTCTCCTTTAAAGCTCTCTCTCTAAATAGGCTCCAGGCACAAGTGCCCAAAGCTAAATTACTTCTAAATGCCAATGATCTGTTCTTGGGTACTGTGTCTAGCCAGGGAAACTACCTAGCTGGACAAATAAGTACCCAGTAGATAAGATTTGGTTTACACGGCACATGGCCCAGCAGCAGTTCTGAGATTTTATAGATAATTAGTATTTCATTCAGGAAGTTGCACTTCTTTTTCTGCTCTTAGAAGCAATACCATTTCTTGGGCTCTAGGATGCGGTATGTGTGCTGAGATTCCTCTAAAGCTCATAATTTAACCTGAAATGCTCCTATCTCCACCCTACTCCCTCACAGGATAAACAGAGGCTGCTTCAAGAAAGGAGTAGTAGCTTCAAAACACATTCTTCTTAGTAAATAATAAATTCTTATAGAGCCCTTAATCTTACTAATTTCTACCTATCATCTCAATCCCCATGACAACCTTATGATTATTATTGCCATTTTTCAGATGATAAAATTGAGGCAGAGAGGAGTGAAGTGATTAATCCCAGGGTCGTATGCTTAGTAAGTGGCAGAGTTGGGGATTGAACCCAGAGAGTTTAAGTCCTGTGCCTGTAAGCACTATGCAGTGCTGCCTATACTTAGAAAAGCATTTAATGAAAATCAAAACCAATGGACAAAATCCCACCTCTAGACAGGTTTTACTTTTTTGTTGTTGTGGGGTTTCAGAGATTAGAAAATCTTGCTTGAGAAATCTGCATATCCACGTTCTCTGGAAAAATCAGATGTGTTAACGCTGGACCCTCAAGCCGTCCTAGCAGACAGTAGCCTGAAGCTGAAACGCAGTTTCCCTCTTAGAAACAGTATACTCTCCTATCCCCAGCCAGCCTGCTTGCCTAGTCCTACAAGCTTCTCAAGAACCCCATTGTTGTGGAGAGCCATTTCCAAGGAAGAGTTACCAACCCACCTCTTCCCTAGAAGGGTCCCCAGTCTGCAACACTTTCTTTGCTACTTAGGCATACTACTTCTCTTCCCCGAGCCTTCATTACCTTTTCAGTAAAATGAAGATAGTAGCCTTTAACCAAGCCATAAATTTTCGTGTTAAAGTTAAATGAGATGACAAGTGGAAAGGCCTGACGGTAGAGCTTGGCACAAAGTAGGTGCTCAGCAAATATTCATTGTCTGCACCCCATCCCCCCACATTCTTCTTGCTTCACAACTTACTGATGCAAGGAGAGAGAACCCCACAGTCGGCCTCTTGGTATGAAGGGTTGGAGGAGAGGGAGGGTTTGGTTGTCTTGGGCATTCTCTCTGTTCCAGCATCTTGAGGACCCTTTCAATAAGGGATTGTAAGCTCACACACCATGAGTGGACAAATGACGAGTGCACGGGGCCTGCTGCTCTTGAGTGAGTAAAAGGAAGAAGTAGGTGCTCTGGCTCACTGGAGAACAATGGCTCCAGCTGAACATCATTGTGAATCGGCTCCTGCAGGTGTATATATAAGCCCACCTGTAACATATTTTTCTTTCATTTTCCTGCAAGAAGCAAGAAATTGAGATTTCTCTATAAGATCATCTGATTTCAAGATGCCAGCCCCTAACACAAAATCTCTTTGAACACTGAGTATCCTCACTGTGCAGGCTAAGTAACACCGTTCATGGGTCAAATTCAGCCACTGGGGTCTGACTTTGATGGTGCCTCCCTCTCCCTGAGGAGCACCTGCTGCAGGAGTAGAAGTGAATGGAAGGTTCTGGTGGTTTGTCCCAAAGCCGCATGTGTTGGTAATTTGATCTTGCTAGCATGATGGTACACTGTAGTGCCATAATTCCTTAAACCAGTTAAAATCCACCAGTGTCCAAAGGCCCTGGAAGAGTGACTCTAAACGGTGGCAGTCGGGATGCCTGCAGAGGGATGAATTGAAGAACAATACTCCCGTAACCACATCATGCAGAGCGTTGCTAATTGTGCGAAGCAGAGCACTGTCCCTGGACTTGAACTTCCTTTCTGACCACATCCCATAATTTTTTGAGGCCAGATACCCTATTGGGATTTGGGTTTGCTGCCTCAGAGTATGGCCTTGGCCCATCCCTGAAGTGAGGGACGTTGCCGTGCTTTTTTTTTTTTTACAAAGTCACACCCCAGTGGTCAGTGGTCATCTTCACTGAAGCATCCCAATACTGCCAACCCCCCAGTGGACTGACACGTAAGTCAGCTCGATTCCAAACTATTTGTTTGGCTAGACTGTTTACTCAAACCATGTGGCTCCATCTGGCTCTACTGGCACTGGCCTCATCTTGATGCCATCGTTGATTGCCTGTCCTTCCGGAAACCACCAGTGGAGTCCTGTAGTCTCCTTCCTGCCTCTCTCCCTGCCCCCCCCCCCATAATTTCTCTCCACTTGGTTTTTAAAGTAATAATGGTGAAGTAATGGTCACCTTTCTTCATTATAGCCACGTGTAATGTTTCCAAAATATGGCTTGATGATGCTCTGCTTCCAGATCTGGACCTCAGCAAGAAGGCAGATTCCTACACCCTATTAATGACTAAATCGCCATTTCTGGTTGGGACCTGGGAATCTGCACTGTAGCCCCCTCCAGCTTGATTCTATAAGGTTTGAGAACAACCTGTATGCTGGATAAGGACTTGGCATTTAAGTGAGAGAAATCTGGGTCCAAGTCCCAGCCCTCCTCACTGATCTTGAGCAAGTTGCTAACTTCTTTGAGCTTTGTTGTTGTTGTTTTTTTCCTCCTCCATGGAGACTAAAGATAGTACCTAAATCAGAGAATATTTGTAAAGTAGTTAGAACTGACACATAGTGAGCCCTTCCTTCAACTGTGAGTTATCTCATTGAGTTGTTGTAACAGCCCAGTGAGGTAGGGGCATTGTCCCTCTTTCAAGGTGAAGTTTAGACTCCGCAAGTTTCAGCAGTTTGCAGAGATCACACAGCAGAGCTGAAACTTGAACCTACATCAGTCTGACTCAAACTGTTAACTGTTCTTAAAACAATAGTGGGAAATCAACCCAGAATTGAAATGAGAGCAGGGGGCCTGGAGGATAAAGGGTAGAGAGACCAGGCCTTGCTTCTGAGGCAAGTGTCTGTGGTCTGTGTTGGGCTTCCCCTGTGTGCCTTTGGGAATGAGAGGCCTGTGGTCTCGGCTCCCATTGACTCCTTTGTGTCTGATGCTCAGGCCTTTGTTGCTCTTCATTTGTCAGCCTCTTGGAATGTCGGTAGAGGAGGCCCCCTGTCCTGACAATGGATTGGAGAACGTGGGAGGGCTTCATCTGGAGTGAAGCCAGAGAACAAAGCCTCCCTTTCAGTTACTTTGAGGCCTTTGTCTCCCCCAAACAGTGTCGAGCTGAGGACCTCTGGTTTTCTTTGGAGGCTTTCTGGGTTTCTCCCTGTGAGTGCCTTACAAACTGGGGAATGAGCCTGAGGCCGCTTTAAGTTTATGCCGACTCTGCTACACCCGTGAACCATGACCCCAGCTGGGCGGCCGAGGGTCGCCATCTGCCCAAGGCTAGTGTAATCCACACATCTTACAGGGACAAGGAAAAAGGCATCTAAAAAAAGAAATGTCAAACTCATCATGCTTCCTCAAACTCAGTTACTCTACGAGGATGATTTTTTTTTTTAACCAATGGTGGGGTGGGCGGGCAGGTGAAGCCCACTATTGTTTCTGTTAGGAAGAGAAAACAGTTTGAGATAAGGAATTAAGCTATTAAAGATTCTAGCTAATATGTCATTACGATGTCTTTAAAACTCAGATTACCAAACCATATGTTCTGGTTCATTTTTTTAAAAAAAAAATCTAATGAAAGGTACATTTTAAAGTGTGAATCTGGTATATTCAGGTGATTTTAATTTTTAAATCAGTTTTATTGAGGTGTAATTTACCTACAGTAAGATGCATTCATCTTAACTCTACAGTTCAATGCATGTTCACAAAGATACTGTCCTGTAACCACCACCCAAAATGTGCTTAGTATCTGCACACAGGCAGCACCCCCCCACACACACACACGCTTGACCACGGCACTAACATTTTGCCTGAGGGGCTCGTTCATATGAACTGAACAGACTCATACAGTGTGTTGTCTTGAGTAACTAGCTTCTCTCAGTATGATATTTTGAAATTCATCTTATGTTGTATCTGTTCTTCTCGGCTGCTGAATAGTACTTCGCTGTGTGGATTGACTCCGGTATGTTTGCCCACTCTCCTGTGGATGGGCATTGGGGCTGCGTCCAGGTTGTGGTTATCACGCAAAAAGCTGCTGTGAACTCTGACTTCTGTTTTCATTTCTCTTGGGTAAACACTTAAGAATGAGTTTGTTAGGTTTTATGTTGTCTCTCTTCTGATATTTCTACAGTGAACATGCATTACTTAACAACAATCAAAACAAATTCCGGAGTAGGATACACCCCGTATCCCGCTATTGTAGAAAGCCGACGTAAGCTGGGAAAGAAGCCCTTACTGTACTTTGGCCGTGGCCATCTGGATTCCAGGATCGTGCGTCCAACTGCTCGCCATGAGCTTTGGATGTGATTAGAGGGCTTCTTTTCTTGAGTGCTTGCTGAGAATCTGTGGGGCACTGAACTGGAAGGATGAGGAGCAGTGTTTTTCACTGACAGAGGGAGCATTCCTGGGATGACCTCCTTAACAAGCAATCTGGCAAATGCTATCAAATATGAAAATATGCAGACTCCTCAGTGCAGCCATTTAACTCTGATTAATCTGTTTTATAGATAAATTTATACAAGTTCCCGTAAGGCATATAGGTAAGCATCATTTGTAGCAAAGATGTCTTGGGAGCCACCAAAAATCCCATCAGTAGGCCACTAGTTATGTGAATCATGGTATGTCACTCACTGGACTATTATAACGTAGTTATGAGCAATAAGACTGATCTTTGTATATGATACAGAACAGCATCCAGAGCTGAAGAACGAGAAAACAAGATGCAGGATGGTCCATACGATTGTGTTTTTAGTTTTTTTTTTCTTTTTTTACCACTCGTGTTTTGAAAATAGGATGCTTGTATTTGTTCTATGCTTTTATATATGTGAGATATTTGTGGACACATTTATGGGAAACTCTAATAGTTGTTGCTGGGAAGCTACATTGCAGAACTGGAGGAATGGGGCAGGAGGGGTATTGCATTGCACTCTATGCTTTTTGGTGCTCCTTGAACTTTTCTTCATAATGTGCATATATTTACATATTTAAAAAATTATGGGCTAAATCCATCTGATCTCAGCCCAAAGAATGGGAGCTCTTCTGTTTCATTGGATTCCCTGATATAACATAGATAACAGAGAGTGCTTTTTAGAGCAAGAACTCACAGGACGCTGAGCCAGCCATGCCCCATGCCCACCTGTCTCTGTCACAGTTGACCCTCCGTAACTGGAAACTATGATCATTACCATTTGCATAAGTACAACCACATTGACCCGCAGTTCTGCCTGCCAGTTTTGAATGAGGGGAATTATTTGTATTCCATAGACATCTCTGATTATGGCCTTGACCAACCCTGAGATATCTTTCAACAACGAATCACCAGCAGCCAACCCCATGACCTTTGGAAAATGAATTTGCCCGCCTTTGGGCTGGCCCCAGTTCTCTTGCCCAAGTAAAATGTCAATTAGATCACTGGCTGAATATCGCTTTTGTCTACTTAAGCATATTCAGCTCGCAGACCCACAAATGTTTGCTTGATTCTTTCTAAAAGAAGACTCCACACCCAAGTTCAACGTGTGCTCCTGGCTCTGTATGGTCACAGAAAGAAACCAGTGTATCGATTCATTGGGAAGGTGCAAATATTGAGTCATTATTCAGCTGTTGGGCAAATCAAACTCTGAGGTGCTGTGAACAGACTGCATTTAATTTGGGTTTGTGAGCACTTCTGGTCTCACGGTATGGAGGTTCATGCCTGTCATTTTCCTCCTCCTTCACCTCAGCCAGCGCTATTATCTGAACCACACAATGAAAAAGATAAAACCCAACTTAGGTGATCTTTAGGAGTTATAAACAAAAGAGAAATGAATGGGGAATAGGAGATGGCTGAGCAACTTTGGAGATTGCACCCAAAACCCTACGGTAAGAGGACACCGCGAGGCAGTAAAACCTGTTAACTGTTAGTCAGTTCCTAGAGTCTTCTGCTCTCAGGCTTTAAGACATTTCACTGGGATTTAATCCAAAGGGGTTTTCCCAACATTTCCTTAAACAGATTATCCCTGCCCCCATTCCTTTTTATCTGCCTTTTACTGCCCATGCCTTATTTTAAATAGCCCAAGGGATTCCTTTGGTCCCAAGTCAGCCTTAGGTATGTTTTCCAGCTGTAGGGAAAATATGCAGACCATGAAGCCAAGATTCTAAACTTGAACTCTGCCTTAGAAAGGGTCGTGTTGTGTTCTCCAAAGAGAAGGCCAGTCTCTACTAGTTACATCTCGCATACATAGACCGTTAAGTGATGTTCTTGCTGCTAACGGCCAGCTGCTAGTGTTTAAAAAGGGCTCATCTCTGCCCTGGGCACAAACATCCCAAGGCCTCCAAGCTAGGGGATTTCTGCTTTGAATTTTGAAGGGATTCCTTATTGTGTGTCTGGGAGTTTGAGTGGTTTGAGTCAAGTCTTTCCAGCTCCTCTCCACATGTCTCAGGCCATTTTAAAGCAAGGGCTGGCACACAACTTCCTTTTGCGTCTGATGTGAAATTGCTTCATAGCATTTGCACCTCCCTAGCAATTAAGAGGACCCTGTGCAGTTTGGGGAACCTGCCATCAACCAGTGTAACTGAGTTGTGAATGTGCAAATCTTCTCTGCTGGATTGTTCATCACAGAAGACAAGCCTTCTCAATAGACTATTAATCCAAAAGCCTTCTCTGGAATCAGCTCTTTAATGCAATTAGATTTCCTAAAATGAATTCCTTTCTCTGCCCATTTTACTACTGAAGACAAGTATGAGCCGTGCTTTTGTAGTAAGTGGTTTGGCTTTTGCAGTTCCTCCCCTGCAGCCAGCCTTGACCTGTTGACTCGAGGACTGGGAAGTCAGGTTGCTCTACTTAGAGTCCTAAACTTAGCCCAGCCAGAAAGCACTTAAAAAGACAGTCCACACCTCTCCTTTTTTAAAAGGTGGTGATTTAACTTGTCCAGAATCATTCAGAGAGTGGGCAGAAATTGTGACCAAAACCTGGATCCCTTTGACCTGTGTCTGGGTCTTGGTTTATAAAGGTGATGAAGTGACAACACGGTGAGGTCAGTGCCATTGGAAATAGTTCATTGTTACTCAGAGCATCCTAGAAGTGAGAGGCACGCCATACCATGTAGGCTGGGCCATGTAGGGAAGCACTGGGGTCAGGAGGCAGAAGCAAAGGGAAAGCAGAGGCCACAGCCTTCACTGAGGTTCACCTGGGAAAGGCCAGGCAGGGCAGGGTAAACAGCTTGGGACTGGCTAGTTTGAATCATTCCAGGGAGCTCTCCCAAGTGCTCTGCTGCTGGCCCTGCGTGATTTAGAGAGGAGGATATTGACCTGGTGTGCGTGAGAGACAAAAGTGTGGTTACAGGTATGGACGTAGGATCAGGTAGTTTGCACAGAAAAAATGGGCTTCCCGACAAGTTATTTATTATCTCCAGGAATTAACTAGCTCTAGGAGAGGCAGTCTCTCCTCAGTGAGCAAGGCCTCCCCCGCCACCGCCACCAAGATGTCAAGCAATCATAAAATACAGAAGATGGCAAATATGATAGATACACACCTAAATCCCTGGACTCAATTCATTTTTAGCCCCCTACCTCCTCACCATACTCCAAGCCCTAGATTAAAAGGGCCTTGGATTGAAAGGCTCAGGCATCCCTGGATTCTAGCGCCATGCAGACTTGACAATATAATTTAATCATCATTCACTGTCTTATTTTTTTTTCACTGATGTGTCATACATCACTCTTCCCTTCCCAAGTAGTGTGACCTAAGGGGGCTTATGATCAAGCCCTGACTATTCTGCCAAGTGTTATCTTAGGATTTAAGTAATTATTCCCCTCTCTGATCCCCCCTTTCCTCTTCTATTAAAAATGATGGATTTGGACCAGATAGTCTCTAAGAATGATTCCAACACTGAAATTCTACAACTCCACAGTTGTCATCACCCGAGGGCTGGGAATTCCTTCAGCAGAGCAGAGGGCTGTAGTAGGTGGTACTGTCAATGCTCTGAAGTTAGGTGGATGAAACAGGAGGCAGGTGGACGTTTCCCAAGAAATCGTAGTATTGCAGTTTGCAACTAGGGCTCAGAAAATAAGTCCAAGGCAGAGAGCTCATTAGGACTGAAAGACTTTGCTATTCCAGCCCCTTCCTCCCCTACCTCCTCCTGCTCCCACTCCCGAAAAAAACAAAAAGGTCATCTTCTCCTAACATACACACACACACACACACACACACACACACACACACACACACATTCTCTCCTGAAATTTGTGGGATGCATAAAATAGCAAATGCCGTCAGATCTCAAGTTGGGCAAATACAGAGACAGCATTTTCAGTCTCATTGAAAAGTCGTTGTCAGAAATATGCCATTCATTCAGAGTCTCTAAGTGCTCTGTCAAGCTTTAACTTGATTAAAATGGAAAACCACATTACTTGAAAACCAAACGCAAAATCGAAATCTCTTTACTCAGTGCTCTTAGATTCTGAAGCCTGGGCTTATGGATTATCCTCAGTTAATTTATGCCATCTTTGTGCCATACATTAATTTTGAATATATTTGTTGAAAATTTCCTGTAGCTTGCATTTATGGTTGTCAAAGGGGCTTTTATCTTGAAAAAAATGGTGCCGGTTTTAATTACAATTCTAAATAGCTTCATAACCATCGTGAACCCTGGATTTACATCATCTTTATGACAGCCACGCGATTCCCACTTTATTGATTTTGTCATTTGCTTCATTACAGTTAATGCAAACCTTTTGTACAGACACAATTCTGGTGCTGCGCTCTTCTTGGACGGGTTCGTATAGAACATCATGACCGAAAGACACCCCACCCCTCCACCCCCTGCTTCCACCACAGTGCTGACCAAAGGAAAAATCAGGATGGGAAATAGTTCCAGAGTGGCTATCCATCACAGAAAAGGAAATGTTAGCTCTGACCATCCAACCCTTTCCTCTGATCGGATGGGTTCTGACTTTTCCGTTTGGAAGTCCTGTGAGATGACATCATGCACTGGGGCAGGACTGTTGGGTTCACCCCACCCCAAGCCTCACCTGCTCTCCGTTCAGAGAAGACCCACAGCAGTGGTCACCCCCTTCCACATTTCATGTGCGACCCCCCCTGCACCCAGGCTGGCCTTGGGCAAGGGTACCGAAGTGTATTGGGATGTGAATGTATTATAAATGTAAGGTTAGTCCCAGAGTGTGAGTGCCCAAGGAGTGAGTGAGGACCGTAGAATGGAGCACTGGAAATTTGGGTGGTGAATTTGAAAAAGAAATTTTGTAAGGGGGGGAAAAGAAGAATTCAAGAGCTCAGAAAAGAAGACATAAACTTATGTATTTGTATCCATCAGGCTCAAGCTGCAGAAGGGCCAGCAGTGGCTGAGGGAACCAAGAAGGAGGCTGGGCATCCCATAAGTGAGAGGCTTGCTTCAGGGCATTTTGTGAACAAAAACCTATCTAGGTGGAGAGTTGGGAAAACAGCACTTTTGACCTGGAAATGAGCATTTTCCCTTTCAGGCCCAGCTCAAAGGGCCTTGCTTTTCCTACACTAAGGGTTGTAGACACCTAGCCTTTAGCTGGGATGTAAAAATAGGGTGAGCTTGCCAGAAAGAGCAATGTGAGTCCAGAGATCACTTCTGGAGGGGAGAGGGGTCCCACTTCTAATGTACTTTGGGGCAAATTCAGCCAAGTACTAGAAGGTGTTCTCTGCCTTGCTACCTCCTAGAGACTTATGGGTGAGTCACTCAACTTGAGGGTATCACCGGGATGGCCTTCTCCTCTTCTGCCTTCAGAGGCTGTGCTCCCACCGCTACACTCTCATTTTGTCTGTCCTCTGTTTAATGGGGGGGGACACTAGACTTAGCTTTCTGGGATCACTGTAAAAGTTACTGAGTGGTTTTCAGAAGTCATCTGTGACCAGTGGGATGGAGAAAGATGCTGTTCTGACCAGGAAGAGGAGAATTTCAAAGAGATGAGGTAGAAGGAGCCACAGCAGCCTGATCCCTTATTTCTAACCCCATAAACATCCAAAAGCTTGAGAGAGCTAGTCTTATTCTACCTAAGAAACACTATGTGATCTCTACCCATTAGACACTGTTTTGGGCTGCTGAGCTCAGTGGGTTCCTGTGGAGCATTTTGCGAGAAGTTAATACCACATTTCATTCATTCTTGAATTTTTTTTTTCCTAACCTGTTCAGACCTCCAGGGTCCCTGTCCTAACTCTTCCAGGCAGGAGGAAACTCTTATTTGCATTCTCAACATACTGCATTAAAAATAAAGTCTGACTGTTGTGATAGTACTTGTATCCACAAAATGAGAAAATTCTCACATGAGGACTTCAGGGTCTAGACTAAAATTCTGCAGCCCTGGCTATTCAGCTCTAGAGGGGTGCACAGAAATCTTCTTTTTCAGAGCTTTGTCTTACCGATCAGGAAATGTTAGCCTAGAGAAGTTAGGCCATGACCGACAAGGTCAACGGTCTTTTTCATTTGATTCCCAAGCAAACTCTATTTTCTCCCCTAAACCATACCGTCTTAGATAAAACTCTACTGCCAGCTAATGAGAAAAAGAAAATCATTCTTTTTCCTCTCTCTCCCAACATGGTGTTGCTTATCCTCAGTTCCAAAGCATAAGCCATGTTCTTATTTCCTTTTCCTGAAATCAAGGGAGGACGTAGATACTCTTTTCAGGCTTGACGTGACTGGCTAAGGAGCCTTAATGGAAAGCCAGGAACCTTCCCTTAGGACATGGAACCCCGTCGGTAAAATTGGCCCTTACCTTGTACCCAGATGGGAGCTGTCTCAGTGGGGCCCCTATGGTTTCCAGCACTCTGTGTCCTTTTTTTTTCTGGCTTCTTCCTCCCGTTCCAATTTGTTTGGACTTGTTCAACTCAGTCAGACCATGTGGCCACCCCAGAGTCCTGAGAATTTAGAGAGTGAAGAGTAGGGAAAACAACTCAGCACCCTTCCCAGTCTTCGCCGCCATATCTTTCCCCAGGAACCTTTCCCAAGGGGCTCCCAGAGGCCCAATCAGGGAAGAGTTTCTGGTTAGAGACACTTCTCTCTCTGGGCCGAGGGAAAGAGCCTGGCCTCCTTGCTAGCCTTCATGGTGAGGAGCCAAAGAACCAATCTGAGGAAAGGCGAGAAGGAACTCAGTACAACCTACTGAATTATCTGTGCTGGCTACTGATGGGGAAGAGGGAGCTGTGGTGTGGAAAATACTCCATACTAGCTAATCCCACAACAGTGTATCTTTGACTTGGGAAGCCAGCCCATGATTTACACCCTGCCCCTGCATCAAGTTTACCAGCCTCATTCTCTTTGCTTACACTGGTTTTATTTTTTGCTGAGTGCTGAGTGACTGCTAGAATCCCCAAAGTCAACTAGGAGAGCTTTTAAATTTGTTATAAATAATCCCCTAAAAGATTAATCTGCCCCCTGCCCCCGCCATGTTTCTCCCCTTCATTCTCTTTGATTTTCAGATGCCAAGATATTTCTTTTCACATCAGATGGAATTGGCTTTGCCGCCTGAGGGTGACTTGTATGAGATCCGGCCCTGGGATTCCTTGCCTTGGTGATGACACCACAGGAAAATTACCCCCGTGGTGTGGTACGAGACTCCTCCCTGCCGCAGAAAGAGCAAGCCCCTCTTTTGAGGGGGCAGGGGAGCTGGAATTCACATAACAGAATTCCTCATTTTAAAGGATACACAATTCAGTGACATTTCCTGTATTCATAATGTTGTGCGACCATCAGTTTTATCTAAACCATTCCATCCCCCCAAAAGGAAACCCCATACCCATTAAGCATTTACTCCCCATACCCCCATATCACCAGTCCCTGGCAAGTGCTAATCTGTTTTCTGTTTCTGTAGATTACCTGTTCTGAATATTTCACATAAATGGAATCATACAGTAAGTGTTCATTTAGGCCTGGCCCTTTCACTCAGTACAATGTTTTTACGGTTCGTCCATGTTGTAGCACACATCAGGATCTCATTCCCTTTTAATGACTGCATAATATTCCATCATGTGACTACATCACAGTTTGTCTACCATTCATCTCCTGATGAACATTTGGGCTGTTTCTGACTTTGGTTATTGCAAAGAATGCTGCCATGAACAGTTGTGTACAAGTTTTTGTTTGAACACCTGTTTTCAATTCTTGGGGTATATCCCTAGGAGTGGAATTGCTGGGCCACCAGATAATGATTAACTTTTGAGGAACCATCAAACTCTTTTCCAGAGCAGCTACACCATGTCGCACTTCCACCAGCACTGTGAGAGGGTCCCTGTTTTTCCGCATCCCTTTCCACCTTTTTGACTCTCACCATCCTAGCTCGTTGTGACCCCCTAGGGGTGTGTGCCAAGCACTTCCTGTGTGCTAGGCACTATGGGCAGGTGCACTTGTGAGCCAGATAGATCCTACCCCTGCTGTCCGATTGCCAGTGAGTCCAGACCTTCTTCATTCTTCATTAAGAATAATAGTAACGATTGGAAACCATGTTTAAGAACCAGAGCATTAACTTGAATAAAGAATTAAGAAACTTCTCTCAAAAAAAAAAAGAATAATAGTAACGAAACCTTTTCCTAGAGTATTTTAGTTCTGTGCGTTATCTGGATTGAATGCAGTTATCAGCACTGTCCATGTTGCTGAGTTTTGATGCCCCTTTTTTCAGCAGTTAATTATAGGGACCTTGATATTCCCTTATAGTGAGCTTGCAAGACATATTTTAATTGGCTTCTGCTGCCACAAAGACACCTTTGAGTGACACCTCACTAATGGCTGCTGGCCCCGCACGTCCCAGTACATGAGCTGGTTGGTACTGCCCAGTTGTTCCAGGTTACACAACTTTAGAAGACATGCCTGTGTCACCACTGGCAGAGGCTGTGCCCGGGAAAGTCTGATGAAAATCTGTCCTTTTGAAAGTTGCCTGGAGGACAGAGATCCATTTCCTTGAATGTGCCTTCGCCTTGCTCAAGAAAACACTAAGCTGTCCCAGGCTGGTCAGAGGCTATCTGCCAGATCCCAGCAGTCAGCTGGAAATTGTAGCATCTCCTTAAGACATAAGTGCGTGCTTCCCCCAGTGATCCTAAAAGTTAAATGGCCTGGGACTTCCAGGGAATCTCACTGAGAGACACAGGGGACAGTGAGGGGACACCATGGAATGTACTACCCACTCCTACCATCTTCCGGGTCAGAATGCTTGCAGGCCAGTGAAAGCAGCCGGGGTCCAGAGACCACTGCCAAGACCAAACCTTGACTTTGTTCCTCTTCCCAACTGAATATAACTGAATTAAGTCCACGTGGTCCTAATATAGGCTCCCTCTCTTTGCACTTTGGAAGTCAGAGGCGGCGTTTGGGGATGGGTGGCAGGGATAGCAATGAAGGGAAAGCCTTCAAGTTCCCAGATCAGGAAGGTAGGTTTGACCCTGACTCTCTGACATATGAGCTGAGTTCTCTTGAAGATACTGCATAACTTTTCTGAACCTTGGTTTCCTCATGTGTTTACGAGTAGCCCTACCACTGTGAAAGAAGTGCCCTAAAAGCTCAGGAGGGTTTGGAGAGAACAGTTCATTTACCTGAGTTTGCACGGGAAGTTTTGCTAGAGGATGTGGCCTCTGAGGCCTGATGGATGAGAAGGGAGTCCCTAACCAGAGGAGGTGGGAAGGACCAGGATGATGAGCAGCCCTGCAAGCACGTGGTACAGTCACCTCCTGCGGAGTGGAAGGAGGGGGCTGTGCTGAGGGAGCCTCAGCATCAGGGCCGTTCCCAGAGAAGCAGCACCACCTGCCATCATTAAGAGCAGGGACAGACCTCGATTTGAGGCCAAGCTTAGAGGCTGAACTCTTCATGTCTCACTTGCTTTTTCTGTAAAACAGGAATCACGGTATTTTGAGACCCAACTGAGATAAGACATAGGAGATGCCCAGCTCAGTACTTGATGCCTAATATAAATAGTGACTGGGTACTACTGTGCAGTTATGATTGTGGTTGTGCTGCTCTGATCATTTATAGCAGAGCCCCAGGGAGTCATTAAACGTCTACATCCCGATGAAGGAATGTTAAGATTAAGAAATCATACAGCCCTGAAGTACCTGGCTGGCTTGGTTAGTGGAGTGTAGGACTCTTGATCTCAGGGTTGTGAGTTTAAGCCCCACATTGGGTATACAGATTGCTTAAAAATAAAATCTTAACAACAAAAAGAAGGAAACTACACACCATAGACAATAGGGTGGCAGTTGACCGTTTTAGGTGTTCAGCACATAGCTTGGTTGGTTATTAATTGAGAAAGGTCACCAAGGAATGGGATTCAGTTTTGTAGTCATTCTCCCTAAAGGTTCTCATCTATGGGAATTACGAATATGGGCCCATATTGACCTCATTCTCCCGGTAAGAGAGAAATTTGTGTTTTCCTTCATGGAAATTTTTGATGGCGCCTCATATTTCAATCTCTTCGCAGGTGGAGAAGTACAAAAACATGCGGTCTGAACTACTGCCCTCAGTCCAGAAAAAAATGTATTGAATATCTCAAATAATAGATTCTTTGGCCTGGGATGGAAGAAGAGGGGATAAAGGGATAGGCTCAAAGCACAGAAGGATCTGAATAAGATGAACAGGAACTTTTTCTTAAGAATCTCATAAGAAATTGACCTCAGGCCACATAACTTCAGATCTGAAGGAGACTTTAGAGATTACAGAAGATGAATTTCTGTGTTTACTATTATTTATTTCAAAGGAAAAATTAATGCCACAAATACCTTTTCAGAGTGCATACATTTCATTACTTTCATACTCAAAACTTTCTTTTGGGCTAAATGTTATTTCATTTCAAAAATGAAGAAACAGACTTGGGGGCCTGGATGCTGTCCAGAAACTGGGTGGTTTATAAACTGCAGAAAGTTGGTTCTCACAGTGCTAGAGCCTGTGATGTCCATGACTAGGGTGCGACCCGAACCCAAGTCTGCTGAGGGCCTGCTTCTTAGACGGCCAGCTGTCTTCATGCCTTAACGTCACATGGTGGAGGGGGCGAGGAATCCCTTTCTGGATTCCCTTTTATAAGGACACTAGTCTTATTCATGAGGTCTCTGCTTTCATGACCTAATCATCTCCCAAAGCCCCACTTCCTAATATAATCACCTTAGAGAAGAAGGTTTTTTGGGGGGGTTTTTTTTGGTTTTCTTTTTTAAAGATTTTATCCATCCGACAGTGAGAAACACAGCGAGAGAGGGAACACAAGCAGGGGGCGTGAGAGAGGGAGAAGCAGGCTCCCCGCCAAGCAGGGAGCCCAGCGTGGGGCTCCATCCCGTGTCTCCGGGATCATGACCTGAGCCGAAGGCAGTCGCTTAACCAACTGAGCCACCCAGGCGCCGCCGAGAAGTTTTAATGTAGGAATTGGGAGTGGGGGGGACACATTCAGTCTTTAGCATTCTGCCCCTCCTCCAATTTCATGTGCTTCTCATAGGCAAAATATGTTTCATTCCATCTCAATAGACTCAAAATCATTCCAGCACCAACCTAAAAATCTAAGCCCAAAGTCTCATCTAAACTGAGGCTAAAAGGGAAGTGCCTGGGTGGCTTAAGTCCGTTAAACCTCCAGTTCTTGGTTTCAGCTCAGGCTGTGATCTCATTGGTTCTGAGACAGAGCTGCAGGTCCTGCTGCACACTCAGCAGGGAGTCAGCTTGAAGATTCTCTTCCTCTTCCCTCCCCTGCCACCAAGTTCAGTCTCTCTCCCTCAAAATAAATAAATATTTAAGAAATAAATAAGTTGAGGGACGCCTGGGTGGCTCAGTTGGTTAAGCGACTGCCTTCGGCTCAGGTCATGATCCCAGAGACCCGGGATCGAGTCCCACATCGGGCTCCCTGCTCGGCGGGAAGCCTGCTTCTCCCTCTCTCACTCCCCCTGCTTGTGTTCCCTCTCTGGCTGTGTTTCTCTCTGTCCAATAAATAAAATCTTAAAAAATAAAATAAAATAAAAGTAAATAAGTTGAGGCTGCAGTTATGATTCATTCTGAGCCAAATTGCTCTCTAGCTGTGAACCTGTGAAATCAAACATGTCCTTCCAAAATGCAATGGTGGGACCGGCATAGCACCAACATTCCCATTCCAAAAGGGAGGAATGGCAAAGAGGAGAGGAGTGACAGGCAGGTCCCCAGCAAGCCCAAAACCTTAGGACTAGAGAATGATCTTAGGTTGTATGTTGTGTCTTCGGGACCCACTGAGGCAAATACGTGTCCCTTCATTCATCAGCTAGAAATTTATAAGAGACCTAGTCTTCTATTTTATAAAAGATGGGTAGCAAATGTTGAGAGCCTCCAAAAGGTTACATAGTTTGAGTGGGAAATTTGAGTAAATTCAGAAGGTCTTAAATCTCTACATATGAGATTCATGTGATTCTCTTAAAGGGAGACAAAGATCTTTCAAGGTCTTAGGAAGCCATCCCTGTCCTCCCTTGATGTGGCTTTGATGGACTGTCAGGGACAGACCCCTGACCAGCACAGAGTCCAGCTGCTTACATCCTGTGTTTGAATGAAGCTCAGCATCACGCCTGGGCTCTGATGCCTGCTGCCGGCCCCCGCCTGGGAAGAAATACTCCGCTCTGCCTGCTGCTTAGGCTCCCATTCATGTGTCTGGAATAGTTTCTCTAGAATCAAGGGAAAATTTCTGAAACCCTTGGGTCAGGGGTGGGGGTGAAAAAATTTTAAAACTCTTGCTGATGTATGCTAATTGACCGAAAAACAAATTTAAAAAATCCAGATATGCGGAAGGTAACTTTCAGGCCCATTAACAAAAGCACATTTCATCTTCCGGTTTCTCACTCCCTCTCCCCTCCACTGGGAAGGAACCTCAGATGGTTATCGCTCAAGAGTGTAACTAGGGAAACCACAAATCTGCCCCAGTCACTATGGAGACAGTCTTTTATTTGTTTGGCCTCTGAGTATTCATGACCTCAGCAAGGCGGCCAGTAAAACGCGGGTGCTTCGTACACTGACAGTTTAATTCCTGATGAGGAAAGTTGAGAGTGCGTGTTAGGACATCTCAGCAAGCTCTCCCCTGCCCGGCTCTAGGTGCGTTTCTAAAAGGACAGCCCATTTTACAGGAGAGGCAGTGAAGAGCCTATCAGCTTGACGTAACTGAAAGCTGAGTTTGTGAATCAACACACATATTATGGGTTAGGAACACCCGGTGAAGAAATGCTGTGCAGAGAATCTCTCTGTCTCCAGTGGAGTCGGCCCCAGGGGTGTAACCCGGGGGACCAGCCACTGCAGTTTGCCAGGACCGATGAGTTGCTCAGGATGGGTCTCAGAAGTTCCAGTGCTACAACGGGAACATTCCAGGCAAACCCTGCCAAGTCGGATGTCCGGGGTATGAAGCCCTTTGGTCTCTAATATTAGGCTGATACAAGAAAGGATGGATTTGAGACAAGCCTCAAAACATGAGAGCACATTCTACAATGAGAACTGAACTTGCTTAGTCCCGTGGTCTGAAAGTTGTGCAACGAACAAAACTCTCTCATCGTGAATATGGGATGTGTTTGTTTGATTTGCTTTTTTGTTTGTCTGGTTGGTGTTTTTGTTTTTGCTTTATTTATCTAGAAATGCTAGGAATTGGTTTCAAATTGATAGTCGCCCAAACTAAATGAGAGCTCAGCTTCTTCCTAGCGACTATCCTTCATGCTAAATTGGTTTGCAGGGATTTTCGCCCCCTGCATTTTTCAGCACAAATTCATTTGCCAAATCCCCAACAAACCGGAAACTATGTAAACACAGAAGTGGAGTTATTGATATTTCCCAGTGATGTGTAAAACACCCCTTTATTCTCCAAGGTCTGGCTTGCCTCTTTGGTGCTAATCCATCCTCTGTGTTTGCATTATTGCAGAGCTTGGTTTCAGGAGCATTTACTGGGGTGGGTGCGGTTATGCTCCTCCTGCCGAGAAGATGCGTATGTTAAACAGCAACACAATCCCGCACTTCAGAAAAGGTATTATGATAGCCATGTGGCAAAGGCTGCAGAAGGATGCTTGTTGAAAAAAATCCATGCTTCAATTTGTGTTTTTTTTTTCCAATGGTTTTATTTATTTATTTGACAGAGAGAAACACAGCAAGAGAGGGAACAAGCAAGGGGAGTGAGAGAGGGAGAAGCAGGCTTCCCGCCAAGCAGGGATCCCGATGTGGGGCTCCATCCCGGGACTCTGGGATCATGACCTGAGCTGAAGGCAGACCCTTAATGACTGAACCACCTAGGCCTCCCCAAAAAATTCATGCTTCAATTTTTAACTAAGTTCTAAGCAGAGTGTTCTGATCAGAGAGCTTGATTAACCTAGGATTCCATCCTTTAAAAAGTAGGTTTGGTTGGTTGAAATCTTTGGAATACTAAAAATCATTTAATTATCTAAATATATCTGGAAATATGACTAGATATGGGCACATTAAATTTCAGAGGTCAGCAGTCACTTGAACTATTTTATAACATGAATTTGCATTTACGTGCATACAATAGGGAGATATTACATGTGATTCTTATGTAGGAAGAATAAGCATAAAGTCATCAGTTCTATAGACAGGAATCTTTGTGGATACATAAATAATTCATGGATCGGTAAACATATCAATATGCATATATTCTTGGGTCTGGTGGACACGTGTACCAAATGTGCAAAATAATAGATTCACCTCTTTTTGTTCATTTGGGATGTCATTTTAATGTGGAATTACAGTAGCTCCTTAATGATGAGAAGTAGTGACAATTCATTAGCAGACGGTGGCTTAGATCAAGTGTTTGATTTGCCTACAAAGGGTGACCAGTACTCAATTATATGCAGTGTATGCATTTCTTTTGAACGTATTTTTCCCCTTTTGCCAGTTAAAATAACCTTGAGCTTTTTTTTTCTTTTGAAGTCCCCAGCCAGCAGCAGATATTTCTATAATTTGTTCTTCAATAATGATTTTTTAGAATGTTAAACTATCATAAAAAAAAAATCCTTAAGAAGTGCTACTAGATTCCTTGTTTTCTGCTTAAAGGACATTTGGATAATGGGAAGAAAAGAAACAGCATGTCTAGGCTACTTCATGTTTTGTCTTCTGGCTTGTTTTAAGAAAGCAGGGATTCCCCAGGTTTTGGTTTTTGGTTTTTGGGTTTTTTTTGGTTTTTTGTTTGTTTGTTTGTTTGTTTGTTTCCCCCAAGTGTAGTATATGTAGGAACATATATAGTTCATCAAAAACAATTTTAAATTAGTTTTGTTTTTAGAATTCTTGTATACCTCCTAGGATAATTGAAATGTAAAAACCACAGGTGCTGGCTTCTTCCAAAAATTGTCAAAGGATGTCTTACACCTCATTATGTATCCTAGGCGCCTAATACAGTGTGAATATCTACCAACCTTCAGCTGCTCTTATGGATTAGTTAACTGTTGGATCCTGAGACCATAGGTTTGCTTTGAATTTCTGCTAAGGCTTCCCTTGTGCATTTCATGCAGAAGTCCTTCTCCTTATCGTGCACATTTTGTGTAGGTCATTTTGCTCGGAAATTAGCAAACTGTTTAATTCCACAGAGCGCTGAACCTTAGCTCCTACTCCATTTAGCATGAGGACTGCAGGACCTCTAGCTGCAGTCCTGGAGCGCACGCTGGACTGGATTTGGGGCCCCGGAGCAGCCGTGCCCTTAGGCTAAGTTTCACCATCCAAGAGCAGAGATGCTGGGGCCCCCCGAGAACATCTGCTTGAGAAGTAAACATCTGGATGGATGTGCCTCGGTATGTAGACTGTGCATCTAGGTAACTAGTTGGGAATTCTACTTTTCTTCCAGAAACCTGTTTCTGGAGATTTTCTTCATGGGGACTCAAAAGCATCATGGAAATCATGACATTTTCTTTCTTCGTCTGTTGTTGTTGAGGGTGCGGGGGCAGTGCTTAGGAGATCGGTAGATCACTCTTAATATTGTAATCAGGTTGTTCTTTTTTTAAAGCCCTTTGTAAAGGATTTAAATATGCTTTAATTTTCTGAACTGCAAAAATATTTCTTTCCCGCTTCAATTATGAAATTTGAAACTGTGATTGAAGGAGATGAATTGCGATAATATTATGCTTACGAATGGGAATTCTTACAAAAGCACTATCTCCCTGTCTGCCTTTGGTGAAGATTATTTTTAAGTCCTCATTCATGCTGGCTTTCCTTACTGACTTGTTTATATTCGCAGAGTATAAAAATACAGTAGTCAGGAAGCTCCTCTCAGGGAGTCTGCTTAGTTCTTGTCGGAGGAGTTCTTTCTAAATGGACTCTGGTATCATTTTAGCACACATTGTTTGGTGAAATCTGAGCTGCCCAGGGAAATTGGAGTGGTTAATTTAATATCATGAATGTTTTGGGGCTTCCAGGCTTAGTCACAGGCAGGAGAGTGTAAATCAAATTGAGTTTTCTGTATAAAGTAGACAACAATGAAAGTCGCCTCCAAAAAACAGCCACACTTCCCTCCATCCACCGCCTTCCCACTCCTCATCTTCATCACAGAAATCTCAGGTTATTGCAAGCATCCTCTCCAAATACACCGTCAGTGGAAATCTATGTGGCAGAAAACTCCCCATGTAGCCAGAGGGGGAATGCTCCATCACATAGGGTCCTGGCTGGGACAGCGTAGCTCATGGCTTGAACCCAGCCCTGCCGTAACCGTCAGTAGAAGGACTCACTGTGCAACCAAGCATGGCCAGCTGGGAAGTCCCTGGCCCTATGCTGGGTGCCAGGGCAGGTCATTTTGTGTGGTAAAAATGGATTCAGTACCAGTGTGAAATATCTCTCCGACTGCCAAGGGAAAACAGAAAGATCAGGCATCCTAAGACTGCTGAGTTCTTTGTGCCCCCATATCCAATGCACATACAGGCCTCCTGAGTAATGGAGTATGGACTGAGCAAGAGGCTTTTTGATTTGTTTTTGAGAGAGTCTTTAAAGAGTCCTTTCAAAGCTGCAAAATGGACCTTTGACCTGAGAGCTTAGAACACAGTTCAGCGGCCTCCGTCAACCCTCAGAAGCAAACTGCTAAGTCAAATGCTTTGGCCTTAGCTCCAGAAGGTTCTCTGTGTGTTTGATGACGCTCCACCCCTAACACCTGCAAAGGAATGCTGGGCTTGCATTTATTTTGCATCCCCCACTTTTGTGTATCTGAGACGTAATTTTGAAAGAAAAAGCAAACTTGTCTGAGGCAAGTATGTATTTACTTTGCTTTAGGGGTCTAGCTTATTTGCATGAAATATCAGGATTGATTGCAGACAATTAATGACCTTTTATGAACACTCTGGTACTCAGCGCCATAAAGATATTAATAGCTGGGCAGTGAAGTAACTCCCAGGTTTTCATTTCGCTTGACACGATCCTCCTAGGCCTCGTACCCCTGAAGACTTCCCTGATGAACAATGCATATGGGAAATGGCAGACAATCAAGGTTTGGGGTACTGTTGATCTGTGTGTAGAGTAACAGGAGACAGTCTTGGTTATAATAAATGTATACCATGCTTCTACATAAATATTTGAAATTTTGATACATTTCATACATTCTTTTCTTTTTTTTAAGAATTTATTTATTTGACACAGCCAGAGAGGGAACACAAGCAGTGGGAGCGAGAGAGGGAGAAGCAGCCTTCCCACCAAGCAGGGAGCCCGATGTGGGGCTTGATCCCTGGTCTCCAGGATCATGACCTGAGCCGAAGGCAGTCACTCAGCCAAGCCACCCAGGTGTCCCCATTTCATACATTCTAAAAGAGTCTATAAAAATACATCCACAGAGATACTTCTATTACAGCTCGGTTTTCCCCATTCCTAATATACAACTAGGTGTCAGCTTGTGCCACCCAGTGAGCCTGTTTAAACATCACGGAATGGATCACATAGGAGACCTCTCTGCTTTTAGCCATCTAGCAACCAAGTCCCTCCATAAGACTCTGTTCCTGCCACTCCAGTATCCCTGGGCAGGACTGTGACGGAACATTGAACAGTGGACTGGTTTATCATCTTTTGCATATCTCCTTTCCCCCACCCTTTTAATCTCTTTCTACCACTTCATTTTTTCCCTTCTTTCTGCGAATTTCTCTTCTCCCTTGCAAATTACATTCTTTTCATGCAACATTCTGTACATTTAGAGTGTCCTGTTTGGCTTCTTGTGCTCAAAAAGAGAAGGAACAGAAAGCATCTCACAAATCCAGCAAATAAATAAGACTCTAATTGCTAGGACCTCTCTGAAATGTTTGCCCCAAAGCAGATGCACCACAAACTGCCCTCGCTGTGCACTACCCTAGACCTCTCAATATGATGATTTAGATACTTTTTACGTAGGTGGATGGGGCCATTTTTGCCGAATTCAGCATATTTATTGAACAATTTCTTGGAGCCAAAAGCCAACCCCACTGCATTTCTGCTTGGTAAGGTTTGGTGGCCTTGAAGTGTGTGTGTTTGGGGGAGGGGGGCGGTTGATTCATCAGCCCTTAAACTGATGATAAATCTAGGAACTGGACAGCAGGACTCGGCTGCCTTAATAGAACCTTTTCAGGGAATCAGCGGCCCCAGTACTTACGGGAAACTTGGGAAAGGACGTTCAGCAAACTCCTGTTAAGAAAGATTCCGGAGGAATTCCGGGTAGCAAGAACACTGAGATTTCACCTGAGTGGGCATCAGCAAGAACTTTGAATGCTAGATGTAGAAGTTGTCGACCTAAAGAGTGTTTCTGCTTCTTGTGATGTCCATTTGTCACTTATTTTTAAACCCTAAATGTCTAAATCTTGTGTCGGGAGCATTTACTAAGATGATTCAGTTCCCCGTGATATCGTGGCAGAGCCCATCTGTTGTGACACATGACATCAGTCTAATTGTATGTGTTTCATTCATGTGCGTTTACAGAAATCCTGTATCTGGTTTCCTGATGATAATAGTCTAATTTTAATTCCACATTCCTGCAGCAGAATAGAAAACCCTCCGTGAGGGTTACCAACTATATCATCGACACATCTTTTACAGAGTTGTTGGGATAGATTAGTACAAGCCACAGATGAAAATCCCAACAACGGGAAATCCCTTCACCTGAGAGGGGCTGATTTTTTTCTGAGACAAAAGGAAAAACAAAAGCCAGTAAGGGAGTTTTTTGGTATAGCCATACTTCTTTCAGCCATTTGCCCCAAAGACCGTGGTGTGTTCTTCACACAAAATACAACAATCTGCTGCAAATAAACATTTTCTGTATTACTGTCTTTTATTTTAGAAATCAAATGACTGATCTATAATGTGAGATTTGATTTGGAGTGTGGTTATGATTCTTCAAAATACTGAAGACCTATTTTGAGCTAGGGATAATGGTATATATCTGTTATCCTTCAACTAAAATACCTCAAACCCTAACTAGAATGTGTATTAGTCAAGGCATCCTTTTAAAAGTCATTATTTTCATGCTCATAAGATGGGAAGGGAAATAAAAAAGGAGTCCAGAAATAGGTGCATTTAATTCTCCCCAATTTAAATTTAAGTGGTACATCTTTAAGGCAATAACAATATTCCTTTTCTTCCCCCATCAGGAACGCTTCCATCAATGGATTTCTTTAATGTTGATGGTGGTTGGTGCAGTCTGAGGGGCTCTGTAGTTAGTCAGAAAATGCTTCAATAGAATGACCTACCAGATGGGCCCCATAACAAAGCACGGAGGCATCAAACCACCACAGACATTTGGTGCTTAGAATAATAAAAAGACTATAAAATTAGATTAGTTGAGTCTAATTTGGAATTGGTATATTCCCCATGCACCCTCGCTGCTCTTGGGCAGATAAAGCCTTGAGATTTAGCACTGTGTCAGAGCAGAAGACTGCAACTTCCAGTAAAGGGAGACGAGGGAGAAGGAGAGAGGGAAAAAAGCATTCTGGGAGGTCGCGGAGGGCAGAGCAGTGACCTCCAATGATTTACAGGCCTTTAGCTTAATGAAATTGTTTCAGTGACATGACGGTAAGAGCTCGTAATGGATTGGATGCCCTAATGTAATGAAATTACTCCCTTCTGCCTTAAAAAAAAAAATGCGCAATTAATATTTACTGAGACCTGACAGGCTTTGGTGCGCTCGTCTGTGTAGTTCTCTCAGACAGTCAGAGAGCAGAGACGGAGCAGCGTGGCAGACAGGCTGGCTCTGCGCGAGCTCCTGGCGGGGACGAGCACAGCCTGCCAGGGGTGGAGGCACAGGCGCTCCGGTGGCCGGGCCGCCCGGCCCCTCGGCGCTGCCCCCACTCAGCCTTCACGCCCTCCCCTTGCTTTTCCACAGGCAACTGGACAACAACCACATCAGCTGCATTGAAGATGGAGCCTTCCGAGCGCTGCGCGATTTGGAGATCCTGTGAGTTGATTTTGCGACCGCTGCCTTGTGTGCGTGTGCGTGTGTGTGTGTGAGTGTGTGTGTGTCCCTGTGAGGAGGAGAGAGGGGGAGGATGTGTGCAGGGGGTCCGTGTGAATTGCATTTCTGTTGTCTTCTGCTGCAGTGCTATTAAAATTGGGAACCCGGAGATCCCTCTGGCTCACCTTGGCCAAAGTGTTTGCAGGCAGCAAAGTGTGATTTCTCACTTCCCACAAGCTGGGGTTCCTGCTAATTAAGTCTCAATTGAGTCCCTTCTCCCCCGGTGCTCCCATGGTATTTGTTGCTGGGTGGAACAGACGGGATGGAATAGCCCCCCAGTGCCTGCCAGAGCATTCAGGGAGAGTCTGTTTGAGTGTGGGCATGGGAAGAGACAGGTTATAGGTCTGGGAGATGTGAGAGGGGATACCACCGAGGGGTCAGTTGGAATCACCCAGAATCACAAAGGGACCTTGGCACGGGGCTGGGGGGGGATGCCAAACAGCCTGGTAAAGTCTAGTCATTGCCGTTGCTCCTGGGATCTCGCCTTGGGTTTAAATGCAAACTTTAAGCAGTAATCTTAAAGTGGCAGGGTAGGGGAAAGATGAGAGGAGGTGGAATGCCACCCTATATACCTTGTGTAGCTGCCTTTCTGTGTTCTGGATTTCCCAGTGGGTCTAACCTATTTCCAGGGGTGGGTTGGGGGTGGAATTCAGCTAGGAATCATCTTGGGGTCATTCAAACAAAAGTTGAATTGTGTAAGAAAACATTTTGATTGCTGTCACCCAAAGCGACACTTCCAGCTGTCCCTGATTTGGAGAAACCTAGAAAGGAAGGAAATAAAGCCTAGTAGAATTTGTGTCAGGAGATGTGGGGTTCAGACCCTCCTCAGCTCCTAATTGGCTGTGTGACCTTGGGCAAGTCCCTTCTGCACTCAGAGTCTCAGCTTTCCCATTTGGAAAATGAAGGGTTTGTTGCTAGACCTTGGGGACATCTTCCCCTTTCCAAATTCTGTAATTGCTTGGTTCTAAAAATAATTCTGATGGGACAGTTCTATCCAGTGAATGATAGGGTAGGGTTTGTTGAGAAGCCCCCTGAAAATAAAAATAAAATAAAATAAAAACCACCTGATCACCAGGTTACATATCTGACTTCCAAAGCAATGAATAAATATCAAACAAATGAATGAATGGATATATAAAGACATCCCTTTCTACCTTCCTTTTCACCTGCCACGCAGACAGTGGGCATGGGTTGGAGAAAGCCTCTCCACGTTGTGTGAGAGGAAGGTGATTCCAAGAGGAATCACGGGAAATAAAAGGGGATGCTGATGCTGCAAGGTGCCGGAAATCTGATGAAAGCCATGAATTCCCGGGACAGAAACAGCAGGACCCACCGCCAGGGAGGTCAAGCTGTCAGTCCTAAGATGGATGGTGGCTTCTCACCCAAACTCTGACCCCAGAACCGGCAACAAATGCACGTCTGCTAGAGAAAGGATACCAGCCCAATTCAGTGACCTGGGAGTTCTCTGATCAGGAGACGGGGGATTGAGAAGGGCAGGTGCAATTTCCCCAGCCTGCAAAAGAGCATTTCTGGAGAGGGATGCTAGGAGCATGTCACCCTTTCCTTCAGGAAGATGAGAGAATTCCTTGGGACGAGACCAGGAAATGGAAATCACCAGCTGCCACGAAACAGCTGTGACAACCTGACAGCCCGCATGTTAGCTTTCTGTACTAGGAGTGGTGGTGTCTCATCTCACCAGGAAGGCTGTCTGGGGGAGACAATGGGGCTGCACAGTCAGACACACCTGGGCACAGTGGGACTTTGGCCAAGTTACACAACCTCTCTGAGTCTGTTCCCTCAACTTTAAGAAGAGGTGGCTTCTGTCCCTTCCATTCCCCTAACTTCCTCCCTACCATGCCCTCATCCCCATCAAATCCCTGTCTGGGACAGAACTGGACTGCTCTTCTCTACCCCAGCATTTGCTATTTTTAAAATGTTTGTATATTATAGCATGTTGGTTCCCAAGGTTTCTGAAACTTGAAGCTTAAAAGCCTTTGGGGAGGGGGGAGAAAGTAATTCTCATTTCATATTATTACAGAGAGACCATGGGAATCTGATCAGTTTACCCCTCAATTTCAAACAAAGCCAGATCAATGGCTTTGTTTTAAAGACACTCTCATTTGGCTTCACTTGGCTAAGTACTTAAAATTAATCATAATCATTTATTCCATGGGTTTTTAATTTCCAGCAGAGGCCCGTGGCTTTGGAACCATCTATCTTAATGGTGTGCCATTCTGAAACTGGCTGGAGCTGACCTCTCCATTTAAAGACACACACACACACACACACCCCGGCCCCCAGACCTTTTCCAAATCTCATCTGCACATTGGCATTTTATAACAATGCTCTGTAATCACAACTTAGGCACCGTAAAGAATCTTGACAATGAAATAATAAATAGGAACTAAGTGAAGGCATCATATATTAACTTAATAAGTTCCTGAGAGAGAGAGGTTCAAAACACACTATCCCCAGAAAGGTCATCTTTAAGTATCTAAAGCTTTAAAAGTCTACAAATTAAGAAGACAAAATAGAGTATTTCAGGTGTGTTTTCTCTCTGACAGTAGGCAGAAGAAATTAAAGAAATGGGGAAAGATTCATGATTACCCCCATGGATGGCTCTCTCAATATTAACTTAAGGAAAGTTTGTGGACATCAAATACTAGTGGAAATATTTCACATGGGATTCCCCTGCTGTTCTACTTTTTCTGTGGATGGAACTGCTGTAAAACTTCTTCCCACCCAGGCTGACGTTGGTCCCACAGGACACACCACGGGAATTGAGGAGGGGAGTCAGCAAGAACCCCTGGCAGTAAAGCAAGAGGAAGGGGTACCAGGCTGGAAAAGGCTATGACAGCTGCTCACTTCATCCTCATTTTTGGCTCCTGCCCAGTGGGAGATGTCTGAATATGGGAAACAAAGGAAAAGAGCCACCCTCCTCCTCCCCTTCCCAGGTAGCCAGAAAGGGGACTAAGAAAAACAGCATAGTGCAGGTGAGACTTCTCAGGGCCCCGGGGCCACCACAGGGGAAGAATCGTGGGGCAGAGGATTCTGCCTTCGTAGCACATGTTGGGCAGTAACCCGTGCCCAACAGTGGCCATGGTGCTTTTCCGTCCCTTCTCCCTCTGCTTGCCCACAGCCCTCCTTCTGCAAAAAAGCCATCTCAGAGAAGCCAAGTAGCTGCTTAACTAGTAAGCAGCAGAGCCCGCATGATTAATGTTCTACCAAGCTGCTTTCCCAATCTGTGTTGCCACGGCTCTTGTGGCACTGGTTTCCCAGAAGCATGGTCAACGGGTGACAAAGAGTGGGATGATCCCGTCCCCTAGAGAGCTAGGCTAGGCGAGCTAGCGGTGATTCACAGTCCTGCCCGGGAGAATGTTGGAGCATCCCACATGCTTCTGAAATAGTCATTTCCTTTACCCAGTCAGTGGGTCCCCACAAAGTTGAAGGTAAATCAGACTTGCCAGGGAAAGAAAATAGTCCTGCTTTTTTCACTGAGTTACATTCTAGTCCCAGAGATGATCTCTTCTCGCTTCTGCACATCACCGGTTGACTTTGTCACTCAGTGGTTTGGGGCTCTGTTCTTCAGACCTTCCCATACTCCAGCCCCAGCTTTCCGTACGGCCCTAAGGTTCTCAACTGAGAGTTACTATGACTCAGACGGCCTTCTGTTGCCCAAATCACTGGCCTTTCCTTTCCACCTGTTCTATACATTTGGTGATTCACATACTCGGTCTCCTCCAAATTGGGCTTATACTGCAGTTGAATATGCCAAGACTGCATTTCTGACCCTGTGTGGTCAGAAATCACTCGTCACAGTGCTCTGAGCTGGTTTCCTGGCCAGCTAGGTTGAGAACAGCCAGGCATTTTGCTGGTGATACCAGGCACCACCCTGCCCAATGTGCTGTCCTGGGTCCAAAATATGTTTAATGACAAGAAAAGTTTAAGAGTGTGGACAAATGAAACAAAAATGAAAAAAACCTACTTAATAAAATAATTTTTTTCAATAGTCCTACAGAACAGGAAAAAAGATTTTCAGACATTGTATCTGGACAACATGCAGCAAATCAAGAGTTCAGTAGATACATGCTGCCAAAAATACCAGGAGAAAGCCATCAGGAGCATAACCTGAAAATGCTCATGTACCCCAGTGAGGGGCCTGCCCTTGGTAAATCACAGGACCCACTAGATTGCATGCAGGTCCAACACATCTGCAGATAACCAGCACGTGCTGTTTTGCAGGTCTCCCTCCATTTATGTCACTTGCCAATTTTGGAAATTGAGCGACATTATTATAGGCTGGGCCTGTAAGGATCCTTGTTCCCAGGATGACCTCTTATTGGGAGATAAGGCACAGAGAGACTGAGACCAGGCAAAAGTGAGGCCCGGGCCACATAACATTTTACACCCGGGTACCTACCCCCATCCTTCACCCTTGTCCAGGCTCTGGCTAAGAGATTTGCCAAGAGAAACAGCAAGTTAGTGGCAGCAAGAGGACTAGAACGGGGTCTAAGGACCCCTGATCCCGTGTTCTTTGCCTACACCGGACACCTTCATGCAACTAGGCTGTCCAGAATAAGAGCCCTCAGTAAGACTGGAGATCCCAAGCACAGGTGTCCTTTCAAAGCCATTATTAAGTGTTTTATTAGGAGATTTGGGGAGGAGGGCTAACTTGAGTACATGACAGAACCAAGGAATGATCCTGCTTTCTGCTCTCTTGAAACCAGACCTTGCACACTAGCTAGACCACAGACTATGTTACACCCACCAATGAGGGTTTTTTCAATCCTGCCGAGTATTTTTTTAATTGAAATTAGCATCTTAAATTTTAAAATTATAAAATTTTTCATAAAAGTACAGATACCCAGCTTTGGGTTTCTGGTAAACCAGAAGCACTGGCAACCCTGGGCTGCATTTGTGCATTGTGACAGTTATGGCTAAAGACCACACTCCCTCCTTGGAAGGGATGCATAGACTCTACTTTCCCACCAACCTCCACTCATTTCAGCTACCTGCCGGCCGGGTGGCCCCGCTGTAAGCCATCCAAGAAGCAAGGACACACTGTGTGCCAGCATGGTGCCAGGTGCCAGAGTCAGGAAAGCTTCAGAAGGGCAGGTTCTCTGGCAGATCAAACTCTAGAAGCCAGAGCTTACCAGAATTGCTGAATGGACATGTGTAACCAGAACCAAGTGACATGGAGTCCAGGACTCCCAAACTGAGCGAGGATACCACAGAAGCAAGCAGGAATCTCTCGTGCCCCATCTTCTGAAAAGTTCTTCTCAAGAGTTGAACTAGCCTCCAAATTCCCTGCGATTTTAAAGCACTTATCATTGGGTCTGTGCAATTGGTGAAAATGAAATAAACACCTCTCACCCAGTTTCATGTTTCCTGGACCCCTTCATCATCCCATGTACTGAGCTCCTTCTTAGCCCACATTTAGAGAAGAGTGATTCACGAGTTAAAGCAGTGATAGGTGGGAATTGATCTGATTTTAGATCAGGTACATCCAGGCAGGTACAACATGGCCTGACCCCATGCCCCACTTGCAGACACAGAAGAGTGAAGAAGAAAGTCCTTTACTGGTCTAAGAAGAAAGCAGTGACAAGAAATTAACAATAGCCCTGATACCCACATCAGAGTGTGTTCAATCCTCTAGCGTGGGCTTGTTGTGCGGGCTGAAGGGTGCTGGGCACTGGGTGTAAGGACATTACAGACCTTGTCTGCCCAGTACAGAAAACCCAGAGCTTTGCACAAGAGGAGATCAGCTTCTTCTGAATGTAGAACTAGATGCTCTGATTAGCAAATAGTCATTAATGACATATAATACAATGATATTATAAAAATTATTAGTACAGTCACTATAGATATTATAATTACCATTACAGCCTCCATCTCTTAGTGTCTGCTGTCTTCCAGGGACTCTGACAAGATGCTGGAATGCAGCATTTGATGTAAGTCCTCACTACAACCTTACAAAGTAGAACCTCTGAATCTCATTTTTCTAATGAAGAAACTGAGTCTCAGAGAAGCTAAATAACTTGCCCCAAGGGCCTGCTCTTCAAGTAGCATATCCAGCTCTGCCTGGTATTTGAGCCCCTGCCCTTTGCTCTGCTACAGAAAAACTAAAATTAAAAAATGCATTCTGGAGCGCACATACCGAAGAAAGAAGTATATGCATTAATAAGATTACAGGCTGTTGTAAATATCCACAATAATTCAAAAACGATGATTTTTCTTTTTGAAAAATTGACCCACAGGGTGCTCAAATCTAAACCTGTGACCTTAGCTTAATCAGCATTATACCCAATTCCACAGAACCACTCCAGACCTGGAGGTATAAGACCATGATAGACCTTGGGGATGTTAGAGTCCTCCCATAGGACTGGCTGCCAGTCCACCTTCACCAAATTGAGTGGTTTGGGGTTCATTTCCTCATTGAAAAATAGAAGCAATAACGCCAACCCCATAGGCTAATATGTGGATTAAAGGAGGTACCCTAGGTGTAGTTCTAGCAATAGCAGACTTCCAACTGAAGGTGAAGGACATGCCTATGCTATTTTACTGCCTTATCCCCAGAATCTCACACAAAACCTGAAACAAAGTTGTAGTTATTTAAAGTACACAGTACTGGGGTGCTTGGGTGGCTCAGTTAAGTGTCTGCTTTCAGCTCAGGTCATGATCTCAGGGTCTTGGAATTAAGCCCCAGGTTGGGCTCCCTGCTCAATGGGTAGTCTGCTTGTCCCTCTCCCCCGGCCTACAGCTCGCTCTCTCCCTCTCTCTCAAATAAATAAATTCTTTTTAAAAAATGAATAAAGACGGGGCACCTGAGTGGCTCAGTTGGTTAAGTGACTGCCTTCGGCTCAGGTCATGATCCCGGAGACCTGGGATCGAGCCCCACATCGGGCTCCCTGCTCGGCGGGAAGCCTGCTTCTCCCTCTCTCACTCCCCCTGCTTGTGTTCCCTCTCTAGCTGTGTTTCTCTCAGTCAAATAAATAAAATCTTTAAAAAAAATGAATAAAGTACATGGAACCAAATTCAATTGAAATTAACTAACTGAATGAAAATCTACTCCACCCTAGTCTCCAGATTCTGTTACACTTCAGTCCTGAATAGAACTGAGGTTGTGATTATCCCAAAATTATTTTAAATACTAGATGATGTAATACTTTACTGAAACAGCACATTTCTCACATTACCTTTTTTTTATTCTTCCAGCTAAATGGCAGAATTTTTTTATGACCTATGAACAAAATTAGAGCTATTGTGAAAAGTGGTGTTTTCTTTTCTCTCTCTTTTTTTTAAGATTTTATTTATTTATTAGACAGAGAGAGACACAGCGAGAGAAGGAACATAAGCAGGGGGAGTGTGAGAGGAGAAGCAGGGCTCCCACAGAGCAGAGAGCCTGACACAGGGCTCAATCTCAGGACCCCAAGATCATGACCTGAGCCAAAAGCAGACACTTAACGACTGAGCCACCCAGGTACTCCAGAAAGTAGTGTTTTCTAACAGACAAAACTCACTTTCATTTATTTACGAAGTGTTTCACCTGAGTTTCTCTGGGAGCTGAAAACATTTGTTTCAATGGAATTTGGAATCAAGGTATTTAGTTACAACATCACTTTGAATAAAGAATTGTCACTGCCTAATGAAAGTCTTAAAATATTTCCACAATATGATTTTTTTTGTACTGTCCTACAAGTTGTGATTTGTTCAGGCAATCAAAATTAAAATTACACTTTGTGGAAGGAACCAGTAACTTCTATTCAGCCGCCAGGATCCTAGGAAAGGAACTAGGTTTTCTGAAAATGCTCACATGGGCCACACAACACACATTCCTTCTTCATAGTAACCTAGGCTCAAGGCTCAGTCATAGCCATGTTCTTAAAATGGCTAGCTTGGTTTTTTTCCATTTAAATAAGCAGCACTTTAAAGTCCAAGTAGCTAGAATTGGAGTGGGAGAAGGTGTTCCAATGGTTCCCATTTGATTGTACTTTCCTGTTAACTAAAGTCCTGTTTAGTGTCTGAGTTGAAAATGCATTGGTGTACATTCCTGAGTTAAGAGGCTATGGTGACGGTCACTGAGCTGTTCTTGAGCACAGAGGATCTCTGAATCGGTAGGACCCCCATTACCAACTTCTCCTGCGAGCACCGCTTAGGTGGCATTGGATAATGGAAGTCTTACTGTTCACAGGCGCCACAGCCAGCAGGTCTCCAGGCTGAAATTCTGGCTTGACAAGCTATGTTTGCTTTTGTCCCACCTAAAATGAGCTAGGAAAATAACTGCATCTTTCAAAAAGGATCCCAGAGAAATTCCTCTTGGGGGCAAGATGAGGAAGCCAGTGGGGAGATACCACAGAGCTACCAAATGCATACAGGGTCAGTTCACTCACAAAATGGAGCCCCTACCACAATTTTCAAATGTGTTCCTGTGCCGATGGTCAACCTCTATCCTTTCTTTTTCCCCCAGCAGCTAGCAATGACTTCAGTGACCAGTATGGGAGCACATTCAGGGAGTACTTTGCCCTTGTTCAGCTCTCATCTCAGGGCTCTCAAGGGTCTCCAGGCCAGGGAGCCATGACTCCTTGAAGAGCACTGCCCCCTGCCCAACCTCCACTTCCATCCAGTTTGCAGAATATTGGCTGGCTCAGCGCACCTGTGGTAAAGAGTCCATTACTCTGCAGAACTGTGTCCTGAGAGTCAAGGTCCTAGGAACTCAAGCAGGAAATTGACCCCTTCCTGCTAGTTGGCTTTATGGAGGGGAGGATGGCATGGGGAAGACACAGAGATGCTGTGCTGGGGAGAATCAGAGCTTCATCTCTACCTTTCTCAGCTTCCATTTCCTGTCTGCAGAGGGGCTTAGAAACAAGGGATAGTGAGGAGGAAGGATGGAGGGAATCTGATTCTGTTTCTCCAATGTATATCTGGACTCTCTGGACTCATAGAAACTCTAGAGTGTCCATTCCCATTTGACTTATAACTAAATCAGAGCACCCCAACTATTGGCCCATTGTTAATTGAAAAATTCAGATATGGAGAGTGATTTTTTAAAATTGTTTTAGTCTTTGCAGTGTTTAAAAAAATTAGAATTAGTTGCCAATGTTTAAAACTCAGGTAATTTTACTTAAAGGTATACAATTTCAATTTCCCCTGGGTATCAGAACCTGCAGCAATCCTGGGCATGAGGCTCTGATGGTCTGGAGTGGTACTGTCTCATAGGACTGTGTGTGATGCAGGAAATGCTTCTTATCTGTGCTGTCCAGTATGATAGCCAGCCACTAACCAGCCACTTGAAGTGTGGCTCGTACAACCGAGGAACTGAACTTTTATTTAATTCTAATTGATCTAAATTGAAATCACCACCTTTAGCTTGTGGCTACCTTGTTGGACATCCCAGGTTTAGAGTTGAGTGGCGAGTGAGTATCCCATTTGGACAGGAGTGGCCCTCTACAAATCTCCACAGCTTCCACCAGGCCTGCTTTCTTGGTTGCTTTGTTCCAAATCGCTGGGGCTGTTTCACCTTCATTAAGAGGCACATTTAAACAGAGTATTTTCTGACGTTAAATACTTTGAGGTATCTGCCCCTCCCCTCACCCTCTGCTCTGCCCTTTCTCTTTCTGAATGTAACCATTTGGATCTTGTATCTGAAAAAGACCCATTTTTATTAAAACCCAGGAATATGATTATTAAAACTGTCTCCCACCCATGTGAAACCCTGTCTCTGTGAGAATTAGTTTCCTGATCCCAATTATTCACTTCTTTCAGTCTTGCAAATCATTTCCACCAAGTCAACTGGGTAGGAAAATCGCTCCCATGTCTGGACCCGTCCCCTCTCCATACATAAGCTAGAGATGTGCTAGCTAGTTTGGGAAGCAAGCCCATTAACCCCACAGAAGCCGAAGCTTTATTTTCATAAAGAGAAAAAGAAAAAAGTCAACCCCGCAAAAGTTTTCAAATGCAGTGGGGGTTAGTTGTGATTTTCAGAGTTTGGCCAGTTGTCCTATCTTTATACAGTTCCAGACATCCACCACCTCTTCCACTGCTGTCTGGAAAACCATTCCCATTCCAGAATTGCCATTTTAGGGCCAGCACCAGCCCAGTGCAAATCAGAGAGCGGAACTGTCGCCTGGAAAGACCCTGGAGGTCAACCAGTCCCAATGCTTTCTTTTAAGAGAAAGGAGCTCCCCCAGAAGGTTGGACTTACACATAGCCATAGAAAAAATTCGCAGAAGAACCAAGACGGAAAACAGGTCAGTCCATTGACTCTTTATCCAGTGATCTGTGCCGTCTACCTTTCCCCTGTATTAGCTAAAAGGAAACAAGGAATAGTAAAGCCAGCCTCTATGCCCTGCCCATCCCGTCATCTCTTAATCTCTAGCATTTTTCCAGAGAGGACAGCATATGTTCAGTATGGGGACCAACACCCTCCCTTTCTAGGGCCTTCTAGTCCTGCAGCCACTGCTTGGGAGATGACCATCACAGTAGCCAGCAAGTTGCTCTCTGTTAGGAAGGCACAGAGATTGTGGGAAGAGATTGAATTCTACATCATTGATCTTGGCTACCAGTGGTGATCAGAGGCCAGATGAGGAAGCACCCTGCTCTCTTTGAGCCAAGTAGCCCAAGTAAACTGTGTCTAGCTCCCTGAGAGAGCCCTGGCCCTGTGAATATCAAAGGGTAGACCTTGACCTTGCCAACCATCTCAGCCCAGGAACAGAGCCTCACGTACCCTGTGGCTTAATTCCAAACCGTTCATAAGAAATAACTTACAGGTTCAGCCATAGGACTGATGCACAGTGTGTGGGAAGCTGGCAAGAGCACACCTTCCTGGTGGGACCCAGCCTTACCCTTAAAACAGAAACTTTCTTAAGACTCTTTGTCTCCAGGTAATGATAGCTGGGGAGGGAGGAAGAGAGTGGGGGAAACTTGAATAATTTTTGATTATTTAAAGTAGTTCATTTGAGGGGGTGCCTGGGTGGCTCAATCAGTTAAGCATCTGCCTTCAGCCCAGGTCATGATCCCAGCATCCTGAAATCAAGCTCTGTATCAGGCTCCTTGCTCAGGAGGGAGTCTGCTTCTCCCTCTCCTTCTGCCAGCCGCTCCCCTGCTTGTGCTCTCTCACTCTGTCAAATAAATAAAATCTTTTTTAAAAAATCATTTAAATAGTAGGTTCCTGAGGGCTGTAGTCCTAGAGATGCGGTACGGAAGGAAGGTGTCAACCACATCTCACCATTAACATACTTTGATTTTGTGTGTACGTATACACACATACACACACACACATACACACCCCACTATATATCTCTCAATTTATATATATATGTAAATTTATATTTATACATATATACATTTCAAAGTGTGTTATATATATGATATGTATTGAATATACATATTTGATGTATATGTGATACATATGTGATATGTATATGATTTAAATCATTAAATTGATTTTTTTTTTGTTCAGAGACTAAAAACTGGCACCTGCAAGCAAAATCCAAGTTATTTTCATTTGTGACTTTTGTTTCTTATGATGATTTAATCACCAATATTAAAAAAAAACAGGAGACTTCGCATAAAAATTTTAGATGTCTGGCTTTCTCTTAAAAAAAGAAAACAAAAAGGAATGACCAACAGCAGGTGCGCCCCCATTCCAGCATAGCAACGAGCCTTTGAAATGAGAAGTGATGATCCCGGGTGGCAGAGCTGGGTTTACTGCAGACCCCACGCAACCCACTTACTCAGATGTAAAACCTGTCTCCCGCAGACAATTGAGTTTGTACTCCTGGATCAGCCCAGGCGGCTGTTCACAGTGGAAATTTATTTTTATGAAAAGATGCCAAAAGCCTGACCTTTCACATTTGGAAACTCATCTGCCCATGCAATAAATATTTATTGAGTTGTTCTATGTGCCAAACACTGGGCAAGGCCCTGCCTATACCACAGAGCGCAAAACTGGCATGTCCTCTGTTCTCTCATAGTGCACATGTCAGTGGGCATTGAAAACTTCCCCCTTCTTCCTCTCTTACGGGCTGAAATGCAGCTAGGAGGAAATCGTCCATTGTCCGCCTTGACTGCACACTCACCTGTTCGGTTATGTAAGTCGGAGGTCATTCTTCCATCCTCAGCCCACTGCGGATATCTTGGCACACTGGCAACTTCCTGATTCCTAAATAATGTAGTAGACAAGACTGATCGTCCAGGTTCCCAGCCTATGGATGACGAAACAGAATCGGGAGAGGCCACTCATTCATGTTGTTGTTGAAGGTGTGTTTTACAATCAAACTGGTCATTGGGAGGCAATTGAATCATTCTGAATCACCACCAGGCAGTGTCTGTGATGAGCTCAAAAAATGAGTAAGGAGAATCAAGCACTGGAGCCCCAGGAATACCTTGCTCCCACACGTCCGAAGGAGCAATGGCAGGATTTGAAGATTCATCGTTCTCTTTTGATCTTCCACTTTTTACATTTATTTTGGAGACATCTCTTTTTTTTTCCTTTTAACACTAAGACTCGGCTGGGTAGAAGGAGATGAGTTTCTGCCTGTCACAATATGAATATATAATGAAGGGAGAACCAAAGACAAGCCCTTTTGTTAAGGAATCCGTATCATCAAGGACTCAAATTGGCAGCTGATTGTTTTTATTTATTTCTGTAGGTTTTACATGACACCTGGAGACCATTTAAAATGTTACTTGGCGATGAGAGCTCTGTGTTTAAAAATAACGCTCACCCGGTGCCAAATCACTTTAGAGTCGGGTACAAATATTGAGACAAAAACCGCAGCTGTTATTGCTTTGCCTGCTAATTTGAGGTGTCAAATGAGAGCTCGCCTGCTCTACGTCAGTGAATAAGGCCCCTTGTGAGATCATTATGTTTTCTAACAGCTGAGAGTAATGGACTGATCAGTGCAGCATCAGTTGGTTTCATTATATGCCCACACAATGGTTATGAGCTTTAATTTAAACGGTCCGCAGGGAGATCAAGGAGATCAGTAATAGGCGGCACCCAGGATAGTCCCGGAGAACAGGTAAGGTGCCAGAAGGGGGCTTCCCACCGTACTTTCTCCTCTCTCCCTCCGTCCCTCTCATCCCTCCTGCCCCACCTGCCCTCAGAGACTCACTACTTGCTCTAAACAGCCCAGAGATGAGCTTTGCTTAAGAAGCAGATCTGTACTCTTGGATCTGAGGGGAATGCTTCAAAATTCCAACCAACCGATCCAATTGTAAGGGCGGCTTCTGGCAACACTTAGACTCGTTTAGACAAACCTTGACCTCAGAAGGCTCTAAGACCAAACTGCCCCTCTCCTGCACAGCCTGTCGCACTGCCCTCGCTCTCTGGGGGCTGCGGACAAGAGGAGGGTCAGGTCCTGCTCCTGCCTTGAGCAGCCTTGGCCGTGAGGCAAACACCGAATTCCCTGCCACGGGGACGCCCGTGAGGCCTGAGAGCAGCACTGGCCTCTAGCACTCAGCTCGGCCTTGGAAAAGGCACGGAAATCAGACAGCCAGCATCTGTCAGACCATCCTGTAAGAGGCAGTTTGGCAGAACAGTAAAAAATACAGGCCCTGGTATGCTACTTCCCTCATTTTGAACGCTAGCTCCACAACTGTGTAGCTGTGGGCAGAGCAGATCTCCCAAGGCTCCAAAATGAAAAGGACTACCTCAGCATTATTGGGAGAATTAAATGAGATAATGTGTGAAAAGTGCTCAGCCTGGTGCCAGCATATAGCAACTACTTAATAATTAGTATCCGTGTTGTTATTGCTCTCACTGACATCTTTACTGGACGATCTTGGCAAGCTCACCTCTAAGCAATAGACTTTACTAGTCTCGCTGATGAGAAGGCAGAGCGTTCATGGCAGAACCTATAACTTTCAGTTTAGATTTTCTCAAAGGATGCATCTTTGTCCATTCTTCCTGATTTCTGGAGTTTCCTAGAACCTCCAGCCAAAGCAGAAAGTGTGCAGCTAGGTGAGAGGAGGGGAACGTTCAGGGGAGCTTCCTCCGGAAATGACTGAGTCATTGAGCTGGGGAGAGGTTCTGGGCCGGGGGAAGGCTTGGGGATGCCTCTCTGAACCTCAGTGGGCATTCGATGTGTGTTCTCCTGCAGCCAAGTCCACGATAGACACCACCTACACACATTGTAATGGATTCAGCCAGCCGGAAGCATTCACATTCTCAGGACCTAGGAGCGTGCAGAGGGGCCTGGTCATGAGCAATAAGCCCTGATTCCTGGGGCCACGGTGGCTTAGTCAGCAGCCACCAAGCAAGACCAAGACAAGCCAGCCCTGCTTTGACATATAGGCCAGAGAAGAGAGCAGGCACCTAAATCATCCTTGGTCTCATTTCTCTCTCCCTGTCTGAGCTAGCAAGAGCGAGAGGTGGCAGTGAGCCCTCGGCCCCTCCCTCTGAGGCCCTCACACTGCCAGCACCCCCTGTGCTTCTCATTCCCCAGGCCAGCAGTGTAGATCCTCCCTGTAGGGTCCGCCACAGTATTTGTACGCAGCTGCTCTTAAACAATGTTAAAAAAAAAAAAAAAAGTATGTTGCACCTCCTTTGGCTTGTGCCTGCCCCCTGGCAATTTGATACAGGCTTGTTGGAGAAGTTCCATCTTCAGGGCTTGCAGGGCCATGGGACCCAGGTAGTAGGTACAAGTCAGGGCATCTCCAAGCTCACTTGAGAAAGACATTCCACTGTCATGGCTATTGATGACTCACCAAACATCTCCTTCCGGGGCAGTGTTAAGGAGAGAACCCCCTTATTTACCTAGACAAGGAACAATCAGCCTGCCTGGAGACAAGGAATGAACAGGCTGATCTTCCAGGAGGGATTATCCAACCCAAGGAGTCTAGATCCTTACCCATGTGGAAGGGAAGAGGAGGGGCTCGAGGAGTACCCCCAGAGGGCTGGCATGCTGGGAGTCTGCAGGGGCGCTTACTGTGTGTGCCTGGTTTGCAATTATGTGATACATGCTCACAGATAATATTGCTGCATCAGAGCCAATTACATAGTGTTATGGACACACAACACAAAGACTGCACCCAGAGCCAAGAAAGCACAGAGTGATAAAGCGATGGCCTAATCGGAGGAGACAGAGGGAAATGTCAGCCTTATTAAGGTGGCCAGGGTGGCATGGTCGCAGCTGGACTTGGCTCCTCCAGCCCGAAGATGGCTATCTTGGGGGCCGTGAGGGAGAGCCACACTTCAGCACTCAGCAGAGAGCAGCAGGGAGCAGGGGGCAGAGGCCAAGCTGGAGTTTCCAAGGGCGAGCACAGCACCCTCCATGGAGGGCTATGTACTCGTACAGACCTTGGGCCTCCTTGTAAGCAGGAAAACCTCATGCCCTCCACAGAAGAGGCTTTTGGTCCCAGAGTCAACAAGAAGGTAACCTCTACACTGTCTTCCATACTCAGGTAAAGGCTCTATTCTTAGCTTTTTCTCTAGCTCAGTAGTTTTCAAGCTTGAGCTTGCGTAGAATACTGTGAGGGGAGGGTCCGTTAAAACACACAGGCTGGGACCCCCACCCCACCCCCAGAGTTTCTCCTTCAGTAGGTCTGGGTGGAGCCTGAAGATGTGATACTGCAGGCCCGGGGACCACACTTAGAGAACCACTGTCCAACCCATGCCCAACCCACGGTGGTTTCACCTGGACAGGGCCTTCTCCTCGGCTTGGATTTCATCACAACGTTGTAGGTTCTGGAAACACTGGGACGCATCTTCCAGGTGGGCCCGTGATGCAGGCCAGGAGTGTGTGGATTCTAGAATTAGACCTCCTGCTTTTGATTCCCACCAGTTGCTACTTGGGCTTTCTTACCCGTGTTTTGAGAGCTTCTGACCTAAGCCTCTCTTCTTCTTCCTTTTTTTTAAATATATTTTATTTTTTTATTACATTAGTTTATTTTTTCAGTGCTCCAAGATTCATTGTATGCTCCACACCCAGTGCTCTATGCAATATGTGCCCTCAATACGCACTTCTCACAGAGCAGTTACGCTGCTTGCCCCCGTCACAGGTAATTACTGACAAAGACGAGACCGGAACTTCCCAGTTCTGGAGAACCAGGATCAGCAAACAGGCAGATGGCGCTATTTTAGGCGAGGCTAGCCCTGTGGTCTCTGTCGGGTCTGCTCGGCTGTTGTAACCCAGAAGCAGCAGCCATAGACAGTACATGAACGGATGGGTAAGACCGTATGTACAAAAACAGGCTGTCTTGCATGGGATCTGACTTGTGGGCAGTAGTTCGTCATCTCCTGGAACAGACCCGTATGTGCTCAACTTCCTCGTGCATTCTTCAGTACTGGGGAACCCTGGTCTTGTCAATACCGCAGTGTTAGATGGGGAACACAGCCACACTTTTTTAAGGTATTAAGGTTCCATTTGTGCTCCCCCGGAGCAGCAAGTTCACTATCCCTCAGTGCCCTGCGGAAAAAAGTTCAATGCCCTCCTTCTAGTGCTCACCATTGAGAGAGTGGGATCCATTGGTAGAAGTGACATTGTCCTCATGGATCATTTTAATATGGAAAATGATCCTTTTTCATTAAACACGTATGTTCTGATTATGACAAAACAGAAGAGTGATTGCACAGTATATAGGTCACCCTTAGTCTCAATATAAATATAGTATAACAGGTAAGGGTTTTAGAAAAGAGAAATGGGAGGTAGGCAGACTGTCCTTAAATCTCATGGCGGGGGGCAGGAGGTGTGGGCTTATTTCTAGTTTATACTGAAATGCCTATTTAGTAGCTTGTGGTGATGCAAAAGTTGGGGGTGGGGCAGTGTAGTTCTAAAGTCTTATAGAATTAATGACCATGAGCTTGATCTTGACACCTGCATTTATTTGGGGAAAAACCTCCAACCTGGATAACTTGGGGTAAGTGTATTTTCTCAAAATATCTCCGAAGGAGCAGAGCAGTGAGGTTGAAGCTAGGTTGTAGAACCAGCAGAACTCCTCCAGGAGATGGAGGTAAATAAAACAAGGTGATGAGGTCCCCACAGCATAGTCTGGGCCAGCCATCCAGTCGCAGGTCATCGTCAGACCCAACCATTTTTTTCCTGTTGATTAATTTTCCAGGAAGTTTATAGAACAAGAGACACTTGTACAGTTCTTCCTAGCTTTGGGTACCAGGGCGGATATGACAGAAAACATCCGTGCTGGGGTAACAAACTGGTCCTGAAAACAGGAGGCAGTGGGTAAGCTGGGAGAAATTGTGGTATAAAGAAAGAACAGTGATTCCCAAATCCTTCAGGAGCTCACGAGCTACCCTGGGCGTCCCTTTCGTAGCCTCAAATTGCTGGTCTATAAGGTAGGGATAAGAATTCCAATCTCAGAGTTCTACAAATATCAGATGAAGTGAATACAAATGCATTTTGTAAACCATCAAAGAGTAAAGAAACACAAGCTAAAATAACAGCTAAGTGTTCCTGAGCGTTGCACACGAGCCAGGCCATGTGCGCACAAGGGTGCTTTGTTTCAGAGGAAGGGGGCTGACTGATAAGACCCCTCTCTTCAAAAACAAATGTCTACTTCCTCATCCCATGAGCTCAGAATATTACCTTTTATGGCAAAAGGGACTTGGTAGGTGTGAGTAAGTTAAGGATCCTGAGATTGGGCGGGTTATCCTAGATTATCCAGGTCGGCCCTAAATGTCCTCACAAGGATCCTCATAATAGGGAGCTGGGTCATAATGAACAGTGGGAGATGTGACAACAGAAGCAGGAGGTGGGAGTAATACAGGAAGGGACCACAGGTTGAGGAGAAGAGCAAAGGACAATGAAACATTCTCCTGATGCCACTAGAAGAAACGTGGTCCCATGAACCCGCATTAGACTTCTGACCTCCAGACTGTGTTGCTCGAAGCCACAAAATTTTTAGTAACCTGTGAACACCATCCTAGCAGAGACAACCAATCCAGGCGTCATTCCTGGAGTCGGGCTTGCTTCATCCATAAAATGGAGGGGATCGCAAAAGTGCCTGTCTCATAGGGTGCTTGCAGCAATTCAATGAGATGGTACAAGTAGAACCCCCAGCCCAGTGCCTGCCTGGCACACAGTAAGCTCTCAGCTACTCTTGGCCGTTATTAGTCTCATCGTATTAAATCACCACTAAAGCTCTATGAGATTGGTGCTATTATTACCTCCATGTTAAAGGGAGGAAACCTAATGAGATTAAGAGAACTTACCCACGGTTGCCTGGGCTGTAAGTGGCAGAGCCAGAATCTCAACCAGGTCTCTGCCTTCCAGGCACATGCTCCCCAGCACCGCTCCAGTGTTGGGGGGAGAAAGGGATGACAGCACCACTTCCATTGAAAGCCGGCTACTGAGGGGTGCAAGCACCGGGTAGAGCACCATACTCCATGCATGGGCACAAGCCACCAAGACTGGAGATCACATAGATCTGGGTTTATCAGGGCAACAAAACCTATAGCTGCCATGGAGATCAGCATCCAAGAGGTCACCAGCCCTCCGTCATCCCCGGGCTGGCCAGCCCCCATGCAGCAAATCAGGAAAGTCTGAAGACTGTGTTTAGTCATTTTGGCTCTGGAATAATTGCTATTATCGTAAATGTTTTATAGCCCTCATTACAGCTCACATTTAAATATCAGGGTAGTAATACATTAATAAGTCATTGCGCCGGACTGCTGCCGGATGCAGTTATGGCCGAGCCCTGCCTATCACTGCGCTGCGTGTTCGGCTCAATTAGGGCTGGCTGTGAACGCCACCTGATGTGAGTGGCCGGGCATGCTTGGGAGGAAGCCTCCTCTCTGCAAAGGCTTCTTGTTTTTTGCCTTTGAGAGAGGAAGGTGGTCTGATTGTTGTCTGGGAGTGAGTCCGCAACCCTAAGGAGGTATCCCCAAAGTATGGAGCCCAGAACTCTGGGACAGATAGAAATGGAAACCATCATTTCAGCCCCAGAGGCCTTTCTCATCCGATGGAGGACTGGGGGTGGGGTGTTCAGTCCCCACACCCAGGAAGCTTCCTGCCAAGGAGGTGGAGTGACAGATTCTCCAGCCTTGTCAGATGAGATACTCCAGAAGCTACCTGGGTGTGGGGAGATAGGCTAGGTTAACACACACACATCATAGGAAAGATAAGCCTCACCACACGAAACAACTACTGGGTTCAACTTCGTAAAATGCCAAGTGTCTGCACGGGAACATTGGCAAAGTATGGAGGAAGCAGAAGCAGGCTGCACAAACGTGGTCTGCACACTCCTCTTTGCAGTACCCTGTGCTTGAAATAGAGTTGGACTCGGGTAAATATGGCAGGAGGGAGGGAGAAGTATTAGGCAAGGTGTCTTTAGGTAAACAGATTTCCTTCTGGCCCTGTTAGACAAACAAATGCTAAGTAGGCCTCCTCAGGGAATTGCAGTGATAGCCAGCTGCAAGGGGTCTAGTCACTGGAATCCTCCTGTGGTGGGGTGGTGGTGGGGAGAATGTATGCAGGGCCCCTTGGGTAGTGTAGGTATGGGGGCCACTGTGCTGGGTGAAGCTGGATTTCTACTTCTGTGGAGGTTGGGGTGGGGGAAGCAAGAATGACCAGGACAGGATTAGATTCTCTCCACCAGTGTCAGGAAAACGGTAGGCTCCATTCACTGAGTATGAACTGCAGGCTAAGGAGATCTCCCAGCCTGGGACATAGGTACTTACTTGCCTCCTGCCAATAAAGAAACTGCAGCTGAGAGATGCTGATAATTTGCCCAAGATCACACAACTAGAGCATGTAAGGCTTAGTCTGAATCATGTATGGACCCAGTCATGGGGCTGTGGTAACATACGGGGTACAAAATGTTCGAGGGCATTTTACGAGAAAGGTAGTATGTTTACCAAGAGTCAAGGACAAAAGAAGTCTGCTTAACCACTGAAAGCTTCCAAAGAAAGGCTTCTTCCTGGGCCAGTGGGGCCCATGGGAGGGGAAGAGGGGGTGAGTAGTGAGAACATACTTCCTGAATAAACTATCATGTAGCACCCTGTGTTAAGCAGTGTGGGCAATGAGGAGAGCAGGGAAATTAGAGCAAGATAGTGCTAGATTTGGGGCGTCTGGGTGGCTCAGTCATTAAGCATCTGCCTTCGGCTCAGGTCATGATCCTGAAGTCCTGAGATTGAGCCCCGCATCAGGCTCCCTGCTTGGTGGGAAGCCTGCTTCTCCTTCTCTCACTCCCCCTGCTTATGTTCCCTCTCTAGCTGTGTTTCCCTCTGTCAAATAAATAAAATCTTTGGGAAAAAAAAAAAAAGATAGTGCTAGATTCAAATCCCATCTCCCAAGCTCAGCAGCTAGGGGTCCCTGGGAGAATTCTGTTTCCTCTCCATGGCTCTGCTTCCTCATCTGTAGCATGAGGACAAGGTGTACCTTGCAGGGACATGTGTTGCTAACCAAAACGACACATCCCTGTTTTCTTCTCTCAAAAATGAAGGCAGTGATTGTACCTGACCCTGGGGTTGTGAGAACTGGAGATGACCATAGTAGGTCAGATGTGCTCAGCACATAGTAGGATTTCAGAAAGTGATATTAGTTCTCTGAGTGAGTCCATGAGTACTGAGAGGGCAGCAGAGGAGAGGAAAGAAATGCTCTTTCCTCTGAAAGAAGGGGTTGGGGATTCTCTTCTTATCATCTGGAGATCTGCCCCCTTGTCTCCAGTTGCCCCATAGCCATTGATTTATGATCCTTCCGGCACTCACACCAGTTCCGCCCCCCACCTTCCAGAACTAGCTTGGTGCTACCATCCCCTGCCCTCCGTGCTACCTCCCTGTTAACCATGTCCCTCCTTCCTCTACCTTCACAGCACCCTCAACAACAACAACATTAGCCGCATCCTGGTCACGAGCTTCAACCACATGCCGAAGATTCGAACTCTGTGAGTAAAGGTCCCTGCTTCTGCCCCACCCGCTTGCTGCCGCCCTCCGCCCGCCCGCTCTGACCTGCACAGGGGCCCTAGAACAAACCCTTTCCTCCTTCCACCGCTGACTAGGTGTTGGTGAGCCACAGATGGGGGAGAAGTGTCACAGTGCCATCCACGGTTCTGAACCCCCGTTCCACGGCTGGCAGACTCATTTCTCTTTACCCTGCAACGGGGGGATTCGTCTTTGTATATTCCATCTGGACAGAACAGTTTATTAATGTTAATTGTCACAGAACATGGACAACTGGGACATAATGATTCACTATTTCTTGAGCTAATGTCACCTGCCATGGGCAGTTCTATCATAGTGCTGTGGTCATGTTTTCCCTTCTGTGTCCTGTGGCGGGGTGGGAGCCTTAGTCCCGCCTTCTCCGCATCCTCCCAGCCCACACCCAACACAGCCCCTTGCTCCTTTAATAATATTCTGATAGAATACAGGAACTTGTTCTTGACCGTTCATTTTGGTGTAGGCTCCAGCTTTCCTTTTCTGTGTACTCAGAAAGCCAATCTTCCCACAACACCCTATCCGGAGAGTAGTCCCAGTGCCTTTATTATCTGGGGAGGTCCCCTCTCCTCTCAACCAGGGAGCCGTTTGTAAGTTTCTCTGCAAATGGACTCTGTTGGCCTTTCCAAAGAGGTTCGAAGGCATGGTTTTCTTGTGTTTGTAGAACAACCACCAACCGGTGTTTGCATTCCAGTAGTAGGGGAGAGCCAGCCCCCAGGAGCTTTCAGCTAAATACACAGAGGGCCAAGGCAAAGAGCTGGAAGTTCTGCTGTTCCCTTTGTTAACTCCGGGACCTCTGTTCCCTCCTTGATAACTAGGAGTGTTGGAGAGGATCAGATGAGACGAGATGTGTGGAGTGCCTGGCATGGAGTTATCTCACTCTATCAAGGAATCAGACGGAAAGTTCCAAGCAACCAGCTAATCAGTGGCCCCTGAGCAACATGAAATCCACAGAGATTTAAAAATCCATAGAGCAGTGGTTCCCAAATTTGGGTCCCTGGACCAGCAGCATCAGCATAATGGAGTGAGATTAGACTCAAGGAATCTGTCATCTCTGGGGGTAGGGCCAGCCATTGGGTTATAACAAGCCGCCCAGGAGATTCTGATGCTCATAACGTTTGAGAACCCTTGGGAGAGTGAGAAAGTGTCCTTATCTTGGGGGCAGGGAATGAAGCAAAGGGCCCTGAAGCACTGTATAAGGAAACAGCACAGAGCTCCCTGAGCAGACCTGAGTTTAAAGGCGAGCTCTGACTGCCACTTACTCTGGGCATGTTTCTTCATCTTTCTGCCCTACAAGGACAGTGAATTCATCAGTGCTGGCCTCCCAGTTGTGAGAATGAAATACGCTAGCGGGGCGAGGGCCAGTGTCATGGGGTGCACTCAACAAAGACTTGTTACTGTGAAGAAGAATCTGAGTACAGTGTTTATCATTGCCCCTCATTTCTCCCTTCGACCCCTCATGTGATAACATCATTCCACCAAGAAAATCTATCCTTTTCCTTCCCCTTTGAAAAGAGATGCTGCGGTAATGGAGTTTTAAAGAGAAACCATGGGGTCTTCAAAGACCTCCTCAAAGTCCACGGCAAGCTACAAATGAGCTGCAGAAGAGCGTGTCCGGGGCTTCTGGCCAGAAAGCTGAAAGCGAGGCTCCTGGTGCAGGGCCCAGATGGGCTGGCTGAATAGAAGAAAAATGGCCCTCACCTGCAGAAGCCGCAGTCCTGCTCCTGTGGCTCCTCCCCTGTGACTTCGGCGTCCCCCCTTGCTCTCCATCTAGGAGCAGCAATAACAGAAGCTGGGCTGGGTCCATGGATGGGGCTCTGGGTGGGGAGCGGCTGGCTCTGGCTCTCAGGTGCCTTGTCTGGCTGCCTCGGTGGGAAAGGAGGGTAAAAGAGTTTCTTCTCCTTGTTTCTGTTGTCATCCTTCCCTGTGGTCCTGAGCACTCACCTGATGAGTTCAGATCAATCAATCTCGTCTGTTCTCTTTGCTCCGTGCCTGCTGCCACTTTCCCTTTAGTTTAATTTCAGAGATGGCTCTGTACAGAACTCCCCAGAGACTTGCACTGACTAATCCCCCTTCGCTGTAATTAAAGTAGGGGTGGGGGAGACGGGTGGTGGGGCAGGGGGGAGAGGAGTGAGGAAGGAAGTCATAAATGGGATTTCTAAAGGAAAGCTTTTATATTTAATTCAGAAAGCTACATTTTATAGAAAATGAACACTGACCCTTTCTAAAAGGATTTGCTGGAAATTTAATTTAGCGCCTGTGGCTAAAAGGCACCTTTTACAAATTGGCATTTGTATTCATTCACCTTATCTTCTGTGAAGGTGGCTTTGCCAACATGGAATATGGTGTTTCCATCAGCAAAAGGTTGCAGGAATATGTTCAGGGACCGCCTAGGCGCCTCGATGCCTTGGTGTGCCCTTGTGCAGGGCGGGCTGCGGGCTGGGAGGAGACAGAAGTGTGCTGCTAGTGTCCTCATGACAGTAGTAACTGCAGACATTCCTTTGGGGGCTAGTAGTGGGCAGGGCCTTGTCCTAAGCACTTCTCATGATCACTCCAGTCCTCACAACAGCCTGGGAAGGGGGACGCCATTAGTAATCCCCATTTAGTAGATCATAACACTAAGGCCCCGAGTTAAATCACTGCCCCAAGTCAGAGCTGGAAAAGCACACAGCCAGTGTCAGACTTGGGCAATTTAACATCAGAGCCTGAGCTCATCCCATTCAGCAGAAACAAAAGCAGAAGATCCAAGGAAGGGGAAACCAGAGCCGCCACATGGCTGAAAGACCACGGGAGACCATACTCCCTCAGGTCATTGCCTCCAACTCACCAGAGGTATGAAAAGTGAATAAAATAATTTTTCTTCCCACTCAAGGAGATTAGGAATATTCCCGGCAGTATCCAGGCTCATGTTTCCTGATCAGTGTGATTCCTTTCCTTTCAATATTAGTATTTGGGATGATACTGCTCAATTTGATCTCCCAAACATGATATGAAAGGCTGGAGCTTGGAAGAGTCCGCCCAGAGCTCAACTCTGCCAACACTTCTGGTGGGTAAAAGTCTAAGGGGGGATTGGGAGGATCTGAGCCCGTCCACTGCCCTGGGCTTTTGATATGAGCCTTTAGGTGGCTTTCAGAGTCAGTTTTGGTCACCTGTTTTCCATGGTCCCACTTCCCCACAAAGACAGACAAAGGGTTAGGAACCATCTGTGGGAAGGTAAAGAAGAAAGGTACCTTGGGGCTGGCTGGCAGGGATTGAGAAAGAACCAACCTAATGTCATTTTCCAAAAGGAAAACCTCTAATATTTTAGAGATGTAACATGTTAGAGATGTAACATTTAGAGATTCTCCCAGAAATTAATCCGCTTAATAAGGATCTGACCTAAACCTCACTTTAGTCATTCCACTGATCTCCTACCCCTGATTGGAACTGATGGGGAGTCGTCGACATTGATCTACCTCCTGGGTGTGTGCTCACGCTTCATAGGAGCCCTGTTTGCTCAGCTTCCCTACGTTACTGCCAAAGAAGGCAGCCTTTCCTAATGAAAGCCAGAGTCTCTTTAGAAGGCTCTGATCCTCCTGGCGCACAGAAGTCTCCCAGCACCTCCGCCTGTGCTGCCATGGTGACTTGCCTTTGCTCCACCTTGTCACTGAGACTGTCACTTGTCACTGTCACCGTTTTCCTCGGCAGCCTCCTGGCCACAGAGCCAACACCCCGTCCTCCTCTCTCTATCCCTCCCCTTCCTCTCTTTCTCTCCCTCTACCTTCTCTCTCCCTCCTGTCTGTCTGTCTCTCTCTCTCTAGAACTCACTGATAGGTCAGGAAGCAGATCATATTCATGCATGCTAAAATTTCGCAAGAAGGCCCGGGATAGAAAAGGAATTCCCTCATCTCCTTTATGTTCTTCCCCTCGTTGAGGATTGTGCCTCCCCTACCCTTCCCCACCTGCATCACCTTTTTCTGAAATGCCAGATGAAGAGGCAGCAGCATAGGAGCCTGAGCTTTGAAACTCAAAGGGGAGAATTGCTTGGGACCCATTACAGACACAGTATCTTGGGCCTTGGAGCCTATGAAAATGTGTTCAACTTTAAAGTACTGACTCTGAAATCCAAAAGAGCATCCCAACATCAAAATTAATCATTTGGAAACAAAACAATAAAAATATTTTCAAAAATTTTTAGCAGAAAAACAAATTACATCCTACCTGGGTATGGGTGCCTTTAGTTGGTCATGTATGATGGGAGCTGGGACTTCCTGAGGCTGTCGAGGCCCTGAGGGGCCCTGGCCCGCCCAAGGTTTGCACGCACGCTGTGGCAGGAAGGCTCTGTCAGCACGCCCCTCAAGTTGGCCGCACTTGGCCAGCGCTCAGCAATGCCGACTTTACGCTAGTGGAGTGTGGTCAAGAGCCCTTCAGCGCTCTCCATTTCAGGCACGGAGGTAGCCTGAGCCAGTGTTTCAGGTCGCCACTGAATAATAACCAACCTGACACAGAGTACTGGAAAGTCACAAAATACTGCTGGCTGATTAGCATGTCCAGGATCGAGCGTTTGAAATTTGCATCGGAAACCCAAGTACATGATAAGCTGATGTGACTAAAACTTAACTACCACCACTTCTAATAACCCAGGGTTGTGGAGAATGTGGAAATCAGAAGCCCGTGATAGTGAAACCTTGGGAAAGAACCTGTAGAAATCCCTAGATATCCTTAGTTTGCCTCCCAATTAATGGAAACTATCCTTAGTTTGTCCCCCAATTAATGGAAAGTAAATTCAAGTCATTTAACCAGATGGGATTCCTTTCAGAAGTACAATGTCCCTGTCCCTCCAGCAACTCTTAATCACTCAGAGGCAAGAAATTGATCTGGAATCACAGCTATAGGAGGGGGAAAGCCAAAGAATGGTTAGGGGGTTTTTCCAGGGCTCCTGAATCAGAATAGCAAATACACCTGGTGAAATTTAACTTGGGAAGAAAAGGAGGGTGCTGTGGAGACATTGCTGTGGCTCCAAGAGTCTAGAATGGGCAGCTCCTTATTTAAATGGGGGCGGAAGGGGCGCCTGGGTGGCTCAGTGGGTTAAGCGTCTGCCTTCAGCTCAGGTCATGATCCCAGGGTCCTGGGATGGAACCTCATCAGGATCCCTGCTTCTCTCCCTCTGCCTGCTGCTCTGCCTGCTTTGCGCTCTCTCTTTCTCTGTCAAATAAATAAATAAATAAAATATTTAAATGGGCGTGGGTGGAGAGAAGGTGCATCCTTCAGAAAGGACCCTTCCCCACATGCCCGCTCCCTGGACTAGTGCATACAAGCCTCCCAGCATGCCCTGTGGGGGCTCATTCACTGTAGGGAGGACATGTAGGACAAAGAGTGAAGGCAACAGCAAGTCTTGGCCACAGTGCCGCGATAGACTGAGGCATTGTGATTGAAGAGCTCTTTCAAGCCATCTGGAGCCCAGGGTAACTACAGTACTGAAATTTGCAACCAAGTCACCTCTTTGGAAGTTTGACTCGCATCAGAACCATTGCTTTAATGATGTCACTCCTCCTCCTACATGCTAAGTCTTTCTTGAGTGGGGAAAAAAATGGAGGGGTGGAATTACTATTAAGAAATGGGGACTTGCTCAGAACCCTGGAGGCATCCATCAGATGTGGTCTGCATATGAAGATAGCAGTCTTTGTGGTTTGGCGATAAAAGGGCTGAGGCTCCCGTGGTAACTCACAAGTACAGAGGGCAATGCTTCCCTGGGCTCCTAAAGACTGTCACGCCGGGCAAAGGGGCCCAGAGGTCTGGCCTGCTCTGTTCACTTCATGCTATGACAGCGTCTCACCCCTGTCCCTCCCTCTCCCAGGCGCCTCCACTCCAACCAGCTGTACTGTGACTGCCACCTGGCCTGGCTCTCGGACTGGCTGCGACAGCGGCGGACCATTGGCCAGTTCACGCTCTGCATGGCTCCCGTGCACCTGAGGGGCTTCAACGTGGCCGATGTGCAGAAGAAGGAGTACGTTTGTCCAGGTGAGCTGCCCCACCCCTCCCTGCTCCGAACTGCGACCCGCCCACCTCGGCTGAGCCCTCCCTGACATCACCCCAGGCATGAACCCACACCCAGCCCAGAGCTGGGCATGGAGTCTCCTAGGTTCCCCAGCACTGCAGAGTCACCTGGACTCTGGGGTGCCCTGAATGGTTCTGAGAAAGAAGCTCTTGTCATCTAGTAAAGGAAACTGCTCAAGGAAGTCATGAATCACTTTCTGTTAAGCTTCGTCTGTCCGTGGATGCTAAGAAACTTAACATGTGTTAAGTACATTGTTTAGCATTTCCTAAACACTTGCCTATTGTCTAATTGCTCATAGAAATTGAGAGTCAAGTTAAGGGAGGAGGTGGTGGGGTCAGCCTGCCTGGCTGGAAACCCTAGTTCTGTCCCTTAGTGTAGTGTGTGACTTTGGCAAGTTACCACATGTCTGCAAAATGGAAAAATCATAGTACATAACTCTAGGGATGGGTGAGAAGATTAAATGAAAATAATGCATAGAAAGCCCTTAGCATAATATGCAGCACTTGGTAAAAGCTAATAAGTGGAGCTTAATTATTATAGTTTAGTGGGCCCACAAAATGTGCTGAGCAAACATCAGAGTTTGATCTGTGGGTAATTGAAGTGTAATAGAAGCCCAGATTGTCTGCGTATACAGAAAACAGCACTGTCACTGAACGGAAGGCAGCGCAGACCTCCAGGGATGGGAAGTGGCTGAGTGACCCGAGAAGATCTTCCCAGGGCATGTAGTGGCTTTAAAACCGAGTCCTCATTTCCAAGCTTGCTTTTTTGTTTTTACTTTTCATTGACACCTCCCGCTCTGACCAACTCCCTCCTTCTGGTGGCAAAGAAGTAGAGCTAATCCCTGAATTTCCTCAAAAACAGGAAGTATTCAGCGGAGGAGTTTCTCACAGAAGTATCCCCAATTTCCAGGAAGCCAGTCCCAAAACAGGAGCCCAGTGGACTCTGAAGGCCGATCTTAGGGGGTTGGCCTGCAGAAAGGAGGACGAACAGGGACCTCAGCACTGGGGGTGAGAGGGGAGGGACTGCACGTCTCATTTCTTGACGGTTGCTGTTTTCAGAATTGAAGGCAGTGAGCTGCACATGTGCTGCAGGGCCCCAACCCAGCCAGCAGTGCACACCGGCCCCCTTCTGCTCTTAGGCGGCATTAGCAATACGGAAGATTTTTTTTTTTTTAATTCAACTTTATCTCACTCCCTGCTGCTCTCTCTTGTCATGTTACTACTTCATCAAGTTATTTATTATCCAAAAACATTTTAACATGTCTCAGAGCAGCACCTTAATAATTTCCTATAGACGCCCACTTAGAAATCACTTCCTGTCAAACACATATAATAAAACCATTTATCACACAGGCACCCAACTCACATATACTGACTATAATTACGGTAATTATTAGGCAAAGAGTACAATATCGGCATAAGTGCCAGTGAAAGAAATAATTACAGAGTGCAGGAGTCATCCAAGAGCTAGTGAGAAAAACTAATTAGAGAGAATGTTAAAACACATCATTATCGGTGGGTGCCAGGCAGAATGCTCTGTGCGAGTGAGTCCGCATACCACTTGGTCAGGAAAGCACCTTCCCGTCAAAGGAGGGGTAACTTGCTTACCCTGTTGTCCGTCAGGATCCAAACCCCAGGGCAGGAGGCTGACCCTCCTAGGTCCTGGAAGTGCTCATGCCCTAAACCTCCTTGCTTCGAGAACGCTAGATGTAGCAGGCGCCTTAACCGTTCAGTGGGAGCAGCCCTATCACCTTCCCCGTTTATGTCAATTAAGCCCAGGGCTTGTGATCCCTCATGCTTGGTAATACGGAGTTCAGTATTTTCTGAGGATATGAGAATATATCCTTATATAAGAATATATATATAAGGATATAAGCCCACAGGCTCTGTGCATGAATGCGCTATTCATCTGCACCCCGTCACCAGTAGTAGAAATTGAAGAGAAGGACCTGTGGGAAGCCCTCTCTGGAAGGGATTCTTGGATGCTGTCCAGGCTCTCATGGGTTCAAAACAGAATGGTGCACAGGGGATTGCCTTCCACAAAGGTCCAGGTCAGATACAGTGCTTGGCTGAATTGAATATCCCTGACGAAGGAAGCACCGCCATCTTAGTGGGGTGCAGGGGAGCACCCCCTCCAGAAGGTTCAACCTCTTTAATAGCTGTTAAACGTAGTTTGTGAGGCTGTGGTAATAGGATGACAGAGGAGGGCGTGTGGACAAGAGTCCGTGGGTGCACACTCAGGAGGTCAATGAGGAGGGCTGCCTTCAGGCACTGACCGTCAACCACCCCAGCAGACCACCGGGTAGGGTGCAGGCTCCACCCATGGCAGAGCCCACGAGGTAGCCGTGGGAGGCAGTTTGCTATGTATCCCATCCTGTCCACTGTAGACTGCACAACCATCAGTGTTCCTTGTTCAAGCTCTTGCCCCGGTAACGCACAGGAGGAGGACTTCCATCGAGAAAGACAGGAGTCAGAACATCTCTGTAAAGGTAGAGGTCATCTCCTGCAGAGGAAAAAAGGCCGGGGGCACCAACTAAGCCATCCCTGCATGTAGCTTCATCACCAGTGGCCCCTGCCAGGGAAGCAAGAGAAACCTTCCTGGGCCCTTAATCTATATCAAAAAATTCACTCAACACATGACTCCAGAGACAGGAAAGAGCTTTATCTCAGTCAGCCTGGGAGGCCCTGCCTGTTCAAGTCCCCACTATCTCCCTGTGAATTAAATCCAGCCAACTGGAGTTAGGCCTCTTCTCCTGGGGACTCCCGGCTGCGGGCCCCTTATCACCCCAGCTAACCCAGAAATTTGCTAGCAGCGCACTTGGACCAAATTCATCTCCACTGTCAACTTACCCTTTCGATTGAAGGTATTTATTTTCTTCCTCTAAGGAGACACCTAAGAATTTTTCAAAGGGTGGAATACTATATTTTGTTTTTTATTACCGTTTTTCTAAGATATACAGTTGGACTGCTTGGTTTCCTTCAGTCACTGCGAGAATTCCTCTGTGAACTTTTCTTGTTAAGAGGAGAGTCAGGAGCCCAGGACTGGAAGAGGCTGTGGTCCCTGCTGCTTGCTGCCGGAATGGCACTGGGACTTTATTGAGTTCATAATAACAGGCCAGAGGAAAGGTTCTGCTTTGGCCGTTACTTGATTCATGTGAGTTGCAAGTTTTGGGGTTTTTTTCCCCATCCTTATCTAAAGGGTTTATGTTGGGGTTTAAGCTCCAAGAATTATCTTCCATGCATCAGTTTTTGGTGCCCTAATCTGAAAAGTCACAATTTGTAATTCAAGGGTATCAGTTAAATATTTGACCTTTTGAGTCAATTATCTCTTTCCTTCAGATATCTTTGTATTCATTGGTCTGTCCACCTATTTTACACTTATCTGCCCATAGCCTTTGAGTGTGAGATACCCTTTCCTGAGGATCAATCTTGTCTTCTATTACAAAGGGCTCATGTCAGACATTTTTTAGGTGCCCCAACGCCTAGAACAATACTTGCTCTTAAAAGCCTCTCAAGATACCCTTCCTCATTTATTATTAAAAGTGAAATAGGCATATCTCCCTGGAAATAAGAAACTTTCCCCTTCTTCTTCCTTTTTTTTTTTTTAATTTGGGACTAGTTACTAAGTATAAAGATAATTAAGGTAAGCTATGACTAGCCGCCCATCTCCTTAGGAGGTTTTAATTAAAACACCATAATTGGACATTGCAAGAATGAGATTATTAGGTTTATTTAGCCATTCCTAAAATTATCATGCCTCTGGTATTTAAATCACATTCATTTATATTCTCATCATAATTGCTCAAGCCCCATTGTCATTGCAGTCTGTTGTTGGCTTTTGAAAGGCCAGAGGCCAACAGGGATGCTTAATTTGAATGCTGGAGTTAATTTATTTCCACATGCTCACAAGGCCATTGGATTTTTCAGTTCTGTGCACTCTGCTGGGTAGAAGTCCCTTTAAAGACAGAAAGAAATAAATGCAGCTCTAGTAAGAGTGTCTCACCGTCTCCAGCATAGCTTACACACTCTGTGTCTTGGCCTCTGAGCCTCCTCTTCCTATCTCCTGAGATTCCCAGACTCTCACAGTTTTCAGTGTCATGGCAATAAAGAGAGGCATTTGGGGTGTCTATTTGGTAGAGGAGGTGGTACAAAGAGCATTGGACCAAATTTTAGAACTTTGTCATTCTATATCTTGAACAGTTTGCCTGACCTCCCTATTCTTCCCTTGCCTCATCAGTATAATGGAAATAATAAGAATAATAATAAAACCTGCATAACAGAGTGAGAACCAAGTGAGATCATGCATGCAAAGCACTGGGCGAAGTATCGGGCACACAGGAAACAGTCCCTAAGCATTAGCTGCTATTATGAGAATGATGTCATTCCTGGTCTGGCCACCATTGTGTCCCTGGGCAAGTACTCTCCCTCCAAGGGATGGTTTCCTCACCATCTCTGTGGCCCTTTCTAGGTCTGAAGTTTGGTGACCTTTGCCCCATTCATTTGGGCACGTGAGCTAGGATTTTCCCCTTTTGGAGTGATGCCAAGTAGAAGAAAAAAATTGAGGAGGCAGCTGGGCAGAAGCCAGTCTCCCCAGTCATCGCTCCTCCTTCTTCTCTCTCAGACCTGATGGGGTGTGGTGCCGTCAGTGTAGACCAGGTGACACGATAGCTGTCCAGGCCAGCCATCACAGGCACTTCCCCAGGACAGGGCTAGCTGAGGACACATTCCTGCCCTCAGGCTCATTGCGGGCCCCTACCCCTGATGGGAAGCAGCAGCCTGGTGATCAGGAAAGAGCAGGGAAGGGCCAGCACCCAGGCTGCCCCTCATTCTGCCCTGCCCTCCCTCAAGACATCAGCCTATGGTCTGGGGAGTCAGGAGGCACCAGAAGGCAGCATGTCTCTTTTGCTCCTTCTGTGGCACCTCGGCAGCTCTTGTTCTAAATTGAAACTCCTGAGCTGAAGTAGTGATTCAGAAAGGGGAGACAGGCCCTGAGGGCCGACAGGTACTTGGCCCATCTCGCCATCTCCCTGTTCTGGATGAGAACTTCCATCTCAGGGTAGCCACATTTTCATCCCGCTGAAAGCTTCCCAGGGTGCCCATTTAAAAATAAAGAGCAAGTCCACGTGCACTCCCAAGCTCATCTTGAAACATCTCCGAACAAGAATTACAGGGGTTCTGTGTGCTAGTGGATCACTACACTCTGATTTAAGCTGCTGTCTTTGCCAGGCAGGCTTGCTGTGGGACAGCGAACATGCGTGGGCCGCGTAGGCACGTGTTCCTACAACAGGAACACAGTGGCAGGGATCTTCCCCTCCCTTCAAAGATGGGTGCAGACTCTTTCCACCTGGATCAAAATACTCTGTTCCCATTCCTCTCTGCTTCTCAGCTTGTACAGTACTCCTAGGATTTCCTGAGTAGAAAGGTGGGTGTTTCATCACTGTGTCCCCCTTCGGAAGCCACTGCCACCTGCACCTCCCCATCACTCAGTAGGTGTGAACAGGAAAGGCTGGGCAGGAGGGATTTGCTGACAGAGCTAAGCAGAGTGCCTAGGACACCCCTGCCTGTGCAGGTGAGCGAGGCTGAGAGGGGAGTGGGTGCTTGGCCTTTGTTGGCGCTGAGCTGTGTAGTGGAAAGACCTGAGCTTCAGGAATGAAAGTCCCACCCACCCAATACCCACTCCCTCCCTCCACCATCACACCCCATCAACCTGAGCCCAGGGCCCTCAGAACTCAGGGGGCCTCCCCTCAGGGTGGTTCTAGAAGGATTGCTCCCCCCCCATAGCTTGGTGACATTCAGCCCCCACTCTGGCAGGCTTCTAGACCAATTTCATTCATGTATTCATCCTTTCACTCACCCAAGATATGTTTACTGAGTTCGTGTTTTGTGTTTCAGTCCTATTTTGGGTGCTGGGGATGTAACAGGGCAGAAGCCAGAACAGGTCCCTGCCCTTGTAGAATTTACATGCTAGTCGCGGTCTATCCAAAGACCAAAGCCAAGGGGAGAGCCTTCTGCCATAGAGCACTCCCAGGCTCAAAGGGAAGTAGGCTTAGTCCATCCAGCATTGACCAGAGGGAAACGTTTCCCATCTTTCAACCCCATCTTAAACCTGAAGTGTTTCATTGCAGCAAGAGGATAACACCCTCCCCATGCGGAATGGGGCTGGGAGCCGCCAGCCAGGATGCCGACAGAGGCTATAATTACCTTTGTTTCTCTCTGTGTAATTAAAGGTGTTGTTAGTGACCTGGTTAGGAAATCTTTTTCAAAGTTTTTTTTTTTTTTTTCCCACCTTGACAACATACCTTGAAACGTAGCACGTGCTGCCTACAGAATGAGAGCCGCCCTCTGAAAGACCCAGCTCATCCCCAGAGGGATTCGGGACTACACCCTGGGTCCAGGTGAAACAGATTTAACTTCAGCATAGATGTCAAAGGGGCACTTTCGGGAAGGAAAAAAAAAAAAAAAACATTCCATTTCAGAACTTCCTGTTGCTTGAGTATACTGTCTTTCTCTCCCACTTCCTTTTCTGACACACCCCAACCAAGTAATATTTTGACAGAACAAAACAAGGACAACCATCTGATACCCTCTGCCTCAGTGGATGGAAGTACAGGAGCACGGACAGGAGCCTCCCCTGAGCCCCTGATGTTGCCCAAACAGGAAGGTGCCCAGGGTGTGAGGACTGTCCCTGATTTTGTTAGGACTTTGTTAGGTGCCCTTTGTTTCTAGATGTGAAGAGGATGGGCCTGGAAATTTTCTTTGGGGAGCGTGATCTGCACTTCAAAAGCCCTGACATCTGAAGCCACGCCTCTCCCAGACTCTCTTGCATGTGGGGGGAGGGAGGGAGCTCTTCCCAAGGTAGATCCTCTTGACCACCTGCAAAGAGGTAGAGCAGAGGACACATAGGTGCTGTTGGGTGTCTTATTCCTTCTGCTTCCCTTCCTCTGAAGACCAGGAAGCATGAATCTTTCCATCCAGAACAGACTTCAGAAGTCATGCAATCCAAGCTCCTTATTCACTGAGATCGCAGCAAAAAACTCAGAGGAGTATTATGACTTGCAGACCATTAGTGGCAGAGCCAGATTCATTAATAGTAATGATAACAACTAACATTAGCAAACTCTGACTCTGGGCGGTACATTCTTCTCAATCCTTTACATGTATTAACTTCCTTTGCCTTCACAACAAAACCATGCTATGAAATAAGTATTGTCATCTTCCCCCATTTCACAGATGGGGAAAACTGAGGCACAGGGATATAAGGATGAAATAACAGCACCAGGATTCAAATTGAGGCAGTGGGACTGTAGGGCCACAGCACCCTCGTTCCTGATCTGAGGCTCCCACAGGCTGATTCTCTGGGATTGCCATTTCCTCAGAAATGCAAAAATTTCCCAGTTTGGAACAGAGTTGCTATCCCTTCTCTCAGAGAGTGTTCCAACTGGGGACTTCGGTGTAAGGCATCATCTCTCTGGCATTTTTCGTGGTCTCCATGAGATCTGCTAGCACAACACTGGCGAGTTTGAAGTCCTTGTGCCCTAGACAAGAATATTTTCTCAAATGTCCCTTCTAGGAGGACATTTTTAAATATTTGATGTGTGTGAGAGAGAGGAAGAGAGGAGGTGAGGCCAAAGGAAAAATGAATCTTTGATTATTGGGTTAAGACTATCCAGCAAGGTAAATATCCCACATCAAGCCTTTGGCATCTCTTTGAGCCCTTGCAGAAGGACCTGCCCCAGACACAGGGACTGCCGAGTGTGGAGAAGGAAACTTCCGCTTTGAGTCTCAGTGACCTCCGAACAGCCATTTGCTACAGGCCCCCTTGGTCCTCTGACACAGCCAGTGTAGCTGGACCCTCTCTGGCTTCCCAGATTCGGCTTCTCCAGTGAACAGAGGCCAAACCAAAATTAGTTCTTCCCTGCAGACATTTTTGTGTTTCATGTTTAGTCTCTATCCAAGGGCTCCCAGCCGGAAGTCCCATGTCCAAGCAGCGAGATCTCCGGAGTTGCTCTGAGTTTGGACTGGGCCCATGGCCCTCTGCTCTGGGGGTGGGGGTCTGGAAAGACATTGACATCGTCCCTTCTGGCTAGATCTACTAGCAGGTGTGAGAAAAGGTCCTGAGGAGGTTTGGGCGTCGAGTTTACCTTTTGGGCCACAATGTCCACATTTGGAAAACTAACCACAGATTTGAGATTCTTGCCCCACTTTGAAGAAGTAGTGATAGCATGAAAACCTTTATGTCTTTTTTTTTATGTCTTGAAAACATTTGACTTTACTTCCTGTGACCCTTTGAATGCTGAGTTACTTGGCTAATATATGTATTTCTGTATGTATTTGATATTCTAAATAAGCTCCTTAGATGCCATTTACTTGGGTTTTTACTACTTTGCTTCTTTAAACTCACACTGATTCTCACCTCAAAATGAAGCGCTAAGTCCAAAATATGTCATTTTCTTTTCTGATGTGGTAGGTTTTATTTGCATGTTCCCTGGACATGCAAACTGTTTGACAATGCCTTGGATGATGCCACGGCTGGGGACTTGACACTTGGACATCAGTGCCCTAAATAATGAAATTCTGACACCTTTTTTCCTCCCACTTGGTTTTAGCAGTGACCTCTAGCCTCTAGAGAAAAGAATGAGAATGTGTGTATACCCATCACCCAGTCCTCAAATAAAAGCCAAGAAACGTGGATGTTCCTTCAAACACTGGGCTGAGAATGTAGGCCCAGTGTATGCCGTTTGCATTCCAGTGGCATATATTCACGTGGAATTAACCCTGTGAGCAAACCTTTCTCTAAAAGGCGAGGGTGGTGGGATGACAGAGCAGGTGAAACAATCCAGAAACAGCTCAAGGTCAGAATCTCTCCTCTTGGCTAAATATTTAGCCAGTGGCAGCTGTGTCTCCCAGATGAGGGGAGATGTCAGCTGGCGAAAATACTTCAGGTAGCTTTTCAGGTAATGCTGGGAAGTGGGGAAGGGGTGCAGGGGTCCAGGCGGCCCCTGCCACGACTGACCACTGTGTTCCTGCCCCACAGGCCCCCACTCAGAACCTCCATCCTGCAACACCAACTCCATCTCCTGCCCCTCGGCCTGCACTTGCAGTAATAACATCGTGGACTGTCGAGGGAAGGGCTTGACTGAGATCCCCACCAACTTGCCAGAGGGCATCGTCGAAATGTAAGTGCCCCATCTGCCACCCTCTGTCCCTGGGGAGTTTACGTCTCTGTCTCAGCCAATCCCCCAGTGGTCTGGCAACGTCGGCCTGTTAGAGCTAACTCTCAAAAACACTCAGGAATCTCTTTGCTATCCTTCTAGGCTCTCCTAGGTTTGGTAGCGTCTAGAACACAGTCAGCAAACTATGCCCTGTGGTCCAAATATGCCGACTACTTAATTTCTGTAAATAAAGTTTTATTGGAACATATCCACACCTATTATGTCGGTATCATCTATGACTGTCATCAGAAGGCGGGATTGAGTAGTTGTGACCTAAGGCCCACCAAGCCTGTTACATGTGCTCCCTGGCCCTTTACAGTGGGAATTTGCCAGTCCCTTCCCTGGAGTCACCCTGGGATGAGGTTCGAGCCCTACCGTCTACTAGCTGTGTGACTTTGGACAAAGAAATTGTTCTCTTTCATCTCTAGTTCTCTCATCCATAACAATGTGACAGTTATAGTGCTGTCCATGGGTCATTGTGAAAACAGAATGAAATACTACACGTAAGCCTTTAATATGGTCCTTGGCAAGTGAACAAGTGCTCTGTGTAGTGGTGACAGTGTTGGTGGAAAGTATGTGAGTGACGAACTCACCTCGTGGCTGCCATTATCTGAGCAAGAGACTGAACTGTTAGTCATTTCAAATCAGGTTCTTGTCCTCTAGACTCGGTCTGTAGGTAATACAGACAAGATTGTGCATGTCTGTGTGTGTGCATGGATGTTCGAAGTTCCACTAAAAACTGGTTGGCCGTATAGCTCAGTCTTGTCTATTCTTCCCCCGGGCATTATTAGATAAGGGCCACTTCTCATTCTGAATCAAGTAGAGGGTCAATTAACACCGACATCAAGATCACTCTTTAAATGACCACAAGTGTGTTCATGTTCTACCTTCACTTTTAGGTGGCTTTATTAAAAACAGTGAGATAGAACACTCCTACTCCAAATATCATTAGATAAAATCCTCCAAATAAGACACACATTTCCCTAGCCTCTCTGCTGCTCTCCTCCTCCCTTCCACCACCTATGCATGCCCTTCTGTTCTGATAGGTGCCCCATTAAGTCTTTCAGCAATTCACACGTTCATTCAACAAATGTCTGTTGTTAGCCCACTGTGTTCCAATCATAGTTCTGTGCTTGAGGAGCAGCCGTGAATAAAAGAGAGAAAACTTCTGCCTTTGTGGTGCTTGCATTCTACTGGGGGTGGGGGGAGGTAATAAACAATAAACAGAGCAAAACAAATATGATAGAAGGGGGTAGCTTCTGTGGGGAAAAATGAAACAAGAAAAAGATTGATTAAATAAAAAATAAAACAAGAAAAAGTAATTAGGGGGAAGAAAAAAAGTAGCTATGTGGAGGAACAGTGTTGCAGGTCAAGGGCACAGCACATGCAAAGGCCCAGAGGTAGGAGTGTGCCTGTTGTACCAGAAGGCCAGTGCCCCTGGAGTGAAGTAAACATAAGGGAGAGCATTAAAGGAGGAGATCAGAGAGGCAATGTGGAGCCAGATCAAGGGCGCATTTTAAGGACTCTACTTTCATCCTGATTGAGATGAGAAGAAACATGATTTACCACAGTGGAAATTCAGTTTCTTCTTTCTTCATTGATCTTACTAGCTTTTCCCTAATTCCCTTTAAAACTTTCTTCCCCTAGCCCCAGGGGGCACAACACCTCTTGAAGAGGCCAGCACCTCTTCCTGTAGGCAGGAGCTAGGCAGTAAAGTGTCCTCTCGGTCTGATATCCACACTTCTGTGGCCTTCGCTTGACCTTCAGTCTTCTTCTCCACAAGAACCAGCAATTAATTCACTTCACATTTTGCTGTTTCCCTTCACCCCTCATGGCCTGTTGCTCTAGCCTTGGAGAGCCCTTCCTTCCATGGAGCTCACTTAGCCTCCAAGAGACTCCTGTTCATCCCCTTGCTTCTCTTCTTCTCCCATTTCCTTTTGTTCCTGGCCTTACTCTCTCCCCTTTCCATACTATTTCCCCTTGTCTTTATCTTCCTCCCCTGATTCATTTCCCCACCCTTCTTCTCTCCCTCTCCCCAGCCATGATCCTACCACTTCACTTCCCAGCCCTATCTCTCTCTGCACCCAGTTAATGCTTTGCTCCTTGTCATAGGAACCTCCACCTTCCCTCTCCATCCATGCCAGCGTAAGCTCTGGGCCTCCCAAGACAGATGTTCAAGACAGAATTCTTGCCCGTGTTCATTTCATTTCAGATTCCCATAGATATGTTCTTCCCTTCTCTGCCCCACTTTGTTCCTTTCTCCCTCCACCTGCCAGGTTTATCTTCCCTCTTTGGCCACCATAGATCTTTCCTCAAGCCACAGCCTGAAGAAAGAGGCCAGTCTAGTAATCAAGTGGTAACTAGGCCCCCATAAACCCATGGCCCCCCTCCTCTGCTCTTTATACCTCCAACTTGGTCCTCACAGGCATTGAGCCCATGTGTCTGGGAGCAAGTGCAGATGTCCACATCAGAGGTGGGATTCATGCAGACTAAGCCATACCTGGACTCTTAACCTCATACCTGGACACCAAATTTTTAAAGGGATATTAACAAACTAGTATAGCAATTTCTGAAAGGCTATCTGATTACTGATACCTTTTTCCTGATGTGAAGTTAAGTGAGAAGAACAAAAACAATGTGATGTTTTTCTGTTGAGCAGAACTATTCAATTTAAAGGACTATCCATTATTTTAAATTCCTAGGCTCCCTTATTCTGTTATTGTTGTCTTTTAAAACACCCATTAGCTTATGAAATGATGGCTGCTGAAGGCAGAATATATACGCTTGTGCACATGCACGTGTCCATGACGAACATGTGTTTAATTCTAGGTGTAATTGTTATGTAATTATAAATGTATATCTCTGGGGCGCCTCGGTGGCTCAGTTGGTTGGGCGGCTGCCTTCGGCTCGGGTCATGATCCCGGAGACCCGGGATCGAGCCCCACGTCGGGCTCTCTGCTTGGCGGGAGGCCTGCTTCTTCCTCTCTCGCTCCCCCTGCTTGTGTTCCCTCTCTGGCTGTGTTTCTCTCTGTCAAATAAATAAAATCTTTAAAAAATAAATAAATAAATAAATGTATATCTCTATAGAAACATGTATTACATATAACACACACACAGAGCCCCTTAACTGGCAAAAATAAAAGGTCTATACCCACCTAGCCTGTGAAATCAATCTAAACGTTTGGGAATAACCAACCCAGCTCGAGTACTTCTAAAAACAAGCAGCCACAAACAGCAACCGGATTCTTAAGAGAATAAACTATAAATTCAGGGAGCTAGATCCACATTCTGGCTCTGGCCCTGCCCTTTAGGTCTTGCTCAACAACTTTTCTGAGTCTTGTTTTCCTCAAGTGAAACATGCAGAGGCCAATGGCACCTTCTTAACAGTTCCATGTGAAAGTGAAATGAACGTGTGCCGCCAAATGCTTGGTGATGCATCCAACACACCGGATAGACTCCTTTAGCTGGGGCTGTCGCTATTTTACTACTGCTAATACTAGGAGTAGTACTAGTACTACTATTAGTACCACTTTTTTAACTACTACCACTTCCACTTTGATTAACCTCAATCATTAACCAAGGGTTGGACCATATCATCGGAGCTGGAACTACCTGCATGTGCGAACCTTCCACAACACTAGGTCAGGCTCTTGAGGATTATGGGCGAGAGAAGAAGTTCAAGAACCAGGCTAGCCACTTGCATTACGAATGGAGCTTAGCAGTGGCTCATCTTCATGTGAATGCATGCAGACATGGAAATAAGGCTGCCCCTGCTTCCCGAGCACCCACTGCCCCCAGACAGACTGCCCAGGATTTCTCCTTCTGTGATGAAATGAAGCTGATACATTAAAGCGGACGAGGCAAGATTCTATGGTTGGGAATGTATGAGGAGGGGGACATGTAAGAGAGACCTTTGAGGAAGAAACCTGCTCATTCTTCAAGGCAAAAAAGCCGATGCCTGGGGACCTGTGTGTTGGCCCAAAAGTCTTGAAAGCAGCAGAAACGTATCTTCTTAGCAGGGAAAGAAGACCAGCAGATGGGGGAGGTTGAAAGATGAGACAGAGAGTAGAGAGTTGAAACTGCAATACGTACCCTAGGAAGTGTCTGATTTATCATCCCAAAGACATCTGAATGCGACTTTTTCTTTTTACTATCAAGAATTCTGCCTCCTGTCCATGGCACGCATACAGTGCAGATTTCCCCTCTCTCCTTAGGGACGCTCGCCACACTCTCAGGAGCTCCAGGTCCTGTGCACAATGCTTAGCCAGTAGTGGTGTTCTACCACATCAGGAGGGGTTCTGTGCTACCCAACATTTAGAGGGAAGAAGGGCTATCTCTCATGCAAAGCCATCTGGTGAACTCTTCTAAATTTTTTTTTCAAAGCCGAAGCAGCTCAGAGGACTGTGTGCTGATCTCCCTGCATAGCAGAGCCAATTCCTCTAAAAATAGCTTTCTTCCAGAGAACCCACAGTGAGACAGCTCCCCGCAGATTTTCCTCGAAACTGAGCTCCCACCAACAGCACTGTTCTTGCTGTTCCCTGTCATTTCTCTGAACCAGCTACAGCCTCTAGCTGGGATGGAGTCTGGGAAGAGCCAGAGGCACATATCTTCCTCCTTTCTGTGGTCTTCTGTCTTCCCTCCAGAGTCCCCAAGGCTTAAGAGGACCATCTGTAGCTAGAGCTTCATCTTAATCTCTCTGGTCCATCTTCTTCCAGTTTGCTCTGTCGCCCCACCCCAAACCACAGCGCCGTCCAGCGTGTCTTCTGCCCTCTGCTCTAAGAGTTCAATTTAGTTGATGGAGAAAGGCCTCAGACGGGCTTACTGTCAAGTCATAAGTGAAAGCATCTGGGGAAAAGGTAGCCCCACTTTGCACCTCATCTCACCTCAACCCATTGTTTATTTGGGGCAAGGAGATAAATAGTGATTTGTCTGCTTAACGTGAACAAATGTTCTCCCGTTACACTGGTCACCAGGGGATTTTAAAAAGAGAGAATGTGTGTGTGTGGGGGGGAGCATCCAACAGAACAAAAGGCCTAGAGGCTTCTGGAAACCATCACCATCCGGGATTCTTAAATGTTAAGAGAGCACCAGGCTTCTGAGGGACTGTCATGTGGAGGGAGGGGAGATGGGGTGGGATGGGGCAGTGGTATACAGGGGAAGTGGATGAAGCACAGAATAATTAAGAACAGAGCCTTGAGATAAATAGTGCAAGTTTTAATTCCCAATTTTGCCTCTTACCTAGGGCACCTTTATTAACATCTCCTGCTTCTGTCAGCCCCCCCCCCCCTTTCCACAATGGGACTCATCAGACCTACTAGGGATTGTCTATGAAGATTAAATAGCACAATTGTGCAGAAAATTAGCACAATGTTTGGAAGACACTGAATGGAACCTAAAAAAGAAAATCCTCTGCATGAGGTCACATATGACATGACAGAATGGTTTAGTCTCCAGTTCCTATATTATTTTCCTTTCATTTTTTTCCTAAGGTGATAAAAAAAAAATTCTCTGAGAGAGGCATCTGGGCATATGCATCTAATCAGAAGAGCAGATGTGGCTCTGTGCCTGTTCCTCTGCTTTCTGTCGGCAAATGCCACGTATTGTGCAGAGCAAGTTACGAATGACTCATGTCACATATGCCTGCAGCCCGCATCTTTGTTGTTATTATACTAATAACACTGCTTGCTTTGTCAGATTTTTTGAGGGAATGAAATGAGCCCCCGCATGCAAAGAGCTCAGTGTCTCTCATGTAAACGGTCCTCAACAGATGGGAGGCATTTGTCCTTCTTGGCCCCTCAGCCATTACCGCCACCAGGACTCGAACCCGGCTCCCTGTCAGGTGACTCGTAGCCATGCCCTTGCATGGCCGTGCCTCTGCCAGTCTCTCTGGCATCATGTTGACTTATGCTCTGCTAGAAATATGTGGTGTTCGGTCGCATGTTTGCAGATGACAGATCGTTAAGGAAGCACCGAGAAACTAGGGCAAATCAATACAGAGCGCAAGCGACTGAAGTCCCCATCAGGTGTTCCCATTGTGTTTACTGGTGCCGGAAGATGTTCAGGTGTTTGATTCGTGTGTTTGTTTTTATGCTAGTTCCATTAAATCAGTTTGCAGCCTGAAGAATGTTTGCCAGGCAAAGAAAGACACATGTGCCATTTAGGAGAGACCTAAAACAGCTGTTGGCTTCAGACACCTCTCTAATGTGACAGTTTTTGCTGATACTAATGCTTCTTTGCATCCTTAACTCCTGAATTTTTGTCACTGGGAATATGGATCTTTGTATGCTTTTTCCAGGCTGTATGAAACCCACCAGGGGCTATCTGCTGCATGGAAACTTGGTGTGGGCATGTGCATGTGGGCTTACGCCCTTGACAAGGGGGCCGTTTTCCCTGAGGAGGAGCTGGCAATGACTAAAAATCCAAATGGGATTCGGCAAAGCTCTGTGCCGGAGAGTTGAGGTTTTTGAATGGGACAAACTTGAGTTTCATCCCGGCTGTAGCTCTTCCTGGCAATGTGAATTTGGACTTAGCATCTCTGAGCCTCCATTTTCTCACATTTAAAGTGGGGATGGTAATAATGAATAGGATTTGCCTCAGAGAGGTGTAAATAATAAGATAAAGCATGTAAAACTCAGCCTGATACCCAACTTACAAGCGCCCGATAGCTATTAGTTCTTACTACTGTCATTACCCTTACCCTCGCCTTTACTTTGCATTTGAAGAACACTGAGTATTCAAAACTACACCCCCTAGACAAACTCTGATGCCCCCTGGGTCAAGGTTAACCCACATCGTGGCACTTGCCATGGCCCTGGGTGGTGTCCAGCCAGGACCCATAGCAGCCTAAGCAGCAGAGAGGCTACGGAGACAAATAGCATCCCAAGAGTGTGCACATCTGACGGGTACAGGATGCACAGAGCCGGCCTGCAGAGATGGGAGTTCTTTGTTCAAAAACCACACCTTTGCACTCTATTTGCATATTTATATATACTCGCATCTGTACTGCACCTCCCTCAACTCCCGTAGCCTTTGTACAAAATACCGGCCTCTGCAGAGGCTGCCCGATGTCTCAGTATCAGCACCGGGGTCTTAACCTCCCAAAGGCCTCTGGGACTTTGGGGAAGTCACTTTAGTCTGTAGGCCTCAGTTTCTCTGTTTTCAGAAAGAAATGCAGTATGTCTGATGGGTAGAAACATGTCAGTTCTGCCCCTTACTAACTCTGTCACTCTGGACAGGCTATCTGATCCCTCTAGGTTTTATCTTCCATATCCACAAAATATGGCCAGCACAATTTGCCTCATAGATGTAAGGATTAAAAGAGATAACAGACAGGCGGCGCCTGGGTGGCTCAGTTGGTTAAGCCACTGCCTTCGGCTCAGGTCATGATCCCGGAGACCCGGGATCGAGCCCCACATCGGGCTTCCTGCTCGGCGGGAAGCCTGCTTCTCCCTCTCTCAATCCCCCTGCTCGTGTTCCCTCTCTAGCTGTGTTTCTCTCTGTCAAATAAATAAAATCTTTAAAAAAAAA
>PITA01000080.1:0-42018 GCA_004023965.1 Spilogale gracilis | reverse complement strand
GATAACAGACAAAAATCAACTTAGCCTCATAAATGATAGCTCTTCCTGTTTGTTCTGTGAGTCATAGAACTTGGTTCTGTGATGGGCTGTCTTGGGCTGTTGCTGGCCCCAGATTATTCAAGTCCTTGGCGCCAGGTACCACGTGTTGCTCACTGGTTCATCCCTCCCTTGGCTCTCACGCCCATCACTAAAGTGGAGGTTAACTGATCGTGAATTGCACGGATAGCCAGCTGACCTCACACGCAGTGCTGACCTGACCCGACCCGCCTGGGCTCTTGGCCTGCAGCTGGGAGCAGTGGATACTCTTGTAAAATCTGAGGGGTTTGCCATCGTTACAGACAGTGGCTATCCCCAGAGGCATCATGCACTCACAGTTTCTTGCCAGAGTGGCAGGTGAATCACAGGATTCCTGGCGAGCAATTTCCACCTGACTGGTAGCCTCAGAGACCTATGGAGCACTCTGCCCAGCCAGAAAACAAGAATGTCCTTGGAACGTCTCAGCCAAGGTAGCCCTGCCCTGAGTCTTCGGCCTCTGTGGGTGGCTGTATCCAGTAGCTCACGGACTCTGAGACCTGGTGGCTTGCTCTTGTGCCTTACAATGAGCCAGCTGGGCCCCCCCACCAGCCAGCCGGTGCCCATGTGCCCAGCAGAACAGGCTCCCCGCCACCCCCCCCGCCCCCGGCAGGCCACAAAGGCTTTCCTAATAGACCGTGGCAGTCTCATTTGTAGACTCTATTCATCCAGCAGCCAAGAATGATCTGTCCTGATGTTCCCTCTCTCCTCCCACCCGCCCTTCCTCTTTTTCTCTACCCCCACCCCCACCCTTCCTTTGGCCCATAGAGTGATTTGTCTGTGTTATGGGTAAGCCTGACAAACCATTCCACATTAGCAGCTGAGATGTTGTTTGAAATGGGAAAATTGCTGGCAAACTGCTCCATTAGTGGTTCCAGTAACAAATACTCTCTTCCCCCAATGAAGATGAGATCGCAGAGGCACAAATTAATACGACTGTCTCCCCGACTCTGCAGCGGGGATTACTCTTCAAGATGAATGGGTTTATCTCCGCCAGAAATGCACCCACTAGATGTAGCCTCCAAGGGAGCCACTTCCACCCGTCTGTTCCTTCTGCTCCCGCTGTCCCTCCCTGCACACACTTTTTTGTGTGTCTTCCCAGCTGAGGGGTCGGGGAGATCCATGCCAAATGAGGAGATGAGAAAAGGGAGCTGGACGAGAGGGGGAGGTCGAGTCCTTAGGTGAGGCCCGGGCATCACTCATCACCTCTAACAGAGGGCCCTGCCTCCTCCCACTCAGTCCTGTGGCCCACCACGCCGGTTCTCGATGGCAGGAAGTCATCTGAGAGGCGAGAGAATAAAGCACTGAGATGCTCGCTTGCTCCCTACGGCCCCTTTCCTTCAAGGAAGCTCTGGGTCCTGGGCCTGTAGCATTTCTTGTCATTCTGGAGTCCTAGGAGAGGAAGCCCTTCAGGAAAGTCCATTAGGTGGTAACTCCATGGATTCTAGCAGCAGCCCTAGGGGGGGATGGTGGTCCAACTGGGCCCCCTAGAGTCCTCAGGGTGCCAGGGAGCCAGTTTGATGGCTGTCAGGCTGGGAGCCTAAAGACCTGAAGGCCGTTTCTCTAGCACATTAGAACAGCCCATTGAAAACCCCAGAAACAAATGTTAAATGTTATGTATTGTATATTGTCCTCCTGAAACTAATAAGTCAGTTATACCTTAATTAAAAACCAAACCAGAAGCGAAGTCAGCCCTTGTCATTTCTGCCTGGCCAGTACCCCTGCCCCCGTGGCGAGGGAGGGGTACGGGGGGGGGTGAGTCTTTAACTGAAAGGTGACATGCTTCTCTGGCAGAGGGGCCCTGCTGGCCCACAGGCCATTTCTTCTTTTTCTCTTTATCCCTTTGGCTTCCAGCACTCTGGTGCTACAGATTTTTAAAAGAAGACCTCTGCCTTCAAAGACAGCTTATAACAAGCAAGAGCCAGAATCCTCAATTACTTTTGTAATTTTTCCGGCAGCTGTTAGATCCTGGGATGGGTGCTCCATCCAGCAGAACCTGAGTCTCTGGCTTTCTCATGGTGTTCGCCTGCTGTTCTGGACACAGTAGGAGGTGCTGTGGGATGAGAGGGGGCATCGCGTCCTCACGGCCCTCAGCCGCCGCCTGCTGACAGGGGGGCAGTTAACCGACTCTGCTCTGCTCTGTCTCGCAGACGCCTGGAACAGAACTCCATCAAATCCATCCCTGCTGGAGCCTTCACCCAGTACAAGAAACTGAAGCGAATGTGAGTTTCCCTTGGGGAGAATGGAGGTTGATGTTTTCACGTGGGGGGTAATGTGTCCTGTGTCGTGGGCAGCCTGCCCAGTGGACAGCGTGCATCGCGTTCTTCCTGGAGAGTTCAGTGTCAGACCTGGAATGCTGTCTGAGATCAGGGGGTACAGCTCAGGAGTGTTGCTTTCAGATGGTGGGGTATACAGATTTATTCACCTCAGAACTGCGGGGGGGGGTCTCTCCAACTAGAGCAAAGTAAAATTATCTGGGTGAGAGGTGGAGCTCAGTTGGCTGAAACCCCCTACCACCATTTTGATTGTCCTCGCTTTCACCATGTGGACCTGAAATGGGAGGGTCAGTAATGCTGGGATGGTGGGCTCATATCGGGCCACAGCACCCTAACTGACATGCCCACAGCCGTGCGCACACTCATCTAATGAAGACCGAGTGTCTGTCCCGTGCAGGAACAGCAGGGCCTGTGGACAGCACGTGTGCCAAGACCAGGTCGGCTCTCGGGGAGCTTATGTACCTGAGTGGGAAAACAAATACCAGAAACAGGTAAGGACTAGGAAGTAAAACAAAGGAAGGGCCCACAGAGGCCTCTCGGTGCAGGTGACCCAAAGGAAGGATGAGAATGAGGAGCTCTCAGGAGAGAGCAAGTGAAGAGCCCTGGGGAATGTATGCCAATGGTTTGCAGAGCAGCAAGGAGGACGGGAGGGTGAGGGAGACAGCGGTGGGGGTTGGAGAGGTAAGTATGTAGGGGCCAGATCCTGTGGGCCCTTTAGACCATGGTAAGGACTTTATATTCCTTCTATGTGAAATAAGAAACCTTGGGCCCTTCCTTATCCTCCAACCACATATACCTTGCCTGTGATTATCTGCACCATCCCCATTACCACTGCACCCAGGATCACTGCCGCCACCGTATCCTATCAATCCCTGGGTGACAGCACTGCTGTTCCTTCCCTACCACAGCGCCACTGACAGCATCATGCACCATGGCCCTCATCCCCACCACGGTAGTACCATCACCATCATCACCCCTCCCCAGCCCATGACTGCCCCGGGTCCTGCTCTGTGAGTCACTCAGACCAGCGTGCTTGGAAGGAAGGCTAGTGGGATTCAGAAATGGCCTGGCCATTGCCAGTATAGATATTAAGAATCTGGGAAGGAGAAACCTTTCCCTTTTCTGGGCTAAGAAATCATCATAGTTCAGTAATCAAAATGCTGTTTTCATCCCCGTTACTTACCCTCTCTGGCCCCCACAGAAGAAGAGAGAGCAGGTAGAAATACGCACCTACTTGATCTTGCGCCCTTCCACTGAAGGCTGATTCATCGGTTTCCCTTGAGTAGGAGGGCCTCCATTAAAGAGGTTAAGTGTCTGCTGACTCCTTTTATGTTAAAAATAAATATCCCCAAGAAACAGTGGCATTGGTAGGCTTTACCCTTGGATCTTGGGAAGGCAACTTCCCATCTCCCTGGAAATCCAAACCAAACAAGATTTTCTCCTGGTACAATTCCAGAAGTAGAAACCAACATAATGAGCCAGCCCTAAGCACATACTTTTTTCCCTCCCCTTGGCAGCATTCTTGCTGGAGGAGCTATATAAATATAGGCCTTAATATTTAAAACCTTGGGCCATTAATCTCCTGGTCTCCCTGCTTCCCCAACTCACTTCATACCCCCCCCCAATTCATTTTTAAAGCCTAGCTTGATTATGCAGCCAGATAGTAATTTCAGTGAAAAATGACAAGTTCAGTCACTACCCCAACCTATATCTCTTGCATGATTTAAGTTACTGCTCTAATTTTTTGTGAAGTCCAGGTAATTTAGAGCTTGGCTATGTTTTACTGTCCTTTCTTCATCCCATTGGAGTTGCCATGATCTGTGCATTCAAAATTCATAAGATCTTTTCAGTCACGACCTGGGAAAGGAATTTAATTTTTGATCACTTCTGATGCTACTGATATTTATTATGATGCCATTTTCCCCCCAAGGAGATGGCGGTAGGGAAGAGAGCCCACTTAAAAATTTCTTCAATTAACAGAACTTCACAAACCAAGACTGCAGTATGATGGCTGGGGAGAACTAGGTCCCCTGGTGAGAATGGATTGTAAAACTCTGTGTGAATTTCTCCTAGATGTACATGACCACTCTCTCTAACAGAAAGAAGTTTCCCCTCAACTAAGCATGAACCTTCTCTTATCTCTAACAACAACAACAACAACAACAACAACAACAACAACAACAACAAAAGAATTCTCCTGGAAATGAATGACTTTGTCCCTACTTCCTGTGACCGGCTTAGTATAAAAAATACTTCCAAGTATCACCGTAGAGAAGCCATTTATGAGGAGAGTGGTAGGCACTAGAGAGAAGCCCCTGGTCTTCCAGGGCTAGTTAACTGTGGGTGCTGGCAAATGGGGGCTGCAGCTGTGTGGTTTGGCCAGAAACTTGTTCTTTCCTTTCCATTTCCCGTTTCTTCACTCTTAGGTAGAGTAGGGTCCCACAGGTGCCAGCACTTGCTAGAGTTTCCCGACTATATTCCCCACTCTGACCCTTGCCAGCAGAAAACTTGCCACCTTGGTTCTGAACCATCTAGAAAGTCCACTGCCTCTTAGCCATCCAGTTTGTAAGCTCTGAGGCACTGGGGTATGTCTGAGCCCAGCCAGACTGGAAAACACAGAGACCTGAAGGATGACCCTGGGACCATGTGCAGGGGAGTCACTGGAGATGGGCTACACATGCAGATTTCCAGCCGCCTTCCCCCTGCTGGCCAAAGCAGACTCCTCGGGGGGTGCACTTTAGTAAACACCCTAGTGATGTTTGAGAACCGCAGACTCACGGAGTTAGCTCAGGGCCACCAGCCGTGGATCGGGAGGGGGTCAAGCACGGAGGTCAGTGAGTGGCAGCAGCCTTCCCCAGCCTGCCTGCTATCCAGCGCCCCTGCCTGTGCATCCATCGTTATGAAGTGAGGGGAGACTTGAGGTGCTAAATACATAGCCGTGTCAGGTCACCTGTGGCTCTAGGTCCTTCAGCTTTCCAGGCTGCCGTTTGTTTTCTGCAGAACTAAGAACTAGGATAAAGTGGCCACCAGAAACAATCCAGCTAAACTAGCACCTGTCCGCTTGTGTTCCCCATCACCTCCAAGACCCCAAGACATCCCTCCCGTACTACAGAGAGGAGTGCTTCCGAAAGGCTAGCGGGAGCCCCAACACCACTGGGCCCTGATGAGGCTGAAGCAGAGGCCCCGCCCCCAGCCCTACGTTCCAGAACTTCCTCCCACAAGTTGGAGGTCCAAGTAGCTTGAAGGGATATCCCATGATCAGGAAAACAGAACAGAACCCCCAAACAAAACAAAACTCCAGGCTCACTCAGCGGTCTGATCTGAGCAGAGATGCAGCAGGCTGGCCTGACGTGCCTCGCGAAGCAGGCAGACCGAGGGGGAGCAAGAGGAAGATAATCCAGGGCATTTGCTTGTTAAGACCCTTATACCAAAGTGGAGCACTGAAGAAAAGCCTGGTATAAAATGACGAGTTTGTGAGCACAATCTGCGGATTTGTGAGAGACGATCTTGCCAGCTAAAGGGATCAGCTCCACCGCTGTGCCTAAGAAGCCTTAACCTGGGAAATATCTTTCAACTTACTGGCTTCGGAACCAGGGAGGGAAGGGAGCAGAGGCCTAGGAAAGTTGGCCTCGCGGCCCTTTGAAGACTATTAGAGGGAGGGAGAAACAGACCCCTGGAGTGTGCTTCAGAGGCTGGGGGCGGGGTGTCTGGCTTCGCCCTCCAGGCAGTTGCTTAAGAATCTACTTAGATGTGCTTTCTTCTCCCTTAGTCCCTCATCTCCTTTTTGACCCTCCAAGACCCCAGCTCTCTCCCTCTCCTACACAAAAGCAAAGACCCATTGATTTATTTTATTAAAGGAAAAGAACTGGAGAGGTATACTGTCTCTGGAAATTGGAGCAGCTCACCTTCCAATGACAGGAGTCCAGGAGCTGAACTCAAGCTAAAGACTCAGAAAAAGTCTTCCGCTTCAGTGAGGTGCCATTAGCGAGAACTAGAGGCTGGACGCTTAGAACCCGCTGGGATGCAGGAAAGGGGCAGCCTCTGTGCCCCGAGGAGGAGCCAGGTCAGGGCGATTCCTCTTCACCAGCATGGCCAGGATGGCTGCCTTCCATCCCACAGCCTCCCATGCGTCCAGGCGTCATCCCCACCCCTGGCCTTATCCCTGGGTTTGCGCCCATCTGAGGAGCAAGATGTCACTGCCAGTGACAAATTCACGTCTCAGAGCCATCCCATGAGAATCTCATGTGCATCACGTGACCTGGAGGGCGCACCGAACCAGACAGAGACTTAAGTCATTGCACAAAACCTCCTTTCAGGTCAGGAAGGAAAGGTCACTGGGGAAGTGAAATGACTTAGGACAATATGGGGAAGGAAATCAGCATTAGCCGAGGCGCACGACAAGAAGAGGATACAGGCCAGGGCTGGCCTGCGTTTGGGTGAGGCCAGCTTCTGCTGCATTCGTGCTGTAATTGTCCGGTAATGCCACAAGGCCCTGACGTGCCTGGGTGCCATCTTCCTTACAAAGGGAAGGCTCACATGGCAAGACCATATGTGGGTAAACATTCTTTGAAAGCAAGAAGAGTGAAACAAATATAGCCTATTTCATCGAGAGACAGTTGAACTTAAGAGTCTTTAAGCCTTTTCTCTTGTATTATGAATAAATACACTGATTAATTCTCATCATTTTAAATATCTGAAGTGCTTGATTTACACCTACAAATGACCATATCACACCTTGGAGCTGTGTTCTCAGACTTTCCGTTAATGTTTTTTAGAGACATCAGCAAGAATCAGATATCGGACATTGCCCCAGATGCCTTCCAGGGTCTGAAATCACTCACATCGCTGTAAGTGGGGAGCAGAGTCGCGGCGGCGAAGGCGGGGGGGGGGGGCAATGGGAGAGGGGTGTGTTCATACTTTTCAGGAGGTGTTTATCAAGGCTTTATGTTCCTTTACACACTTGTGGTAACCTGGTAAAAGAAACAAATATGTCTTCAGGGGAAATTGATCTTGGGGAATATTTCTACAACCAAATGCATTATTTTTATTGATTAAGTGCCCAGCAGCCTTTCCAGTTATTGGCTTCTAATTCAAATGCACCTTCTGCTCGACCCACACTTCCCCCGCCCTCCTGTGTGCCTCAAAAGCGCTCTCTAGGGAGCTGGAGGAACAGAATGGTAATGCATGTTTCTGATCCGTGTGCCCATTTCGCCCATCTGTGTAACCTTGTCAAGGGAGAAGCTGATCTTCTTCCCCTGGTTTTCAAGTTTTTTCCTCCAAACCAACCTCATGGCCTTTTTTTCTGAGTAAGCATCCACCCCATCCTGGAAGGCCTTCTTTTCTTGGACTTCAAAACCCTAGGGCAGGCCCCAGTGTGGGGCCGAGGCCTCACCCACCAGGGACTCAGAGAGCCACGGGGCAAGAAGGCATGGGGCTTGGTCCTGATTCTGTCTGTGACTCACCATGTGGCATGGGGGATGCCACTTGAGTCTACTGTATACTTTCCCACCAGACAACATGGGGACAGTGCTGTCTTTACATTCAGTGGTTACCAGGATCGAAATAACTGGCAGTACCTTTAGATGTTCAGGGGTCTCGCATGGTTCAATCCTCATGAGAGCCTCAAATATAGACTTTATCCTCATCTCTTTTTTACAGTAGAAGGAATCAGGTGACCTAAGTTCTACATAGACAGGAGTTTTTTATCTGTTTTGATCCTGGCTGAATCTCTGGCACCTCAAACCGTACCTGGAGCATAGTAATTGCACAAAATAAAGTCTGTCAAATAAGTATAATTATCCGAAGTCCACAACTGGGAGAAGCAGGATTTGAACCCAAGCAGTGCGACTCCAGAACCCATGCTCTCAATCCCCGTGAGATGCTGCCTCCCCAGATAATGTGAAAAATACACTCTAAGACACAAGAAAACTATCATCAGTTGATATTATTTGTATCATTTGATGATCAGCCCCCTGAGTTGGAACGAGGATGCTCAGAGCCCAGCCATCAATGCTTTGCTTCTCTCTGTAACCTGGTTGCTTAATTTATGAGTAGGCAGGTAACAAGATACACATTTCCCACACCTGGCCTTATCCCACTGGGAAGGGGCTGAGGACAGGGGAGTCTCTTGATTCAGGCATTGCCTGCTGCTTGCAGAGTAAATTAGTTTCATTTATCGAATAGAACATCTGGCTGGATATCAAAGACAGGATTGTATGTGAGATTAGTGTCTGCTTATTGTGCTGAAGATCACAGAGGAGCAGAGAGAGTGGCTGTGTACTGCTGGGATCCTATCCCTACCCCCACCCTCCCATACCCCTTATTTGGTAATGGAACTTGGGCCCAATCTGAGGACTCTGAGATGCTTCTGGTCCTGCAGGAGGAGAAAAAAAAAAACAAACTCAAAATCTGGTTACCAAACATGAAACTGGCATCCCACTGCACTGGCCAGTTTTGAAATACACTGAGGCCGTAAGAGGAGTGCCCCCTTTCCCTCTAATTTATGCATTCATCCATTCAAGTAGATGCCACTGAGCACATAGCATATGGCAGTGAACTTGGAACGCAAACCTACCCAACCCCAACTCAGGAGTAGCCAAGCTGAAGGCAGGAATGCCTTGCCCTTACTCATCCATTTATTCTTTCGGCAAATACTGTGCTAGGCCCTGTCAGCTCTCAGCCCTAGAGACCCAGCCATGAGCAACGCACACCACACACATGGAGCTGACATTCAAGGGAGCTGAGAGGTGAAGGCACAGAAAAATGTTTAAATAAATGAATATGTAAGTAACAGAACGTGACGTAATGAAAAGTGATGAAGAAATAAAAACAGGGTGACTGGTGGTGAAAAACATTAAAATATTCAGGAGAAGCTTCCCAAAGAAGGGATGTGTGCCCTCAAACCTGAAAGGTGGGAAGAAGGCATTTGAGGAAGGATTTGAGGACAAAGCCAGGTGGGTCTACACTGAGACTGCCCCAAGGTAGCCCCACAGCCCTCTTCAGGCTGCTGGAGAGTGGTTTCGACCCACTAGGTTCGGGCTGTCCCATACGGAGGATGATGGGTCATATGAGGATGTCCCGCCCCAAGTCCCTCCTTCCACCCCCCACCAGCTATTGCTCCACCAGAAGCTGTGACATCAGCCGAGACGAGCAGACAGTGACGCTGGCACAGAGAGCAGTGGGACATTAATATGAATTACAAATGTGAGCCTGAGCCATCATGCTGACTTTTATTTACTCATTAATTTGTTGAAACATTAATGAAACACACCCGCTGGCTAAGTGAGACACTATTTTTTCCTGGTGGTGTCTAGAAAGTAGGGGGTTTGGTTTATCGCTCCCATTTACTATTGCCTCACCCTAATATTTTGTCTCCTCAAAGATGTGTAACAGCCTGGATTTGCAGTCTGAGTGGGGATTGAATACTGCACTCATTCAGTATACTTCAGGGCCCAAGAGGGAATTGAAAGGAAAAGAACAAAAGAAAAAGGAAGCCCTCCTTAGCTCAGTTTCCTCTGGACCAAGAGAAGCAGGCTGTGCCAGGGGTGAGAGCAAAGAGAGAAGAGTGGTGTCTTTGGCACCTATGCAGAGGGACAATCGGACCCCCTGGGCACAGAGCCCCAGAGGCTGACCATAGAGGTCTTCCCAAGTCCCCCTTCTCAAAGTTTCCAAAGACCAGACCATGAATAGGAGACACAGTGTGAGGGACCCTGTAAGACTGACAGAGAAAGGAGTATAAGAATTCAGAGTTTCTTGGTTCCTGGAGCTCCAAGATGGGCTGGAGTACAGAGGCCATCGCCCCGAGGTCACAGTTGCTTGCTGTCCACTGTTTCCTGACTCGGCAGTCCCCGTGCCATCTGGAGAGGACCCCAGATACCCAAAGCCCTGTCTGGATGGATGATTAAAGAACTCAGCTGAGGAATTCCTAGGATGCAATGGGATATTAAAAGGAAACATTCTATAGGCTGGGCTCAGCCTGATCAATACCCATTGAAGACAAGAAGGCGCAGGGCTGGCCAGCTTCCCACATATCTTATTTCTTGCAGAGGAGTGAGTCATATTAGGCGCTCAGGGAGACACTGTAAAGGGACTGCTGCTCCCTGTTGTGGATTATTTATTGAACTGGGCTGCCCAGGAGTGAAACGGGATAGAGCCCATTTCTCCTTGCCTCCCACACAGCCTGCTTCTCCAGCCCCTGGTGGGGCTACTGCCCCACTGATGAGGAGGAGGGGTGAGGCCAGCCAGAGGAGGAGATGCTCGGAGAAACCCCACCCACCCACTGGGGTTGGCTGAGGAGGCATCCTCTACATGAGAGGGTCCCAGTGGCCTTGCCTCCACAGTGACTGCTTTCTTCTCTGCTCTTTTGCAGGGTGCTTTATGGGAACAAGATCACCGAGCTTGCCAAGGGACTGTTTGATGGGCTGGTGTCCCTACAGCTGCTGTGAGTAGGCCCCTTGTCACTGTATATGTCTCCCATACTCTTTGCAGGTTCTTCTCTGCAAACTTTGAGCCATGCTTTATACAGTTCTTTTAACTTTACATACACCAAAAGGAAAAAAAAAAAAAAATCTGAGCTGTCCACCCCACACCTCTGTCACCTCTTTTTGGTGGAAAGAAAGCCAGGGAGTTGGCAGAGGGAGGCCAAAGTCAATATAAACAAATCTAAACCTAAATCTACAGCTCAGGAACCTGGCCTGGGTGTGAATCACTTACCATAGATCTGGGGGCTCAGAATGAAGCCCGAGTTAAGTCCTACAAGGGGGATTACAGGAGTGTGTTAGGAATGCAGGGAACTAAAACAGTGACACACCGTATTGCAAGAAAGCTGAGACAGAGCTGCTGACGGGCATGCGACCTTGAAGAAGGGTGGGGTGGGGTGATGAAATAATTACACAGAAGAGCATAATCAGTCACCGGTGTGACTCTGTCTGGGGGAAGATGTGGCTGAGGGGGAAAGTGTTTATTTAATTTAAAGGAAGATTTGTCGCCTCGAATTTTAAGCTCTGGGATTATTTATTTGCATTTATTTCATTCTGGTCATTTGAGCGTAAATGTTTGAAGAAGATAATTGAACTCTGATGTGGAGAGGAACTTGGCTGGTCCTGTGTTTTAAGATTTTATGATGGGAGTGAGTTATCTCTGGTCTGTGATGAGGTGCATGTGCGGTGGGTGTGGGTGTACATGTGTGTACACACACTTCCTTGCCCGCTCGGTGACCGTCACAGTTCCTGGGAGTGTGAGGGGTTGATCTGGAGTATCCTGGGAGCAGCGGAGAAGACCGAGGTCTCAGAGAGGTAAATGACTTGCCCTCAGCCACACAGCAAAATCGTTGTGGAGACTGGAGAAGGCGCTCGCCCTCTGAGTAGAGGTGTGCATCTGAGGGCCGATGAGGGAGGGAGGGTGTCCATGTGTCTTTGTAAAACCATCTCCCAGTCACAGGCAGTGAGGAGGGGGCCCCCCCACCTCCCCGGGTGCAGCGAAGCAAAGCTGCAGCGGGAGTTTGCAGACCAGTGAGTCAAGCTGGTCTCTGGCTGGAAGGGAGGCCAGGGGCAAAAGTGGAGAGAGGAAGGTCAACAATACTTTCTCAGGGTGATGCCCAAAGACCCTTCAAGGAAGAGGAGGTGAGACTCTTTCTCAGTCTTTCCCTTCCCACATCTCTACTCCCTACCCTTCCCTTGCCCGTGCAACCCGGGCTAGGTCTTCCCAGGACAGCGCAGTCGGGGGCGTCATGCCCGGCGGCTGTCCGGGCAGCTCTGGCGTCTATAAGCAGTCAGGTTTGTTTCAATGAAGCCGAAAGCAAGGGAAAGAAGGCTCCGTGTTTTTTTTTCTCTCCATCTCCCCTCACCTCGGTCTCTACGTCTGTCTCACTCTGTGTCTCTGTGGGCAGATGGGTTTCAAGGGTCCCAGCCGTCAGGTGAGCCTTGAAGGCTGTTCGTTACAGTGACACAGGAGGGCTCTGCAGGGGGCTGGGCGTTTCACAGATGGCCTTCTTTTGCTTGTAGCAAAGAAATTGTAAGTTATAACCATCACCGGAAGGCTAGCTAACTGTAGCCATTGGTCCCTGGACAGAAACAGAAACTAACTTGGGCCTTGAGGTAGCTTTGGAGGTGTTGTGTTCCACCAGGCTGCGGTGAACATCCTTTTACAATCTGCGTGTCTGGTGTGGACGGGAAACTGTCCTTGCAGACAAGGACAGAGAAGAAAACTAGCACGCATGGAAGCGCCTAGCCCAGGGCATGGCTTGCTGCAAAGATCAATAAATGCACGGGGGGAGGGGCAGGAGGTAGTGAGTGCATGTCTTTTAAAAAAGGAAACGTCTCCCACCTTGGAGCTGACAGCAGTGACGATATTAATAGAACTCACAGGACTTTGCATGGACAGGGAAGGCAGCTCTAGTTCAATCTCACCAAAATTTTGAGCAGATGGGATGGAGTAACTGGGAGTAAAGACAAAGCATCTCCCATCACATGCGACCAGGAGTTGACACACAACTTCGGCACGCTTGCTTTCCAGAAGGAAGCAGCAACTGCAGCCCGTCATTGGGCTTTGACCTGCTGCTGAGCAGTTGGAAAGCATGTCCTGATTAGATCTAATTTAGCATCCAGCCTACTGTAGATTGGATTTCTCCTTGTTACACTGGAGACACTCTGATAAGAAGGCTCTGATTAGAATACCCTGGTAGTCTGGGTAATTTCCTCTCCTTTGACTTGAAGGCTTTTTGCGAGAGGTTTGTGTTTATTTTTCTCTCTCCGTTTCTCAAATTATTGGTGCATCACAAAGCTAAGCTGTCTCTACCGTTGAAGTGATCTCAGCTATTTCCTTTCTGGTACTTGTCATGAGGTTGCTGGTAGCGAAGTGGGTACAATGATTTGTCCTGCCTGCACCCCCTTGTCCCATTTCTCCACATTTTTCAGCCATCCCTCCAAATTTGCCCAATCCCTGGGTTGTGCTCCTGGGTCATTTTCTTCATAGCTTTGTTCCAGCAGATGGCCAGCACTAGGAGGAGAATAGCTCAGGCTTCAGAGTTTCTCAGAGCCTGCCACCAATGGGTCTACGTGGGAACGTTTCAACAGTCCTAAGAGTGACCCCCTAAACCTGACGCCCTGTGCTCTGGGTATCAGCCGCAAAAGAGTCACCTCCTTTAGTTTAAGTCCCAAAATCTTAGAGGTCAAAGGAACTTCGGGGCTCCCAGCACAGTCTCCTACCCAGCTGGTGCAGAAACCCCTCCCCCATGCCCTCTATGACAAATTCAATCTGTTCTTAACAGTGGTGTTTGCGATACATCATCACCATGTACTGAGAAGGTTAGGAAGTTCTTTCATATACAAAACCTCAGTGATGGCTTCTGGGAAACTCAGAAAAAGGCTATTCTGCAAAGTCTTCGGATGTTTCAAAATAACTAGTATGTTTCCCTGTAATTCATCTCAGACACATAAACTGATCAGAGGGAGTGTGTGGTGGTTTACCAGTTTCCCTCCTTAGAACAGACCTCTGGGGAGCAAGTCCAGCCCCCACGGAGACCGGAAATATGTTTAGAGACTCCCTCCTAAACCGCTGAGAACTCAAATATCCCACATGAAGACCTCAGAAATGACGGTTAGGACAGGATATGCCACTGCACACATGATCCCAACTCCAGGGGTGGGCGCAGCTGGGTGACCAGAGAGGTCACCTGTCCTCTTCTCCCAGGTTGCACCTGTCCCCTTCCTCACCAGAAACTTAGAGTCAGAGCTTAGGATGATCCTGTTCCCGTTCATCCCCCTGCCTACCCAGGTCCCTGGGTTCTTGGGACATCAGCCAGTCAAGTGCCCCCAGATCCCTCTCATTGTAGCTCAGAGGTCAACCTCTCCCAAAGCAAGAAAAGCCATCAGCATGTCTCTAGAACCATCACTTTCTCTTCTGATGGGCAGCTGCAAGCTGTGCTATTTCAGCTCCCCCCAGGAAAGAAAAAGCCTTCATTTATTGCATAGTCTGCATAGAAAAGCCACCTGAGTGGGGTGGGCTGTCACTGAGGCAGAAGCTTTCATGTCAGTACTGGCCGCGATCGATGTTAAGCTTGCCCCAGGAGGTCGTAAGCCAAACCAGACAGTCTTTGGGCTGGAATAAGTTAAGACAACTCAGGCACCTGTTGTTTGATTTTCTTGGAAGGCAGACAAGACCATTTGAGAGTCTTGGAGTTTGCCAAGGAACATGCCAATTATAGGGCAGTAAGCAAAACTTCACTCCCGTAGCTCACTTTCCCTCACCAGCTGTTTCTCAAGTAATATTACTGCTACTAATAGTAGCCGCTAACATTTACTGACTACTTAATATGCTCCAGAGCCTGTGCTAAAGGAATTTGATCTGCTTATAGGCTTCTATAATCCTTGCAACGATGCTAAGAGAAAGGTATTGTGGAAAGGCCCATTTTATGGATGAGGAAACTGAGGCACTAAAGGGTTAAGCAACATGGCCATTGTCACTCAGCATGTCCGTGGCAGAGCATTGGCACCCAGGCCGTCTAATTCTGGAGTCCATGCCAGAGACTTCTGCTTCAGCAAAGCAGATCTGCAGAGCTAGTTTGGGATCTATGGAACATTCCTCACTGGCTCACACCGAGGAGGAGGTGTGGCTGAACTGTGTCTAGTTCCTTTGGCTATGCCTCAGTATCAGTCCTGGGCTGCTGCCTCCCTTGGACTTCCTGCTCCCTTGACATCCCACTAACCCTGTAAGAGGGCATGAAAGGGCTGCTTGTCTTTAAAGACTGGGTCGAGGCAAGATGATGAGAACTCTCCCCCCCCAGGAGAAGCAAATTTGCTTTGTGGTATACTTTTGAGAGGACTTCTCCCCTTTCCTGGGTACCTAGGGCTTCCCAAGGAAGGCCATCAGAGAGACTGTAAATCTGGGGCCGTCCCTTGTGTGGTCATCGAGTGAATGACTCACCCTCCTTAAAGGACCAGTCAGCAAGTGGGAGGCAATAGAAAGGCGAATGACCACCCTATTTGCCGTTAAGGAAGAGAAGGAGCAAGCCAGGTCCCACGAGGGGAAGCCTTCGATCTCCCGAGAGCAGGTGATGGATTCCCTGCCTGGTCTCTCAGAGTCTCCGCTTCCCTCTGCTTGCACACTCTTCCTAGAGTTGTCCTATGTCTGTGAACTCCGGTGAGATTCTGATTCTCAGGCCCCCTGATGGCATTGCTACACTTGCAGCTTCCCTGGCATCAGGAATCACCATGACAACCCACAGCTGGTGACCAGCAGTGCAGCCATGCTCAGAAGAGAAGGCAAGAGTCCCTTTTGTCTTTAGTTGGGCCTGGGAGGGCTCCTTCAGTTTCCTCTCATGAGTGTTTAGCCCCGCATGGCCCAGAGCAAGACTGGACAAGGTTAGAGTTTCTTGACCTCATAGCCCCAGGCATCACCAGGCTCCTCTCCATGTCTGGCTGCAGTAGGTTCCCAAAGGTCATGGTAAATCCCCCACATTGTATGGTAAGAGTGAGAGCATAATATTTGTTCTAAGATGAGAGAGTAGGATAAAGAAATTCAGGATGATAGAAGGTTAATTCTAGAGAAATATTTAAAAAAAAAAAAAAAGGAAGAGATCAATGAGGGAGGTTTGACTGTACGCTGCAGCTTAATCAGGGATCCAAACTATCTCCCCAAATTAGTGTCCTCACTAATAGTTTAGGCACATGTGTAATGGTGGTAAATACTTTCAGGAGAGAACTCTTTCAAGAAGGAGCCATAGAAAGGGTTATGCCAGCAGTTGTTGGTACCATCCTTCCCCTCCTGTGAATCTGCTTCTGAGGGTTTACAAAACAGAACCTGACTCCCAGCCTTGCGTTAGGAAAAGGAGGCTCCACAAAGCAGCCCCCGCCACCACCCTCCATGGCAGGAGCCTGGACCTTCTTCCTGTCCCATGGTCTTTCCTTCAAGGGCTTCGCTTATTTTCAGGAAGGGGGTCACTATACTCTTTCTTGGTACCAGTTTTCTGAGAAACCTTGTACTGTGGGGTCCGGAATGTGTGCATGGCATTTCCTGCAAACACCCCAGAAGCAGGAGGAATAATGTCACCGCTGTCTTCCACAGACCCCTGGGCAGGTGTGGAGAATAGGAACACCACCCAGAATGTTAGCTCTGGGCCACTGAATCAACACGTGGATGACCATTTATCAGTAAACCCGACCCCAGGTGTTTGTGTTTTCCAAACCTTGCAGCAAAGGCCTGTAAGCTCCATGGGACTCTTCCCTGAGAAGACGTGGGCAAGGCCAGGAGCAAAGAAATGGGGTCTCTGTGGCCTTCTGCCCCACTGGCCTCGTTAGGGAAACTGGGTGTGATGGGTCCTCTTCACCGATCAGGGCAGACCTCATCTCCCTCCCATGGTTCTTTTTCCTGTGCTACGTGACCCTTGAAGGAATGAAGCTTCCAGCTGTTCCCCATGTTGAGAGCAGCTGCAACTGCTGTGGCCAGGCCCGCCCAGGTTCCCTAGCAGAAGGACTTGCATCACGAGGGCCCTCCTGAGCACAGACTCAGTTATTTCACCCCCCACCCCCAAATACACACACACACACACACACACACACACACACACACACAGAGAGAGAGAGAGAGAGAGAGAAACTCCAGCTCGTTGGTTCTCAGTGGCTTGTTTCCAGACCTCTTCTGAAGGCAACAACTCTGGAAAGGATTATCTTTTAGCAGCGTTGTTATGTTGGTTAGTCAGTGGACTGAGTGCTAATACCTCTTGACACAGAACATATGTGGAAGCTGAACATGCTCCGAGAAGAGGGCTGGCAGAGTGCTCATTAGGGCTCACACTTAGAAATAAATTTAGAAGGTGATGTCCATGTGCACCCACTCCCAGATGTGCCACTCTCCTTAATCTCCTCTGAGGGAGCATGGCTCTTTTTGTTTTATTTTGTTGTAGAATCATCACTAAGTTCATAGGAGTGGCTATGGAGAACGTACTGCCACCTTGTTCCACAAGCATTAGGTAATTCCCCAGGTCCCTTAGTGGCCATCAGGGTGGCATCATAGGTGGGAGTAAAGTCTTTGGGCTAAGATAGCTTGGATCCACTTCTCAAGCTATACTTACAAGCTGTGCAAGTTTGGTCACTGGGCCTTAAGGCTTCTCTGTCTCAGTGGTGTCATCAGTCATATGGAGATGGCCCTCATCCTGCAGGGCAGTGCAGAAATTCATGAGTTGGTATTTATAAGAGGTTTGGTGGGTACTGGGCCATGCATTGCACTTGTTGCCTGTTAGGTCATGTGTCCCTGCTCTTCATCTGGCCTGACCATCTCAGCCCCTCTCTTCTTTTGCTTATAAGACCTCTGAGGCTCTTTGGGAGTCAGATCTTGGAGCAGGTGGATCTGGGAGGAGGTGGCCCCAAAAGATGGTTGGATATGCTTTAGGGGGAGGTATTTATGAACATGGTATGTCCCCAGTCCCTGACTCCCTAGGTCCAGCAGACCAAGCTAAGATATACTTAGGAGATCAAAGTTTTTAGTTTGAGGCAAGCTGAAGCATCTCATCTTGCATGAGAGAGGCTGTTGTCTCTGCTTTATCTCTGCCCCCTGATCTGCCCAGGGTAGAGTGAGAATTCAGGGGAGCCATGCATACTAGCTCCCAAATCAGTATGTGGTCAATGGTCGCTGAAGGTGGAAACCTTGCTTTGTACATGTGTGAGCTTCTCAGTGAAGAACTGGCCACTTTGTGCCAGTGCCAGTTTGATAAGCATCCCAAAGAGTGTCCCATCTCTGACAGCTTGGTGCCACGTCCTTCCTAAGAGTTGGCAGGATTCCTGATACCTCTACACAACCAAGAGGCAAGCAGTCTCCAGACCTAGCAAGACCCCTGTTTGCCTGGTGCATTTCATGCCCAGGTACATTTCAAAGCTAGCAAAAACAGCCACTCCCAGAGTCAAGGAAAAACCCCTGCCATTGGGCACAGAAAAGAGAGTATGGATTTTATGTGGTGGAAAGAGCTGAAATCTGAAGCCAGGCTGATGCTTCACTTACCACTTGGATGACCTTGGTCAAATCCGTCACTACTCTGACCCTCAGTCTCCTCATTGGCAAAGTGAGGACAACCTTAGTGCCACTCTGAGAGTGAAAGAAAATGTTGTGCAAAAAGTGCTTCCGAAAATGCCGGTCACAGGGCCGCTCGGAGCTGTGGTCCCTAGAGATGACACTGTGTTATTAGTATCACTTCCGCAGCAGCACACGGCTGCTCCTCAGAGGGGCGTGATGACATGGGATAGGACAGATGGAGCAACCTTGAAGGAGAAAGGGAGAATTAGTCCTTCCAGTAAAATACGGAGAAGACCTATCTTCCGGACTTCTTAGGGAAGTGGGGAACGCCATTTCAGACAGCTGCTTCCTCTCTGTTTGCTCTATCACAGTGTTGTTGTTTTTTTAACCACCCCCCCCCCCAACTCTCAGCCACATACCAGGTAGCTCAGAGGTCCTCCTGTGGAAGGCAGGTAGAACTGAATAGCTGCCAACCTTCATCCCAAAGGAGAGAGGACAGGAGGACAGGCTGTTGAATCTTGCTGGAGCTAGGGATCAGCGAGGCTGTCCCCAGCAGCTAAATCTGGATAAGCCACTTAATTTTATCTCTCCCTGAACCTGCGTGTCTTGCCTTATGGGACCAAGCATCCCAGGAGAGAATGAGTGACCAGAAGACCATGCCCTTCTGAGTTTCCATCGCTCCCGGCATCACGCGCTCTGTGCCTCATGCTGTCTTTGCCTGGTCATTCTGCCAGCGATGCCTCCCATCTTGGCACTGACATCCCATGCTAGGACATCTAGAAGCAGTAGGGAACAAGAAAGCTTTCGGGTCAGAAAAAGAAGCCTCAGTAGTTCCCATGAGTGAGGAGGATGGCCAGAGGAGTAGGCAATTCAGATACCTCTCAAGGCAGGTCAGAGTCGTCACAGCACTGTCCCTGTGAGCCTTCTCGTTATCCAATGTCCAGCATTCTCCAGAGCAGCAACTGGGCTCACTCATCTGCACAAGGATCCCCAAAATGATGCCCACTCAGGAGAGATGGGTGAAGAAACTGGTGAAAGGTAGCAATAGGGACTAGTGGAGACAATGACAAAGGGAACAGAGGTCCTCTCTAAAAGGAACGGCCATGCCATAGCCATCTCCAGGGGATGCAGCATTGCTAGAGCTTCTAAATTTTTTTCCAAAGCAAATAGAAATCTAGTGTGTGCGTGAGAGAAGGAGAGAGAGATTGATTTCCCGATTTTAAAACACTGCGAGGGTAAATAAACAGACTTACATGTGGGATGTTGTAATATCTTGTAGGGAGGGTTCTCTCCTCAGGCCAGCAGACCTCTGACTTGGTCCCTTTCCTGAATTGTTCAATATTTCCTAGCAAGTGATGGCCTCAGAAGGTCCTGAATATCAAGATTTGGAACAAATCTATCACCATGTACTTTATTTTTCTTTGTAAACAAGCAGACCAAGCACAAGCACGTGTGACGGATCCATTCCTGCCCCTGGGTGCTTGGCCCTGCTGGGTCCCTCCAGTTCTTCTCCACGGTGCCCTCCTAGGAGAGTGACCTTGACTAAAATGTCATATACAAAGCACAGGAAACTCTTGAGGCCATGCCACCGAGGGGATAGAGAGATGGGCGGGATGCATGAGGCATTCATAAAGAAGAAAATGCACTCCCCAGAGACCCCAATTCTTCTAACCACCTCTAGCATGCTCCCTGGAAACCCGTGTGACTGTATCCCAGCACACTCTCAGCCTCTGTTTTCTCACCTAAATGTGGGAGGCTAGTCCTACCCATCTGCCCAGGTTACCATGGGAACGATGGGATGCCAGGAAAGCACTTGGGAAAACAAGAAAAGTATTCTAGCCATGAGAGCTTTCCTCTGGAGGAATCTGTGTGAACCCTTGGGACCCTGCCCATTATTAGCCAGATTTAACAGGCGTTCTTCCCCCGTCACTGCCTCGGCTGCCAGCTACGCACAGGCTGCAGGGGGTCCGCTGGGAGGACAGGCCTGCAGCAAGGGAACGGGGGCACAGATGATCGCACTTCCGTAGGCAGCCTCACCGTCGCCAGCTCGAGTCCCCCTGGACCCTGGTGTCGAGGCCTCCAGAGGCAAGCCAGCCCATGACCAGTCTCCTGGGCCATGCCCCCTCGGGAGAAGATCTAAGTCAGCCTGGAGAATAGAAATTTTAAAAATTTAACATTTTTACTGGCTAGTTTAGTTCTCTGCATCCTCTCTTTCATTAGAAAGGGAATGAGAACTGATTTTACACTCGGCTAAGAGGCACAACTAGTCAGTCTAGCATCATAAAGGAAATTCTTAGGACTCAGATTTGCTTGACTTGCCAGCCCGGTTCTGGAGAACTCTCCTATTGGCCTCACGGCATCCCCTGTGCTGGACCGGAACTTTCCCAGGAAGGCAGCTTCCTTTGGTGCTGTTGTTTATTTTGTTTTGTTTTGTTTGTTTGTTTGTTTGTTTGTTTTTGATGGAGGGAGGGGTCTGAGGATCTAAAACCAGGGCAGATGGGTGCCACTTCACTGGAGTGTGGTCCCCTGGAATTGTGGATGGGGTTGGGTATATTTCTTAGTAAATGCTCATGCTGGATACTAACAAGAAAGGGAAGAAAAGAGATGTCATTTTTGCCCTCAGAGCTTACGGTCATCATAGGCGGGAGGCAAATGAGAAACAGCAACAAACATCCTAGAATCACAAACTGAGAAAAGTGCTATGAAGACAGTAAAACTGGGCCTATGGGAAACCATGGTGGAAGGCCTGGGGTCTTGCTGTAGATGAGGGGATCGGGCAGGCCTCTCCGAGGAGGTCACATATGCACCGAGATAGCAGAGTTGGGAAAGGGACTACCTGATGAAAGGGGTTAAAGAACGTGTTTAAAGGACCTGGGCCAAAACACTTAGGGGGTGTCATAAGTGGGGATACATGGGTGAGAGGAACAAGGGCAGAGGTCAGGTCATACGAGGGTCCGTCCATGTGTGTGCACATGTGTGTGTGCGCACACACGTCAAAGACAGAATACTCACCCATCAGTGTATTTTTCTGGGTGTTCGCATGTCCTGTAACCTTCATCAGATTTCCAGTGGGACCCATGGTTCAAAAGAACCTTAAGGAGTTTTCAGAGTCAAAATTGCCCGTAGTCAATCAAGGAAACCTTTAGCACAATTGTGCCCAGTGATTTTTTTGCAATTCCCAGAAGCTCTGCATTCTAAAGCAGAAAGTAGAGCACGGCGGTGCCATTTCCAGCCTTCCCCTGGAAGGCACAGGCACGGGGAAGGTTCCAGGTGATCTCAGCATGGGGCACAGCATCCCTGCTAACTGGTGTACAAGTGCCCAGATGTCTTTGGAGTTTCGGGGGCCACAGGGATGCAAGACACACACACACGCACGCACGCACACACAAACACACACACACAGTCAGCAGCAGGAGCCGTGGCTCTAAGGAGTGTGGAGTTCTGCAGCCTGTCCCCTTCGGGCACAGCCCTTGCTCCTCATGGGGAATTAGCAGGATTAGTGAGTCACTGGCCTTTCTCCTGCTTGCAGCCTCCTCAATGCCAACAAGATCAACTGCCTGCGAGTGAACACGTTTCAGGACCTGCAGAACCTCAACCTGCTCTCCCTCTATGACAACAAGCTGCAGACCATCAGCAAGGGACTCTTTGCCCCTCTGCAGGCCATTCAGACCCTGTGAGTATGCCCCCCCAGTGGCAGCATGTGCCCACGCAGCAAGTGACCCCAGACACCCAGACACAGAGGACACCCCAGAGGAAGGCCAAGTGAGCATGTCCGGGAAGAGATCTAGAAGCTGAGGGGAGGACGGCCCAGTAGCTATGCTTCTCATTGACCTCGACAGTGCACGCCCGCAGGGTTCCACACCTCGCTGAGGACTTTCTCTGTAGTCAGACCTTTAGGCCTCACAGCAACCCTCTCAGGTAGGTGCTGTTATGATCCCTCATTTCTCTGTGTGGAAACCAGAGCACAGAGAGGTTAAGTAACTTACTCGAGGCTGCATAGCTAGTAAGAAGCAGGAATTGAACAGGCAGAGCTGCAGCTCACCTCCATTCTTAACCACTGTGGCCAGCATATTCTGAGCCGGTTCCATCTCTGCTGATAGTCCAGTCCTGCGCCCCCCCACACCCTCCCCACCCTGCAAAACCAAAGCTGTGGTACAGACTCTTGGAATTTTTCCTCTCGATCTTCAGGGAGCACTTCCTCACTCCCGAGCACTGCAAGTGTTCATAAGTAACTCCATTAGGTACAAGACACCTGAGAGCAGATCTCAGCCCAGCCTGGGCCTGCCCATGGACCTGGGGCTTCTAGATACCTCCTCAGTCACCTTCCCCCCCCACCCCATCGCCAGAGGTGGCGCTGTGAAGAGTGAGGAAGCTAGACCCGTGGAGCTGGCCTGGCGACAATGAGGAGAGCGGCGATACCCGCTACTCTGTGTGGGACCCCCGCCATGTGCCAATCACCATGCCAGCTGCTTTATGTGCCTGGCATTCCTGAGCTTGGAGAAGTCAAGTCTGGGCTGCTGTAAGGACAGACCCTGAGCCTGCCCCAGACGTGGCCCATCAGAACTGGTGTGGGTCTGAGTCAAGATCAGTGGTGGGTCCTGCCCAAAGTCAGGAGAGCAGGGAGATGGTTCCCCACACACACACACTCCCAGCCAGCTGCCGGAAGCACCTGTGACCCTCTCTGGCCCACAGCAGGCCTCCCACCCTCCATCCCCCCCACCCCCCCACAAGGAGGGGCCCAGCACCAGGCAGGGTGGTGGTGGAGAGTGGCACCACGGGTCACTCCTGATCAGTTCTCCTCCCTCTCGCAGCCACTTAGCCCAAAACCCATTTGTGTGCGACTGCCACTTGAAGTGGCTGGCCGACTACCTGCAGGACAACCCCATCGAGACGAGCGGGGCCCGCTGTAGCAGCCCACGCCGGCTGGCCAACAAGCGCATCGGCCAGATCAAGAGCAAGAAGTTCCGCTGCTCAGGTAATCAGGTTATGGTGCTGGGCCCCACCTCCCAACCCAGAGCACGGCGGCCCCACAGAGGCCAGTAATCCAATCTGGAGGACAGCAAGCGCTGTGATGGCTCCTAGGGAGCATCTTTGCAAATTAAATTGGGGAAATTCAGTTAGTCCTGCAGAAAACCAATTACCTATGGATTTAAAATAAAACACACACGCACAATAAAAGCATGGGGGGTGCACAATTTCAAAAGAGACAGAACCCAGCTGGCAGCCTAGCTCCAGGGCTAGGTGGAAGCTAGGGGAGGGGCAGCCTCTGCCCATGTGTCTTTTAGAGGCCATGATTTATTTTAGTTCCCAAGGTGTGCTCCCCAAATGGCAGATAGGGAAATAAATATGTCCCAGGCTAGGCTGCAGGCAGCATGTAATCGGGGGGGGGGGGTGGCTCCCATTTCCTCTAAGACTGTCTTTGGTACAGCCCTTAGACCAGAGTTTGTTACAGATTTTACAGACATTCTTGCAGACTGACTGGTCCACCCCTGGCTAGTGCATTCTGCTTATGGAGAGAACAGCAGAAAGCTGTGCTTAGTAGGAAAGCAAGTCTTGCCCTCCAGTTTCCAAGCTCTCTCTGGAAACCTTCCTCCTGTCCGCACCTGGGAAAGATACCAGGTGTGAATGGCAGGGGAGTTCTTGGTTCACCTTGGAAGGAGAAGTAGCTGTCCTTCATCCAATAGCTAGATGAATACGCAGTTAAAAATGCTGATCATTTGTGTCAGTTGCTGCTAGAAAAAGTCACCATGCGGCATTGTGCTCCTGATGGTGAGAGACTGATAGGGTGACGTGCTGAGATGGGTTGGCACCGACCTTCACAATCTGTGTGTCAGCAAGACCCCTTCTTCTCTTCTGCCCAAGAGCATCTTATATAAGCAAGTTCTCCCAGGGAGAATGACAGCGTGGGCCAGGAGAAGACCAGCAGACAGACTTATGCCTCTTTCATGTTGTTCTTGGCCTCTAAGTCAGATCCTTAATCCATGTCTCCAGAAGGGTAAACTTCAGCTGTTTGCTTTTTCAATAGAAACTAATACCTAGAGAGGGCTTGGAGGTACCACAGGGTCTCTGTGGCAGAATGACCATGTCAATTACAAGAGCAGTTTCTGGCCAGTGAGGAACTCTGTGCTCAGTGCCTCTAGTTCTCTTTGGTTCTTCCACTAGTCAGTCCTCTGAGCTCAGCAGGAGGGGTCCCCATTCTGCAGCTGAGGGAGTCAGGTGTTTAGAGGTCAAAGGATGCCCCACAGTCATAGCAAGCCGATGGTGGAGGCAGGACCAGACCGTAGGTCTGGTACACTCCTCAGTGTCGCACAGCATGTAGAGGAGAAGAAACATTTGGGAAGGCGGTCCAACTGCTGGGGTGACTCTCTTCCACAGTCTCATAGCCTGACCCCACTCCCTGCAACCTTTTCTTTCAGTTCCTTCTTGGGGCCAGCAGCATCTCTTGGAGGAAAACCCTCTCTCGGCCCAGACGTGTCACCTGAAGTACAACCCTCCTACCCCAGGGCCTTTCTCATAACATGCACCTCTTATTCCCTCTGTCCAGTCTGTTCCTCTCCAAGTCTTTCCAGGGCTGAGTTCATTAGCTCTGACAAGCAGTTGTTTCCCAGAAGAGGGGCAGTAAGATGCAAAGGGGGACAGGGCACCACCTGCCGATCCCAAACCCTTGGTCTTCCATTGTGATCCCAGGGCTCCAGGTTGATGCCCAGACCCTGGGAGTGCAGAACATGAGTGGAATCATCCCAGGGTCTGAGGACCGGCATCTCCCAGGGACCGAATCTAGGCAAGTGCATAGGAATGACTGTAGCTGGGACTAGGGTTAGCAGGGTGGGGGTGCAGATAGAACTAAGTAGAGAAAAAAAAATAGAAGCTGACCAGGACACAGTAACACCTCATTCTCTTCCTGCTCCTAACTACCTACCTTTGCACGGGAGGTATCCTGGCTGTTTTCCTTTGGAAATTGTAAAAAAAGAAAAAGAGAGAGAGAGAGAAGTTCAGGGTTCTTGGACTGACCCTGTCTAAAAGGTTTTTTTTTAATCAATACTAAGCAGATTGTTCCTATGAAGGCAGAGAGCGTCAGAGCTGATGGCTGACATGAAGCATTCAGCGGGCTATTATTTCATGTAGCTGCAGAGAAGAGAGGAGCAACCGGGGAGCATCAAAGGCCTTGGCTGTGACAGACACTGGGGCCCAGACCTGCCGTGGCTTTAGGGGATACAGAAGCCATAGGTCTAAAGCTCTGTGTTTCCAGGAAGCTCCAGAAGAAGGAGGGGCAGGTGACACATACTGGAGTTGACAGATAATAACTCTGTGTTTTACTTTCCCCTAAAAGCACCCCCATTGCAAAGACAGCTGATGTAATTAGAAACCAATTTGAGGGCTGCTCCTGCAATGCATCAAGCCCCTCCTTAGGCAGGGCATCTGGCTCCCAGCTGCCCTGTATTTGCCTCTGTCTGCTGCATCTGCCGCCCTGGGCGGCAATATCGGGTTAGAGGTGAATGGTACCAGCTGGGGTCATCTGACCATTGGGTTAAGTCCCCCTGAAGAGGCACTGTCTGGCTGCCCGGGACCCGAGCTCATCCCCAAGGGAGCACTTGGCAGTTGGAAGATGCTGCCTGTCTTCTGTTACACCCCCTCCCTCTGTGTGTAGAGATCTGTCGGCAAGAAGAAATTCACGGGGAAAAGTACAGGAAGTGGTGGCATGGTAGGCACAAAGATGGCAAACCACAAGACACTGTTCAGGCCGTCAAAGTCTTAGAGACCTCAGAGCTCACCCAGTCCCTGCTAGAGATGATGAAATTGAAGCCCACAAGTGGAAAAGTATGGTCTGAGATCAGAGAATAGTTTTTTCAAGACAAGATCTGAAACCTGGGACTTCTGATGTGTTGTGAAAATTTTCTCCCTTATCCCCCCATTTCTTTTTGTTGAGGGCAATCAGAAGGTTTCAAGGCTTGGGGGCAGGGGCATGAAAGGGATAGATTTTTCTCTGCTCTGATCAAACCAGAATATGAAATCCCCCAACCAGAGTGTTACAGAGAGCCCTGCATGTCCAAGGGTTGAAGCAAGATTGAGACAAGGTTACAGTGACTACCTCTAGCCGGTCAGATCTGAGGCTGGCATGGGACCCTGACTAACTGGCCCACCGCCACACACAGCCTAGGGATGCGCAGGTCAGATGTGGCCATCTTATCCCAAAAACACGCCATGGAGGAACAGTGACTCCGTCCCTCCTATCAGAGGGCAGGGGTAGGGAGGATCCCAGTCAACTGGCCCCAACTCTGGCCTTTTCAAGATGTCCCCATCTCCTCCCGGTGGCTTGGGAGCAATTTCATAAGAACTGCCCCAATTCATTACAGATAGGGATCTAGAGACTGGGCGCCCTCACCTAGGCCCACAGTATCCAGAAAGAGTGGGTTGTTGGTCCCTCCACCCAGTGCCATGACTCACGACCATGGAGGAAATCTGTAAATCAGGAAGGACCCTAGAATCTGGTGTCTTCCCTCTTTCCTTCCTTCTCTTATTCTAAAAGAGGCCACTCGTCGTGATGGGAACTGGTCACCTCCTCTGTGAAAGTCATATGTTCGCAGACAGTTGTGATTGTAGGCCCCCCAGTCCCCAACCCAGGGCTCCATCAGCTTTCCCATCTTTCTCCCTGGCTCAGGTCATGTATTTTCTTTTGATGCCCCCTCGCCCCCCACCCCCACCCCGTGATACTCCAAGTCATCTGGGTTGGATGTCTGTCAGCCAGAGGGTTTCTGGGTTCCTGGGAGGGAACTGAGGAAAATCCTGAGGTGTGGAATATCAAAGACCCTTTCCCTGAAGAAGAGCATTGCAGCTTTGTTAGCCCACTGGAAGTTGTGCCTGTGTCTTCATTTAAGAGGCCAGGAGATCAGACTGCTACATATCCACTCTGCTATGGGACGGACAGGTTGCAGAGCATGAGGAAGGTGCTTCTGCTAAGTTTGATGTCTTGGCAGATGGATGGTGTGATTGAGTGGGATTTAGAGGTTCAGTACAGTACAGGCCTGTGACATGACCAGAGACATCTGCAGTCATAATTCCCTTGGGAAGGCTCCATTGCATCCTGATCCTTCCGTGTAGGGGTATCTAACAGTCTCCCATCCATTCTTCTCCCGTTCCCCTGTGTCTCCCCTGGGAACGGGGTACGGGCGGTGGGGCTCCTGTTCGGAAGTGTTCCTGTGGAACCCTGCTCCTGGTACTAATCACGCTCCGTGGGGGCCTGCTCCGGCTTCCGCTTCTCCACGCTGCTTCCTCTGAGTGCTCCTGTCCTCTCTCTGACGCTGCTTCCTGACCTTGACTCTGACCAGTGGCCGCGGGGCTTTCCTTTGTGCTTGATCTAACCATGTGGTGGAACGATGGAAACGGAACATGGTTCTGTCAAGCACCGCGGAAAGCACCGCGCTCTCCTGCAGCATGGCCCGCCACCACCGCCGCCACCGCTGGACACCTCTTCTCTGCTCTGGAGCACCGCCGCCCAGCACCTGCCAGACCCACCTGTCCCGGTCTAGCCTCACGAAGGGGAATGGGGGGCGTGAGAGGGGGGCAGTCTTGAAGGATTTCCAGAGCACCTCCACCTCCAGGTAGCAGATATGGGCTGACATGGGTATGGAGAAGCTCACTGGGGACATGCTAATATCTATGTCTGCATCTCCTACCCCAGATGGAGTCGTCATCCCCCATATCTACACTGGATGCCAGCCGAGGGGAAAAGGAGCTAGGTCAAAGTTCAGAAACCACTGTTTTTCTTCTATTCAGAGAGAACAGGTCCTCCGATAGCATATGCCCCATGGTTTCACGGCAAGGTCCCAGAGCAAGGTCATTTTCCCAAGTGGTAGCTAACCCAAAGGTCACAGTGCGTGTGACCCACTCCCTACCCGCCATCTTTACTGGAAGCACTGGGGATGAATGTGAGCATGAGAATGGGTGAAAGTGGCGTGAGTCAGACGCCGGGTTCAACCCATGGCTCCTTCTGAGCCCGACCCTCACTTCTCCTGGTCCCCCCGGCCATGCAGCCTAAAGTCCAGTCGGTGTCCTTCACCTTCCAAGAACAGGTAACATGGTGGCCTAGGCCCTGGGCTCCTCACATGGTGCTTGTTCAGTGCCACATGAGGGCTGTGCAGAAATCAGCTGTCTCTGATAATAAAGAAAGGGATCATGGCACTTCCCATTCTGTTTGTTTCTTGGTAAATCCTGGGCCCAGTGTTTCCGGTACATGCCATGAAGTCTGTGTGTCTCGTCCCAGATGACAGAGAGCCATGGTGGGAACCAAAGCCTGGCTGAGGCCCGAGAGCCAGTTCTGGCCTCCATGGTGGTGAATGACTCTTACTGTCTCCTCTCCCTGAGGTCACCCTCAGAGCCAGGGCCCAGCTGTTGCTGAGTACCAGAGTCCTGTGTGCCTCCCTGGATGAGTGCTTACTATAGGTCAGGCACTGAACTATTTCCACCATTACCTTCTTTACTTTTTATAACAAGCTTATAAGGCCCGCTTCCCAGAAGAGGATAGATACTGAGTTAGAGAGACTAACTGACCTGCCCCGGGTCAGATGGCTGCTGGCTCCAGCTATTCTACTCAGCCTTCCCGGCTCTGGACCACCCTATCGCCTTGAATTATAAACTGGGAAAGAAAACTCTAGGACTGACTTGAATTGACAGGGGGTGGAAAAAATGTTGTACGGCTCCCTTTAAATTGCTTCTGTTAATAGAGAAAGACTTGAGTAAGCAGCACTGTTGAAATGGCTCCTCCGTCTAGTGTGGACATCCCAAGATCTGTTTGGTGCAGAATAAATCCTCGAGCCTGTCCTGAACAGGGAGGCATTCTGCGTTCTCGATGCTGCCCCTACCATGTCAGGGGCTGGCCTCTGGTGTGGGTCCACGATGACACCTTCCTGGGCACCTCCCCGGTTCGGCAGCAGCAGGCTTGTGACCGAGCAGTGCCTGGCCACAGGCCCTGTGCCTTTCCCTCTGCTTTCAGGCAGATAACTATGCTCATAATACACCGTAATGGAGATAGCTTATGAGGACAGCTGTCTGCCTAACTGATCACCAAGTCCTGGTAAAACAGTGGACATTTTCCAGCTACCGGTGTCTAATCCCCCAGCCTTTACCCATGAGCGCATAACTGTGTGCCTAGCACAGTTCTCTTGATTCCTTTCATTACTTACCACCCTTTGCTTGTCCATATGATGCACTCTTCAAGCTGATGAACTGCCTCCCCCCACCCAGTTCCTCTTTCTGCTCCTTTCCTCCTTTCATCCCACCCATGTTAGGGATATTGGAGGTAGAAGAGGAGAATTCTGGACACGTGCGTTGGCAGGGCTATGGTCATCAGATAACAGTGAATCTGTGACTTTCATCAACAAACGGGTTGCCCAAAGAATGATGCAAATCCAAACTGCTAATGACAGGAGCCATCCTGGACCCAGTACTGGCCTCTGCAGCCAAGGCCATCCAAAGAATGGGAGCTGTGGCTCTCCACCTGGCCCAGTCCCATGACGATCCAAATGTCAAAGACATTCTCACCTGGGAAGTGGCCATAGGGCAGGGATTCATAATAAAATCGCATTGCTGTGGATTTCCACCCCCTCGTCTATTAAAGCTTCTCTGTGATCATGTACCAAGTGTCGTAGTTCTGAGCTGCCTGCAGAAAGGGAGGAGGGCTTCGGGGGCAGGAGCAGGTGAGAGGCCTGATGACATCACTCCACATGACCCGCTTCAGCCGCCGTTTTGTTTTCTAGCCCTTCTTCAAGTCCTCCAAGATCTCTGCTGTCTGAACTCACCCCAAAGAGAAGAAGCAGCAGCCTATTCAGTTACTCCCCTCCTACTAAGTATTTCTGGCAGTGACAAATATGCATTGAGATCGAAATTGACTTTTAAAGCTCTGGAAAAGTTAAAAATACTTTTGGGTAGTTATGAGCATTAGGCATAACAAATGACTCCGAGAAACCCTGGGTAGTTTACGTAATGAAATATGAAGTGCCAGGGGTGGCATTTCAGGCTGGCTCTGACTAGGGAAGAAACTCTTTGGGTTCTGGGCAAACACCGTTATTGACATTTCTGGCTCCCACTCCTATAAAAATCACACTCCAACCCCCTCGCTATTACAAACCAGGGCAATAACAAAAATAGCAGGGGGTGGGGGATGCTGGAAAGAACATATTAGTCCATCGAATCTAATTGCAAAATCATTTCATTAAAATGGGTCAGCGGTTCCATCGCAGAGGTCCACCACTTACAATCTAACTATACTACAGAGAGCGATTCCTGCTAACTGCAGACGCTCTCACCTTGATTAAAATGAAAATGCATTTAATCGGCCACAGTCCCAGGCCACAGCCCAACCGGTGTACATCTTCAGGCTCATCCTGTTGAAGAGCAACCTGTGCTCCCTCCTGTCTTTTAAAGGCATTTGTTCAGCACTCAGCGTTCCTCCACTTCGCAAGGATTCAATTGTAGGCACCTTCTGAAGGAAGAATACATGCATGCATACAAAGCGTCGCCTCACACCATCACCGTGTAGAACCACTGGCAGGGAACAAAAGAGGATTGTCATTTAGCAGAGTTTGCAAAATGAAACTCCCCCAGGATTCCACACGCTGATGTGTCTGGAGGAAGATGGCCCAGGTCAGAGTTATTCAGTGGGATGGACGCTGGCAAGCCAAAGGCGAGAGATTTGCATAATGCATTGGATTAGGAAGCAGCCCAAATAACTATGGGGGTATGTGCACAGATTTTGCTCATACAGGGCTAGGGGCAGAAGGTGGGATGAAGGAAGGGGGGCAGGGAGGGAGCAGAGAGGGAAAGGGGACAGATCCAGGCCCCTGATCTCCTGTCTGCCAGAGAAGGTCTCATTTCAGAATCAGAGACCACCAAGTTCATGTGCAATCAGGGATTAGTGTAGGTTGATGAGGTGAGGGGTAAGAAACCAAGAGCATGGAGGATGGCTGCTTTCTGCCTCCCGTCGCCTCCTGCAGGAAAGCACTGTTGAGTCTATCCCTGCCAAATTGGACTCTATGATCGGCCCTCAAAGGACCCGGATAAAGGTTTTGTCAAAATGCGCATCTGCAGGAAACTATAGTGTTAGTCAAACGGGCCCTGGCGTCTGCCTGCTGGGGGTTGTCCCTCTGTGGTGTACCAAGGGCCTCAGTCTTCTCATCTATAAAATGGAGTCACAATAATCTCAGAGTATTACAAGGATTAAATGGGCTCCCCTGTCCAAAGTTTGAAGAACAGTGCCCAGCTCGTACTCCGTGCTCCATAAAAGTCAGCTATTATCACTAGCTACACGGATATGTTAGTGGCCTCTGATATGCCAAATGTTCTACTAGGTTCTGGAAAATAACAGTAGTTGGATCACAAATGTCCATACAGTCCTTTTCCCTTCCCCAGAGCCTCTCCACTGCCTCGCTCTTCCTTGCTTTAGCACACCCATCCTCGTGAGACAGGGGCACACCCAGGACCCACATTTCCCATGTGAAGGGGCTAAGGTTAGTAAGCGCCAGAACCCGGACAAGCCCACGACTGCTGACGTTTCTGTACTACTAGCGCCCACATGGTCCTACTCGGATCCAGGTTGGCCTTGAGCCGTTAAGCAACCCCATGATGACCACCTTCTCAGAGACACTGCAGGAACACTCACACACGGGACAGCTACTGTGCTAGAGGCACCCCGGCTTACACAGAGACGGACGTGGACCAAGCCTGTGTTTCACGCCTCCCATGGTGCTAATGAAACATTGACCCCTGGCAGCTAGCTGGGGAGAAGCAGGGCTCCCCCAGTGACCACCGCTGGGATTGCTGGTCTCATGAGGTTTGCCTGGGTGCCAAGGGATCATTTCTAATCAGTAAAGCAGCACCCCAGGGTCTCCCCTGAGACGCCACTTGTTGATCCTCTCACTGTTATTGTACGACCTCAGGAGAAATTCGATATCAAAAAAATAAATCTTTGTTCCAACCACTTTTAGCTCCTCAGAACCAGCCTTTCACTGTAGCTAAACGGAGCTTATTCTCAGAGAGGGCAAATCATTTGGACCCTCCCAATAGTTGTGCTTGTTTTCACAATTTTTAAATGTTAATTTACTGCTATTACTGGTTTTAAAGAGGATCCGCAGGCAATCCTGAGCCAAATTCCCAAGCATTTAGGGTCCTGGTCCTCAATTGCCCTCCTCAAACCTCATTATTGTTTTCCCGGTGCTGAGGACTGCTGTCAGTGGTCATCGACCACCATATGTTGAGTCTCCTTTGTAGTTTCATTTTGTGCTTAAGGAGAACTGAGTTTGTGACCCCCCCTCCCTGATACAGCCTCCATCAAAACACCATCAAAACCTCTTCATTGGGATTTTCATGAACATTTAGAGGGTCCACAGATGATGAGCATCATGGACCAAGTACTCTGCACCCCAAATTGTAGCCCAAATTCTGTACACACGCACCTAGGAACATTTCTCTGAGAAGAACATAAATGTGCATCAGCTTCTCAAAAAGGTTCATGACCCATGAGAGCTTAAGCCCACAGAACTTGAGCCAGGTTTTCCAGAGGACTCAAATGATGAATGACAAAGAGCAAGTGGACAGTGGGAGGGTGGGGTGGGGAGGGCACCAGCAAGGTGGTCACAAATGAAAGCAATGCTGTGTCTGTCCCTGGGAACGCCCCCCACCACATGTCTCCCCATCCCACTACCCATAACCTCGGCCCAGGCTGGGAGCCCCGGTGACCCTGACTGCCCTTTTTGGCCCGCCCAGGCTCAGAGGATTACCGCAGCAGGCTCAGCAGTGAGTGCTTCATGGACCTGGTGTGCCCTGAAAAGTGCCGCTGCGAGGGTACCATCGTGGATTGCTCCAACCAGAAGCTGGCCCGCATCCCAAGCCACCTCCCCGAATACGTCACTGATCTGTAAGTACTACTTGGGCCGGAACCCCCTACACGGCCCCATGCACCCTGTCACCCTGAGCCAGCCGGAACAGGGTCTCTGGGAGGCAGCTCCCTCCCAGCTCAGTCACATGGGTGCTCCTTGCCCATCCTCCGCGTCCTCAGTGGAGGGTAAACACCCAGGCACCCCTTACCCACCACCGCTGGGAACAGCTTCCTCGAAAATAAAGACCGCTAATTCATTCTACAGATGTTTTCTGAACACCACTGTGAGCCAGGTGTGGCGCTAGGCCCACCAGCTTCCACAATGCACAGAGCAGACCGTCCCTCCAGGTCCTCATGAAGCTCGCTATGTAACAGAAAGATGGTTAGTAAATAGTTGTAAAAGTCGAGAAAACACTGGAATGATGAGACCTATCTGAGCCTCCAGTTATGCATGCCAACGAAAGGCTGTGCTGCTTTGTCCAGAAGTGGACGAGCCAGAGAGCTATGCCACACCGTACGGGTGGCAGTGCGGCAGGTGCGGGACAGATGCCCTACATGGAATCCGGGTATCTTACCTTTCTTCTCATGGGACAAGTTGCTTCTCAGATCTCAGTGACCGATGTTTAAAATGGAGGGGATGGGATGGTACCTACCTCCTAGGGGTTTGAGATCAAGCAAGAGAATGCAAGCACAGAATCTATCTTGACTCGTGCATGGAGTGAGCCCCACATAAACGATGGTGGCCTTCGTGATTAGTGGGGTTCATGCTAGCGTTCTCTTTGGCTTTACTCATCCCAGTAGCATGGGCCAGGCACAGCCTTCCGGGCCCTCGTGCTCTCCCTCATCTTCCCTGGCTCCGCCGGCCTTGGCTAAATGTAAAGGCCAGGTGGCAACTCAGTTTAAGCCACGAGGGAGCTGGGGGAGGGCTCTGTGGAGCCAGCAGAGGAGGCACCCCCATCTCCAGCTTACCCACCGCTCATCTGCTTGTTTCCCCTGTAGGCGACTGAACGACAATGAGATCTCTGTTCTCGAGGCCACTGGTATCTTCAAGAAGTTGCCCAACCTGCGGAAAATGTAAGTCAGCCTTGGGCATCTGGCCGCAGCCTCCAGGCCCGGCCAGGGTTTGTGCCGCAGACTAGAGCAGAATGCCAGGGCTCTGGTCACTGCCTCTACCTCTGCCCCAACCCCTCCCAGCCTCCTCCTGCCCCCGTTACTTACCGGCATGTATTGGAAGCAGGACAGTAAAGCACAACCGTGAAGAGACAGACCAAAATGACACTTCACTGTTTGTTTTTTAATAAAGATTTTATTTAGTTGGGAGAAAGAGAGCAAAAGCAAGCACAAGCGGTAGGAGGGGGGAGGGGCAGAGGGAGGGGAGAAGCAGACTCCCGCTGAGCAGGGAGCTCAATGCCAGGCTCGATCCCAAGACTCTGGGACCATGATTCATGAAGGCAGACCTTTAACCAACTGAGCCACCCAGGTGCCCCAAGACTTCATAGCATTTAAATTGCCAAGTGTTATGTAGACTATCCACATTCGGCACCACCCCTAATCCTCACTCCAGGTGCCCTCTGCTCATTCTGATCCTCCACACCAGCATCTACCTTAAGTGGTGGCAAGAGGAACTCAGGTAAGGACCAGCAATGAGACACAGGAGTCTAGGGGACATGTCACTTAGGACTTTCTACAAGGTGACAATTAAATGTTCTGTTTTTAGATGGCCTCTAGAGGCTTCTGCATCGGTGAGGCACATTAGAGCTTAAATACTAGACATCTAGCACCCTGGGCTCTAATCTAGGTGTCCCTGGGCCTGACCAGGGCCTGACCTCAGGCAAAGGGCCTGCATGCTTACCTTGGCTTCTCCCATGCCAAGGCTGCCTGTCTCCATAACCCTCTCCCTGCCTCTGAGTTTGGGCCAAGCAAGAATAATGTGGCTGAGCTCAGGGAGCATTTGTGCCGGGCCAGAGGCCACATTCCCTGCCTCACGCACGTCATCTCATGTAGTCCTTGTACACCTGCCTGGTGCTGGCCTTATATTGCCCTTTGTGCCGGGGAGGTAGCTGGCAGGGCTCCCCTAAGACCACATGCTGGTAAACGCCGCAGCCGGCACTCCCGCGGGGCACCCATAGTCACACCGGTGTCCAGTGAGGCTTGCCTCCGCTCATCTTCCCGTCCCAGTGGCCCTCGTGGAGGTCCCAGCAAACAGGGGCTCGCTACCCTCTGCCTTCTCCTCGGCCCCTCTTCCTGCTCCCACCCCAGATTCCACCCCTCCTGGCCCCAGTGTTGGGTTTGCCTCTGGAACAAAGGAAGCACAGTCAAGCCTCATCGTTCACAATTTGCTAATTCACTTACTCGCTGAAACTCCTTCGTCATCTCAAAGTCAATATTCATGGTGCTTTCGTGCTCGTTTTAGACATGGCCGAAACAGCAGGAAACTAGAGTCGTCTTGCACACCTGTTCTCAGCTGATACCCAACAAGGCCGTGCTCTGATGCCTTGTGTCAGCTCTCAGACTGTAAACAATTGTGCTTTTCACGGTATATTTCGTGCCACATCTCTTTGCATGTTTATGCATTTTGTTGGTGATTTTGATGTGTAGTGCTGCCAGGCTGTCTAGCCTTCTGGAATACAAGAAGGCTGTGATGGGCCTCGTGGAAAAGATACGTGCATTACTTAGCTCTGTTCAGACACGAGTACTGGTGCTACAGGCTGAGTGCAATGTAAATGAATCAACCACACGTATAAAATAAGATGTCTTTAAGCAGAAACACACACCAGGCAAGGTTGTGTACCGATCAGCTGATGACAGTGTTGTGACCGGAGGCTCCCAGGAACCTAACCCTGTGTTTCTCCTAGGAGCCGTGCTTTGGCATTCCCTAATTCAGTTTTCCCCATGACTTTGTAGACTATAACTACCATGAATAATGAGAACTGACTGTAAACCTTTATTTTTTTCACATGCTCCACTCTGCCACCCACAAGAAGAAGAAAGCCCTTCCCCTGCCCCGCGCTGCTCCTCCCCGCCCCGTCCCTGCCACAGCCACCACCTTGCCCATGGCCTCAGTGACTGCTCTGTAACTGGGAGCAGAAGGGCAACACTCTGAAGGCACAGAGGAGAAAGGGACGCGCATGGGTCCTGGTGAGGAGTATGGCTGTCTATGTGGTCGAGCTTCAGGGGCCGAGCACAGACCTCACCCATCAGCTACAAGGAAATGTCCTGTTTAATTCAAACCTGAGAGATGCGTACTGTTTCAAACCTTGGAAGAGAAACTGGTGTGCATCTGGAGAGAAGGCAGGGATTAAAATGGGTAAGGCTGCCCAAGCACACACCTGTATAGTAAACAGGATGAAGTAGTCTTTGCTTCCTTAGAGAAACATAACCCTCCTGTGTGGGGTGAAATTCACACACTTGGAGTCTCTCTCCTATCTTCCCCCTTGTGACAAGGACGGGCGAATAGAGAGCCCTTTCTGTGCTCCAAGAAAAACAACCACACAAACACAATGATAAGTGACCACCAATTCCCAGCCTCAGTATCCAAGCCACAAGAGAGTGGTGGGAACTGTGGCAAAACACAGACCCCTGGGCACCTGGGTGGCTCAGTGGATTAAAGCCTCTGCCTTGGGCTCGGATCATGATCTTAGGGTCCTGGGATCGAGGCCCGCATCGGGCTCTCTGCTCAGCAGGGAGCCTGCTTCCTCCTCTCTCTCTGCCTGCCTCTTTGCCTACTTGTGATCTCTCTCTGTCAAATAAATAAATAAAATCTTAAAAAAAAAAAAAAAGAAACACAGACCCCATTCTTGCCGAAAGAGGCAAATGTCCCCGCTAGCAGCCAGAAATCCAGGTGCAGCCCTTACCTGCATCTGTTCTGAGTTCAGCTCTATCCCCCTGCTGCTGTTTCCCCAGGAATGCCCTCAGCCTTGCTGAGCCTTCGTTACGTTATTTGCATGGTAGAAAGAACTTCTTTGTGAGTTATGATGAGGATTGAGAAATATGAAGAGGTCAATGAAAGACATGCCTCTGATCATGGACCTCGGATGAAAAGGTGCAGGAAGACAGAGGAACACATCTGGGTTGAGTGACCCAGGGTAGACCCAGGTAAACTCCTTTCAAACAGGAGTTGCAAGTTCAGATACTTTCAAGATCCAGAGATTAGCACAGATGTGGAAAGGAGCTCGGTGCATGGCAGTAATTATTATTATTAATAATAATAATAGAACTAAATGGCCACTAATAGTTACTAGACACTTCACTCCGTGCCAGATTGTACTAACATTAATTCATGTAACTCTCAGCAAGAAGAACAAAAAAAGCTTTGAGATTGTTTCATTTTACAAATGAGGAAGCTAAAACACAGAAAGTTAGGTAACTTATCCAAGGTTAAAAATCAGGCAGTTGAGCCAAGAGTCGTAACAATGCCGATCAGCTGGGGAATGTGTGCACTATCTGAAAGCAGTAATTGCATGTGTGTGCACATGTATGTGTGCATAAATTCATATTCATTGTGGTAGCCAACCGAGCAAATGCGAAAGGAACAGATGTGGTCCCAAAGGCCACAAGCTGCAACCACTTACTTAAAAGTAACTTAATGGCAGCTCTTTTTGTTAAGTAAAGGGTCTTTAAAAAAAAAAAAAGATTTTATTTATTTATTTGACAGAGAGATCACAAAAGGCAGAGAGGCAGGCAGAGAAAGAGGGGGAAGCAGGCTCCCTGCCGAGCAGAGAGCCCAATGTGGGACTCATTCCAGGACCCTGAGATCATGACCCGAGCCGAAGGCAGAGGCTTAACCCTCTGAGCCACCCAGGTGCCCCAAGCAAGGGGTCTTAACTGGGACCCATCACTGTCCCTCCCTCCCCATAGAAGTAGTGGGCCAGCTGGGTCAGAGTAAGGTTAAAGCCGAGTCTGCTAAGCTTCCCCAAGGACTGTGAAGTCAGGGCCCTAAGGACGCGCTTGACCAGACCCAGGAGCCAAGGAGGGTGAGCATAAAGCCAGGTGTTGAAACTCTATTGTGCCTTTGCCTGTCCTGTTGGAATAATGAGATATCCAAGAATATCTCATGTACTGAGAGATGTCCTCCCTCCCCCCCAAAAATGTATAAGCCATTACTCCAAAGGATTATTGGTACTGTGGTGACCCCAGGCAATTTTTCAAATAGTGTCACATTCAGACTGTGGTCATGACCTCTCTCAGGCAGACTTCTAGGTCAGTCCTTACACTGAAGGAGAATCTCAGCCACAGGCTGAAACCCCGCAGCCCTCTAGCCAAAATCCGGTACACACGGACACATTTGCTGGCAGTAGTTGTGTTTTTAGTAAGAATTCGTTGCTCACTTTTAAAAATCAGGAGTGTTCACAGAAAAAAAAAAAATCCAAATTTCTGGCATCTTTCAGAAAATCAGACGATCCAGCAAACCAGGGCCAAATGGCTTCAGTTGAGTTGCAAGGAGGAGTAGATGCCCCCCCCCCATAGGGTATGCACTTTTCTGGTCACTGGGCTTGTGGACCGTGCTATCCCCCAAGATCTGCTCCCTGCAGTAAGTCACCACCCTGGACCCTGTGGACATTTGAGCTTGCAATAGTATTTCCAGCTTGAAATAGAATTTCCACCTCGGGCAGGGAGAGGTTCGTTAAAAGTGTAGACAGGACCTCCCTGACCTGACTGTGTGCAGAGCGCTTGCTCCATGATGACCCAGTATTCTCAGTTTCTAGAACAAAATCCACTTAGCTCTCTCCCTACTACATTTTCCTCTGGGACTGGGCTTTCAGCAGGATTACACATGCCTCCCCATTCCAGAGCCCAGGGGCTGTCTTACAAACCATGGGCTAGAAGAGGCTCAGGCTTGCCTTCTCAGAATCAGGCTTTCCAGGGGAAGCCAGACAAATCCCCAGCCTGCAGGGGCCTCGTTGTTTCTTGGGACAGCAAACAGCCAACAGAAGCAGTGGGGACTTCCTGTGCCTGAGTGGGAGTTTCCAAGACAGGGCCCTTTCAAGTGTAAGATCCCATCCTCAACAGAGGCAAAGCCAGGATGAAGCCATATTCCTTCAGGTGCATCTGTAGAGACAAAAAAGGGGAGAGGCCTCCTGAGTGGTCTTGGTTTCACATTTGGTGGTCCCTGGGATCTGGGTATCTTCAGGAAGATAGTGCTCTGAGAGTAAGAATTCCTACAAAAACCCAATGCTCTCATGTTGTATACGGAGTGCTTGCCCCAAGCTGCCTGTAGTTTTGAGCAGCACCTTGACAAATGGAGAGACTGCCACAGCCTGGTCTTCTAGAAAATTCTATCCCTTCCTTTTTTGCTCTCCTTATGTTTTCCATTCTCCCAGCCTGAGGAAACCCAATTCACAAGCCTTACAGTAATGTGATGTTAATTTTGCTCATTTGAAGAAACAGATGTCAGGAAATGGGAGCCCTCCCCCTTCATGGTTGCTTTAACTCATCTTCATTGCCCATCTTGTGGACTCTAATTCCCCAAGGAACCTAACTCTCTGGAGCAAAATCCTTCTCCAGCATTCATATGAGTTACAGCTACTGGGAGGGCCTTTATCTCTCCTCCCATGTCTAATTTGGGGGTAATTTGCAGTCTCTCCTGTGCACTACCTTCATTCCTGGGTTATCCCATACCAGGACCAACAGGATTTATTAAAAACAAAACAAAACAAAAACGGCTGAGTTTAAGGACAGCAAGGAAGGGGGGCGGCGTGGGGCGGTGCAGAAATCCAGTGAGAGAGTCTCCCATCTCTCTGAGACCTTGGGGAAGGATGCTGAGGGGTATTGCTCCTGTTTCCCTGGCAGGATGGAAGGGGAAGGAGAGCAGGGCCAGGACGGGAGTGTTGAGAGTGCGGACGAGGCACCAGCTGTTTCTCCGTACCTGCGCAAACGCGTAGGCACTGTCATTGCCTTGTGGGTCCAGGCCCTATCTGGGAAGGAGGCAACAAGCTGGCATCAAGCCCATGGGTACCCAGTTCCATCACTTGCTCTGAGCCAGTTGCGAAGGGAAGCTTCATCCACTGGGGTTGCCATGGGTGAGCCCAGAGCTGTGCACGGGTACGCGGGAGAAGCAAAAGCACCAGGGGCTCAGTGTGGTGCAACGGGCGGGACCGGGAGCAGTGTCCTCACCTCTCTCATTCCCAGCAGGACGGTGGCCCAGCCCGTCTGTCTCTGGTGAGCCCTGGGTCCTAACATCCTCGGTGTGCTTATAGGGTTAGCAGGCTCTTTCTACACCTACAGATTTCACCATTCACTGAACACCATTCCCTGTGCAAGGCACAACAGGCTCTTTGCTCCCGACACCGGATTCTTCCCCCAGTTTGTGTAACCACCATCACTCTCCACTCCATCCGCCCTGCCTGGGATGCATTTCAGGCCTGAGCGCTTGGGTGGCCCACACAGGTCCCTTGCCGAGGAGCGCCCTGGGGGACTCACAGCCCTGGTGGCCCTGCAGGAGTTCTCGAAAGGTCTGGCATGTGGTGATCAGGCATCCAGGGCAAAAGGCCTTCTCAGAACTCAGGCAGACTTGGAAAAGGGTGGCCCCAAGGCTTGGTAGGACCCCGCTGTTAGAAAATACAATTCCCGGGGTGCCTGGGTGGCTCAGTTGGCTAAGCCACTGCCTTCAGCTTAGATCATGATCCTGGAGTCCTGGGATCAAGTCCCACATCGGGCTCCCAGCCCCACAGGGAATCTGCTTCTCCCTCTGACCTTCTCCCCTCTCATGCTGTCTCTCACTCACTCTCTCTCTCTCAAATAAATAAATAAAATCTTTTTAAAAAAAAGGAAAAGAAAATACCATATCCCAAGCCCTGAATTCCACAAAGCAGTAATAGAAGGGTATGAGTATCCACACCACCAAAGGAACATTCACTTAAGAAAGAGGCAGCTCACTGGAGGACTTTTGATGCGCCAGAAAGCCTGTCCTCATCCCAGTTCTCTCAGCTGTGTGGCTCTGGGCAAGTTACTTAAACTCTCTGAACCTCAGTCACCTTATCATAAAATGAGACAATGATAATACACATAATACTCTTCTGATAGGTGTTGCTTTAAGGATTTGATGTGACTCTGTGGGCCAAACCCCTCACATTGGAACCTACTGCATAGTAAGTACTCAGAGAGTAGTAACTAGAAAGTGTTCATTTATGTCAAGGATCTCAACTGTAGAGCTAGAAGCTCTACAAACAGCCCACCCCCACAGAGGCCACATTTTATATTTTTTTCCTGCCTTCCACTTGAGAAGCACTGCTAGGCAAGGGTTTCCGATGAGAGGAGAAAATCAGCTTGAGACTCACCCTTTTAAATGTACCCATCCCCAGGGCTTAGAAAAAAAGACCCCGGAAAGACTTCAGGCTGCATGCGGCCTGTTCCACATGCTAGCCCCAGGTGGGACTGGGGGTCCCTGCACAGCCACAGGTGCTGACAACCAAACATCAGGGAGCCCCCCTATCCAATCCTTGGTCCAGGGGTGCCTGAGGGTCCCCCTGCAGGGCTCATGAGTCCCTCCCTGCATTCTGACCCACTCTGTCCCCTCCTTCTAGAAACCTGAGTAACAATAAGATCAAGGAGGTGAGAGAGGGTGCCTTCGATGGAGCAGCCGGCGTGCAGGAGCTGATGCTGACCGGGAACCAGCTGGAAACACTGCATGGACGCATGTTCCGGGGACTCAGCAGCCTCAAGACCCTGTGAGAGCCTGGCGCCTGGACGAAGGCCTGCCAGGAGATGGGAGGGCAGGGGACCAGAGGGGCATTACAAAGGCTGGGGCAGGCAGCTCCTGGGCCTACGTCCTGTCCTGACAAGCTGAGTCCTTTCCTTCCT